>VXAK01003173.1:0-136170 GCA_013399435.1 Arenaria interpres
ACCCTCAAGCAGGTTGACACTGCTGCCTCACTTGGTCTTATCTGCAAACTTACTGATGGTGCATTCAATCCCCTCATCCAGGTTGTTGATAAAGATATTAAAGAGAACTGGCCTCAATGCTGCGCCCTGGGGAAGACTACTTGTGACCGATCACCAACTGGATTGGACTCCATTCACCACCACTCTCTGGGCCCGGCCTTCCAGGCAGTTTTTCTTCCTGGCAAGGAGTACTCCCATCCAAGCCATGGGCAGCCAGTTCCTCCAGGAGAATGCTGTAGGAAATGGAATCAAAGGCTTTACAAAAGTCCAGGTAAGCAACATCCACAGCCTTTCTCTCATCCACTAAGCAGGTCATCTTGTCCTAGAAGGTGGTTGGGTTTGTCAAGCAGGACCTGCCTTTTATGAACCCTTTGTGACTGGGCCTGATCACCTGGTTGTCCTGCATGTGCCTCATGATGGCACTCAGGATGATCTGTTCTATAACCTTCCCTGGCACTGAGGTCAGACTGACAGGCTTGTAGTGCCCCAATCCTCCTTCCAGCCCTTCTTATAGATGGGTGTCACATTTGCTAACCTCCAGTCAACTGGGACCTCCACAGTTTGCCAGGCCTGCTGGTAAATGATGGTAAGTGGCTTGTTAAGCACTTCCGCCACCTCCCTCAGGACCCTCGGGTGGATCCATCCAGCCCCATAGACTTGTGTACACCTAAGTGCTGTAGCAGGTCCCTCACCATTTCCTCTCGTATTACAGGGACTTCATTATGCTCCCCGCCCCTATCTACTAGCTCAGGTGGCTGGGTACTCTGGGGAACAATTGGTCCTACTACTAAAGAGTGAGGCAAAGGCGGCATTGAGTACCTCAGCCTTTTCCTCATCCTTGGTCACCATGTTTCTGGCTCCATCTAATAAAGGGTGGAGACTCTCCTTAGTCCTCCTTTTATTGCTCATGTGTTTATGGAAACTTTTTTTTATTGTTGTTAACATCAGAAGCCAGGTTAAGTTCTAGTTGGACTTTGGCCCTTCAAACTTACTCCCTACTTAGCCTCAAAACATCTTTGCAGTCCACATGAGTGGCCTTCCCCTTCTTCCAAAGGCCATAGATCCTCCTTCATTACCTAAGTTGTAACCGTATCTCTCTGTTCAGCCAGGCCGGTCTTTTTCCCCAACGGCTCATGTTCTGGCACATGGGGATGGCCTCTCATGTTCCTTTAAGACTTCCTTCATGAAAAGCATCCAGCCTTCCTGGACACCTTTGCCCTTCAGGACTACCTCACAAGGGACTCCGTCAACCAGACTTCTGAACAGACCCAAGTCTGCCCTCTGGAATTCCGAGGTAGCAGTTCTGCTCATCCCACTCCTTGCTTCTCATTTCGTGACCTCTATGCCCAAGATGGCCTCTAACCATCACATCCCCCACAAGTCTTTCTCTGTTTACAAGCAACAGGTCCAGAAGGGCACATTCCTTGTCAGCTCCCTCACCAGCGGTGTCAGGAAGTTACCCTCAACACACTCCAGGAACCATCTAGACTGCTTCCTTTCAGCTGTATTGTATTCTCAGCAGATATCTGGTAAGTTGAAGTCCCCAACAAGGACAAGGGCTAGTGATCTTGAGACTTCTCCCAGCTGGTTATCCAGTATTTTATAATGTTCAAATATACTCATGGTAAAATCCAAGACATAATGTTATTGGTGAAGATCACTCCTCTAAACTAAAATCCAGTTATTAAATAAAAGTGACCTCATAATCAGTTATTTTAGTATCATGAGTTAACTGCCCCACTATCTCCTTTGAACAACAAGGATTCAGTGAAATAAAAGGGACATCATTTTGGTTCGCACTTGTTATTCATGGAGATGCTGCTCAGATTACAGACCTAAATGAAAGCAGCTCTCAACCCACTCTGGCTCTGCAGATCTATTGCAGTTGCAGTGGTCTCTTAACTGTAGCTGCACTCTCCCATGAAGTTCAGTTTCATGTCACTCTCCGGCTGTAATAGGCCTGTTAAATATAAGGAGTTGCTTAATATTGGTTTTCAAGGTTTTGGCTACTTCCTCTTCAAATTCCTTCTTAGCTTTGATAATTTCAGCAAACTTTTCATATGCCCTAGTTTACGCTCTTCAAACTGTCTTTATTAATTTTATCATTTCAGTTTTTGAAGTAATTACGAAATATTAATCGATGAAATATTTCATCACTCGTTTTGCCAATAATTTAGCCTCACTTACTTATTAAGATTGTGAAGTGGGAATGCTATATATGGAAAAATTATTTATGATGCATAAAAGAGAACTAACCTTTAACTTGCTACAAAACTTGGACTCTTTTTTTTTTTCAGAAGAGTCCAGCATAATTGGCTGACTCGTGAATTAAGAGCTCAATGAAAACGAAGAGTGCCGTGTACGCATGCAAAAAGCTCACTGAAAGTTGTAAAAATCTATTGCCATTCAGTGTCACTTGATCATGAAAACATTAGAGCAGTTAGATGCCTCTGAGTTGTACAAATATGCGTAATTTAACAGGCGTAATTTAACACACAGTATGTTTAATTCCTCAATAGCTTCTATTAATCCCCTGTTATTAAAGGTACTTTCAGGTACGAAAGCAGTAACGTTTCAGGAATCTATAAAGTCAGCAGTTGATGACTGTCTAGGAAAATATGCCTCGGACAGCCTAGGTTACTCAGAACAGTCTCCTCTTCAGTCCGTGGCTACCTAACAGAGAGGAGAATGAGTCTGGGCTCCCGCGGAGCCGTAGGACATAACTCTGATGATTTTAATAAGCATAGTGTGTCAGCTAGAAGGAAGGCCAAGACTTTTTTAAGTTGGCTCAGGTTTCTCACATCCTCGGGACTGAAGGGTGAAAAGGAAATTCTTTAAGACCTTGTTAAGGACAAAACATGCAAACTTCTATAACCCAATTTTTCTGTGTTTACCCTTCTTTCTTTAGTTATTTCTATCAAATCAAAAATCCTAAGATAAACAAGCATTATTCCATAAGCTTCTTAAGAAGGTTTAACATTACACAGTCTGAAATAAAGGTTTACAATTAATCTATAGTGCCAGTTGCCTTATTTTTATTTTTTCAAGAAAGCAGGTATTTTCAAGCAATACTTTAGCCTGGCTCGTCCTTAACAGTTCATTATTTCCATTTTCAGGACAGTTGTTTGGGTCTATGAAGTCCAGGAAATGAAACAAGTTTGAAGTTGAAGGAAAAAAATCAGTAAGTATTTTTTAAGTATTTTTACTTTAGCTTTTTAGAAAGAACATGGTATTTTCTCTTTACTATTTTTAACTCCTTAATTAAAGCTGACACTTCCAAAATCAGTGTTAAATTTAACTGTGATTTAAGAACTCATCTGTTAATTTCATCTATTTTAAATTAAGGTGACTAGACACCAAACCAGCTGCTGCTTATAATGGAAAATGAGGTTTACCACCACGTATCACATGCAAAATCTCATCCTTATGCAGCAATGTTCAGATTTGTCGATGGAAAAACCCTTTACCCTCAAAGCAAAATTTTTATATCAAACACTAAGAAAACTTTCTATCAGCATCTGGGTTTTTGGTTTTTATGTTGTGTGGGTTTCAGGGTTTTTTTAAGTGTGATTGGGTGCTTTTTTTTAATTAAAACTAAGTATTTTCTACAAGGACACAAAAAGTATGTCCAGAGAAGAGAATTATCCAGCTTTAGGTTTGGATTGTATCATGGTGTAACAACAATCTACAGATACAGGATATTGAACAGGTATGTGGTGATTTTGCCTTTACTTTAGAGAAGTGTTACTGAGCTGGACTCAACACAACACACTCCCAGCTTGTTCCATGCAAATTTTTGAAAATGCAGTTTTCATTATGTATTTGCACCACGACATATGTTTTTAGGACTCAAAATATTTAGCTAGGATTTTCTCACAGTAGATATGTTTTACAGAAAATGGAATGTTTTACAGAAACGAAAACCAAAAAACTTTGGGTTTTTTTTTGTCTTACGGACGTGCTTGAAGAAGAGTGGAGAGAGGTTTCGAGGTTTTGTATTGGGGTATTTTTGTGTTTTGTTTTGTTATTTTTGTGTGTTTGATCACCTGGGAGGCAACTTCAAAAGAAACTGGAATTGTTTTCAAGGTTAATAGCCCTGTGAAATCTAATACATGGCAATGAAATTGGTATTTGCAATGGTGCTCATTTTTAGGTAAGCTATAACTTCTATAAAACTTCTTAGGAAATTAATTGGGTTGTAGTCCATGTCTAATTTTAGCAAACTTGAGGGAAAAAAAAATATTCCATTTGGTTTAAAGTCATGCAGGGTGAAAGCAAGAAATCATTTAAGTTGAGATTTTTATACAAGTACCTTTATGGTGAAAAAACAAATTAAAAAAATATGACAGAAATATCAGTACTTAAAAACTGACTAGTTTGTTTTTTATATCAGCCTACTTTCACACGTATACATTTAGACACAAACGTATGCAAGTTCTACATGGGGGGAAAAAAAAAAAAAAAGGAATGCAAAAGACAGAGATAGAAACTTCTCACTAATTAAGTTTCCAATCAACAGTGCAATTAGCACAAGTACAGAGCTACCATTAGTACTGTTCTGAAAGTGTCCAGAGTCATACTGCAGTAGCTGACCTGAGATGCGCCAAGCTGACAGCCCTATGATAACACACTCCTACACCCCAGTGGTAAGAAGGTACACATCTCCAAGCAAGTTTTATAGTCAATCAGAGTAAGTAAACAAACAAGCAAAACACTCTGATGAGCAGATTCAGACCTGGGATTTTTCCGGAACTACTTCATCAAACCAAAGGGGATGTTTGCAAAAGTTCTAGTGTTTCTTTTCCAATACAGGGATGCCAATCGGAGTGGAGGCTTATGCAGTGAAAAAAAGTACGTAAAACCCTTCATTACAAAGTTCATCTTCGGATGAAAAAGGGTAAGTGCTCCACAGGGTTATAACAGTTCAGTTCCTATCATAATTAATGAGAGTGTCAGGGCTAAATGCCATCACACCATTTTAGATGATGTCCTAGGGCCTAATTCAATTCCCACCGAAAAGAGTAGGGATCACATCATTCAATTAACTTCAGTGGCCTTTGGATTGGACTTCAGATTCTACTCGGAATGAGATGTAGTTCTGCATTGAGAGCTGAGAACTTCCAACTCTTGTTGAGTTTGGCATCTTCTTACTGAAGCTGAGTATCCAAAAAGACAGTAGGAGGGCTTATCTCTTCCATACTTAAAATCAAAGTAGGGACTTATAAAGGAGCCTAGGAGATTTTAGCACCTAACTGCAATAATTTCCTTTTAAATTCTTGAGTAAATTGTTTAAGCGAAAAAAAACACACCTTTTTTTAAGATTCAAAACATTAAAGATTATTATAGACAGAACTCATAATACAACAAATATGGGTTTGTATTAAAATTTTGTCTTTTTTTATGTAGCTCACCAGGAAAAATTAACTGAGAGGTTTTTTTCTATGGTAATAGTGTTATGCAGGACAATAATAGTATAACTTAATTGTTACAATAAAGTATGTTTTTCCATATATTTAATACCTGCTTATAATCGTGTAGTTAGTCCTAAAAAGAACAGAATTCTGCTGTCATTTTCAGAGTATCAGAAAATACGTATGCGATGCACATTTCCAAAAGGCAGCAGTACAGTAATTGACAGACATGATTATTGTGTCCTCTAGAAGCATTCAGAATGACAGATGATGATAATTTCCTCATAAATCATGTCTAGAACATGAAAAATGCAATGGAACCTCATTTTAATTTTATCATCTTATCAGTACTAATGGAGGAGGTAGAATTTCGGTCTACAATGTTTATCTGACTTATGTTCATGAAAGAATTTTTCAGAATTCACAATCATGTGTGTATAAAAAAAAAAACCCTAATCATGATAAGCAGCACTACATATTTTGCTTCTACTGTGTTGCTGTATTACTTTACTGATCCTTGATGATTGACAGGAGAACAGAGCTGAAGCCTACTATTTCAGAACACCTTACCAAGATAGCAGTGGAGGTTTTTTGCTCATCAGGAAGAGAGGAATAAAAGAAAAGAAGAGAACACTTCAGACTCAGAGAATCCAAGGTAACAATTCTGGATTTTCTCCACGCTTTCAAGCTGGACTGTTTTCATTATTTTTAATATAAAGGAAACTTTTTCAATATTTGTGACTGAATCCATTGAATGTGAATAAGGCTAGTCTCTCCCACACTGCATTTTTATTCTGTGAAAAGCTCATAAATTCAAGTTCCAGTAACTTTTTTTAAACATCATTATTTCCTCTATTCCACCTACATCCTCTTGAGATTTTCTATTCATTACAGAATGTGATGCCAAGTTGACTCCACAGTTCAGAAGTGTTTGATTTACAGGTAACAGTTTGGGGTATCTTGGTGAAGAAGGTGAGAAGTTTGAGCCTTGAGCAGATGTTCTCCACTTTTGGTGGCATTAGGATTCAAGGGGTTTGTTTGGGGCTGTGTTTGCCTTTCACACAGCAGATTTGATACTCCAGGATGGCTTTACCTCATGCTTTTTTTCAGAAGGAAAGACCATGTCAAAATATATTATTCACTTCCAAAAATTCCCCTGAAAATTTTAATATTCTTACAGTGCCATGCATCTAGATATCTGGACCATTTGTAGTGTTTCAGACACCAGTAATAAAGGTAATTTTAACCCAGAATAAATTATTATAATATCTATTGCAATCTTATAACATAGGATTGACAACTGTTATGATGTTCTTTAGAGAGGAATAACAAAATAAATAGAGGCCCAATAACTAGGGAAATTTTTTCTCTTCTTCCTCCCAAAAGATGGCCTGTGAGATACCAAGCAGTGAGAGTCATTCAGCTGCCAGGAAGGGTTTTACAGCTATTACAGCCAGCTTCCCTGGCTCACAAGGAAAACACCATTGTTGGTGTAGGTCTGAGGCCAGGGAGAGACTATAACAACTATGTCTGTTTGAAGAGACATCTGTTACATTAACATTAGTAACTACACATTGTTTAACAAACACGGGCTCAAATTCCTCATTACTTTACAAACAATTCTTGTGGTAAATTTCAAACACCTTGCAGATAAAAGAATGGAAAGTTTTATACTGCAGGAAAGATACCCAAGATTATGCCAAGTACTTTTGGGACTATGAGTCCATCTCCAAGAAGCTCTTCAAGGTAAACACGAGAGAATAATACATGGATTAATACCAAAATGTCCTTAGCAATTGAAGAGCTTCTATAAAGGAACTATTGATCCAACCTGCTCCTACAGCAGCCGAGGTTTGAAAAATTTCAGGCTCCATATCTTTATTTAAAAATCATTGATTTCATGATGTTACATCAATGTTACCCAACAACCTAAAGAATGAGTTGGAGTAACTGGCAGTGTTATTCCCCTTACAAGGCAGATTATATCACTGTAACGTCCTCTGTCTTAAATGTGAGCTCCCTACAGAACAGATATCTTTGCAACTGCCCTATTGCTATTGGCAAATAGAATTATCTGGGGTATTACCACAGCTCGCATTTAGGCTGCAAAGTGACTACATTAATATGATATCTGACTACACTGAATACTGGGTTCTTCTAAAAATCTAGCTGTAAATATTGCTTTGACTGTGGCTCGGTGATGAGCTGTTTTCTAGGGATTTAATAGGAACTAAAATCTGTTGCAAATAGGAACTGGTTCTGGGTACTGAATAGGTGATAAAATTCTATGCTAGTAGTTACATCTAAAATTCCCTTATAAGCTAACATTTCTCATTAGTTTTTAAGTGAATGTTATAATTGACAAAAAATATTTCTAATTATTGCTCAAGTCTAATTACTGGAATAAGTTATTTGACTGATGCTTTTTCCTAGCAGATTTGCTTTCTGTCATTACAGAGTTAACTCTGAGTCAGGAGAAAGTCAAGCAATCTGCAGATATGAAAGACTTAACTCATACAAGTGCAACTATAATAGTGGGTATAAAGAATAAAAGATATTACTGCAGGCTACAGACTGTGGACTAAATTTGCCATCTTGTTTTCCTAGGAGAGGAATAAATGCATGAAGACAAAAGCCTTCAAGTCATTAAATCACAGGACACTTTCATTCTCTTTTTTTCTCTTCTTCCCTCAGCAGTAGTAGCTGATAATTGCATTTGTGATATCCCAAAAAAATTCAGAGGGTTAAAATCATTTACCTCCCCAGAGCACTGCTGCTGGGGAACACTACCTCCTCTCCTCCACCACCTTCCTCTGTCAGCACCTTCAATGTTGAACACCCCATTTGTCTCCAAGTTACAGCACTGGAGAACGTACAGAAAAGTTTTTAAATACGAATTACCATTTTTTCCATTGTTTCTGCAAACCCTAAGTTTGTTGATTTTTAGATATGCTGCAAGAAAAAGCTATTCATAAGGATTTCTGTATGGATCACAAGATTTGTAACCCCTTTTAGGAAGAAAACCAAATCTTTCTCTTGGATACTTAATCACCATGGCAGCTACTTATATAAACAGAATTCAGCAAAGGTTTAATTGTATTTATGCATGTTTAGAGCTCCATTAATATGCTCCATCCTATAACTATGGATTATACAATATAATGTTTCCTGCATAACTGCAGACTAGAGGCCTGAATAAATTGCAGTTCAGCCAAAGTTTAAGCAAATACTAGATGTAAAAGCAGGTAAAACATCAGCTTAATCTATCGTGTTTTCTTCAAATCTAATAACAGATATCAGATAATTATTATGAGACCAAAATTACAATAATTGATTGCACTACACCTTCTCCCCACACACAGCTACCTCCAAAGGAAAATAAAAGCAGGCTTTCTGTTTCAGTTAAAAACTTTATTACTTTTTCATTATGTTGTAAACATTTTTATATACCATGGTTATAGGAATTTAGTTTCTGAATGTCTGATTTTCTGGCTTTGCATAACTATAAAATAATAAAGCAACTGAAGGCATGCTGGTGTTCAATCGGAACTTAAATCTCCAGCTCTTATTTGGTGAAACCACCTGAATCTCCACACTTTAGACAGAGCTTCTATACACCAGACAAGGTACAGCAGTGTCACTTACCTTTCAAGTTCCACTCGCAGCCTGACCCTTAAAACTGTATTAAAAGAAAATACACTGTTTATATAGCTACAAACACACACATCCACATAGGTGCCTTTGAGACAACCGACAGATGACCCAAAGTGGGCCCTTGGTCAGGGCCTGGCCAGATTTCTGGGTGTTGAGCTAGGTACCAATCTTCCAATTCAACCCATAGGAAACTGTAAGTGTAGTCAGCATAAACTGAGCAAAACCTTTTGAGTGGGTTGTTTATTTACTGAAAAGAGCAATTCAGGTTCAGGAGCCCCATGGCTTTGCATGAAACTCAGAGGAGAATCTCTGCTGAAACAAAGAAGTAAAGCACCTCTGAAATGCCCTAACCATTTCTTTCGTATCAAAAGTGAACTGCTTTGATGTTTTGAAAGAATGAATTTTCCAGTACTTGTTAGAAAAGCCATAATGCCACAAAGGGAAGAAGGAGAATGATGGAGAATGTCCCCATATTAAAAAATAGTTTGAGCAGTCATCTGGGTGGTACAAGACGAAATAGTGAGAGTCTGAACACCTAAGTGCAGAAGTACACGAGGTATGTGCTTACCAGTAAACCTGGTAAAGCCCTTAAACATATCCATTGCAGTCCTTTAAGTTCATTCTATTACAGCCAAGTCCATTCTATTGTACAAGCAATTTTCCCCTGGAATATTTTAACAGTAAAGAAAAATTCTTGTCTGAGCATGAACTAATGGTATGAGCAACAGAGAAACCAGTAATTTCTCTTTTAGCCTGGAGAAAAGGGAGTATAACCATTTAAAAGAAAATATAGCAAGTTGTGTGCTCCAATTTGCAATACAATAAAAGGTTTTGAATTACCAGCCCTTTTAACTCCACATAATGAAAACTAGCATAGGTCAACAGTATGTCTTCCATTAGGCATTAGGTTCAAGTCAACTCCAAAAATAAAGTTGGCACAGTATTTGCCAACATATTGGCTTCTCTACGAATGAAACAAATCTACAGCTATGTGTACCCATGGGGATAAAAACTGAAATAACCACTCTGGTATTCAAACAGTTAACTTTCTTTCCTTTTGTGTCACCAGGCACATTTTCCATCAAGCGTTCCTACCATAACAGAGGGCTACACATTACTCTGAAAGGTATTTCCCTGAATTTATAATCATCAATGAACTGAGCATGGTCTAATGGTATTTTAGCCAATAAAATTCAACTGTTCTGCCTAAGGTTGCTTACCCAGCAAGCTATCTCTCAAAATCTGTTTATGTACATGTGCGTACTGCATTGTGCCAAATGCAGTATAATAATATGTTACGTGAATTCCAATTATAGGTAAAATAGTAGCAGCACTGGCTTATTGCAAGTTACTGGACTACACAGAGCTTTTGTCAGTAGCAAAACTTTCATCAACATAAACAGCAGAAGAATAAAATCTTCTCTCAGAATTGGCCTTTAAGTAAAAATTAGTTTCGCAATCCTGGCTCCACGACAGTGTAATTTTACCTTTGACTTCAAAAGGGCCTCAGTTCTACCTGTGATATGCTTAGGCTCTACATTTGGATTCACTATGAGTTACACCTTCATCTTTGAGAAATCCATTAGATTCTTAAAGATATTTAGGAACCCAATTCCAACAGATGCTTCTTTAATATTTATACAGCTTCAGCAGCTTAAATTCTGTTTACATTTCTCTTTTTGAATACTGTCTTCATTATTGCCTTCCCCATTAACCTCGAGAAATTTACTGCCTGACCATAAATATCAATTGTCTATAGTATTGCAAAAAAGTGGATTAAGGATACAAGAATGTATAAAAATCAAGAAAATAATATTATATGCAACAGTAGGTGACGTATTTTCCCTCCCCCCGTGCTTTCGTACGCTACTGTAATATTAGCATTCTCATTTATGTTGTTAAATATATGCAATAAATACATTATGACATCAGTGAAGTTTTCCACAGAAACATTCTGGACTATTATGCTGCCCATATGTGAATATGAGTGTCTACATGTAAGTCTGTGCATATTCACACAGATTTTTTCAATTATTATTTCATTTTAAAAGAGAAACTAGATTTTGAATGTAATAGCAAAAACAGCGTCCCAGTTTGAGGTAAAATAGCACCAACCTTCTGTTCAGTAATTTTGCTCTTAGCTAGGCCTCTTCTAACTCTCTGAAATTAACAGCACGTAGTGGAGAAAACTGTTGGCTTGTAGAGTGGTAACACCAGTGTTTGTACTTCCTGCCAAGGGATGGTATGCAGAGAGACTCATACTTATTGCTATAACAACCAAGGTCAACTAATTTTGGGGTCAGAAACAGAAAAGCATAAAGGGGTCTCACCTGCAGGAAGGAGCAGACAGGACAGGTGACCCAAAACTTATCAACTGGGGTATTCCATCCCATCTGCCTCATGCTCAGTATAAAAGCAGAGGGATCAAAGGGTCAGCTGTCTTTTCTTCAATGGACAACGTCTGAAGAGGACACTCTCTGTTCATCTGTATTTGATCCCGATCCATGCATTCCTGGCTCCAGACCTGGAATCCAGTTCCAATCCATTGCTGAGACCAGTCTGAGTTGATTAAAGTAGTTTTGTTCCTTCTAACTCGTAAATCTCTTTATCTTTCCTCCTTTTCTCCTGGAGCAAGAAGAAGGGGGAGAGCACCTATGCAGCCCAAACTACACACAGACATCTTAGTAATAAACCACCAATTACCAGAATTTTGAACTGAACTCTCTCTCTTTTCTTCCCTGATGGCCAGTAGTAAAATATTTGCAATACTCAGAAAAACTTCTGTGAGACAACAGCCAAGAAAAAAAATCTGTATACATTTTTTCTCTTACCCAAGTTTAAATCAGAACCTTTAATGTTACTTTAGTTTGCATGTGTTAATCATATCATTAATGTTATGACTGACAGATAGAAATTAGTTTAATGGAGAGTTCATGGTTCTTAAATCAAGACAGGCTTTTGGGTTCTCATGATTAATAGACCAATACCCAAGCCACATATGCTCTAACTGAAAAGCAAGATGGATAATGAGTTCATGCATCCATTGAAGGAATTTTAAAATATATGGTGGACTACATTACAATGATCGCACATTACACTGGAATTAATGCATGCAATTTGTCTGTCCTAGTCAATGTTAAAAGAAAAAGTGCAAAGACTAAGCAGGGATATTCACAAGTTAGACTACGGGATATCTAATGAGCTGTAGGATGAATGGGGAGGGGAAAAAAAGAGGAGAATGTACCACAGGATTAATTAAGCGACTTACAGAATATTCCAATTCCAAAGGGATGTTTTATGTCATGCAGGAGTCTCATGGCTTGTGCAATCTCCACCTAACAAGCACTCAAGTCCTCACCAGGCCTCTGTTGAAACAAGGATGCCTGCATATTCTCTGCTCACTTCTTGTTTCTTAGGAGGAATTATATTTCAGACAGATATTGATACCCTGCTTTCATACCTGTGATGAGAACATTTCAATGGAAATAATTGTAAGGTTAAAGGAAAACACAAGTAATTTAAACATACGTTGGCATGCACAAAGCCAAAGATAAGAAGAAAAGCCAGTAGTTAATGAAGACCCAAGAGAAGTAATTCAGGGTGGTACTCAGCTAGAGTAGGACTCAGAGAGTGAAATAACAACAGGAAAGTGTTGGCTGAGTTATCTAAAGACCATAATGAGTTTTAAGTTTCTCTCATTAGCAAATTATTAGTCCTCAGAGATCAAATTTTAATATCTAATTTTATCACAGCAGTCACATAGCCAAAGAAGTTGCTTTTTAATCTCCCAAGTTTTGTCAAGCTGGTACGTGTCATTCATACCCCTCCTCCTTCTCACTTCAAATAAGGAAAAAGATACAGAAAATAAAGATATGGACAGAATTTCCCTAAATTTTATGAGGAAATACCAATGTATAAAACTCATGCCATTAAATTTTATTTTATTGATTTCTTATCTACTGAAATACAGTCCATCATTTCTGTTCTTTACTGGTTTCATAATTATTAGGTGACACATTACAAGATAAAGATTTAATCTTAAACTTATGACTTGAGAAAATAATTATAATACTCTGGTTTTTTGTCTGAATGGGGCCAAAGAGCAACACTGGGGAAATCACTTGAAGTGCTCTTAAGCATTTGTTTGAAATAAGGTTGAGTTCAAGAAAGAAGAGATTTCTATAATTTGCAAATGCTTAGGATGAAAGCAGTGACAGCACCAATGAGAGAGAAGGCCTTTACGCTCTCCCCATCATATGTGGGGGAATACAGGTCAGAGGGAGGGTGCTAATAGTCAGAAAGGGAGGGGTACATCTCCTTACTATATCTGCACCTGTATGCAATTAGTGATCTTAAGATTGCTAACAAAAAGTAAAAACACAACTAGGAGGAACAGAAGAAAATTACATATTCCTATCATTAGAAAATAAATCTTGCATATATTGAAGTGTTGTTGCCCAAATAGACGATTCATATTGCCAAGAAATATCAAATACATTTCAAACTTGTATCTTTGCAACATACATAGAGAACAATTACTCTTTGTACAAAGCTAGCAAAGTGTATAAACTCATTTACTGCATCAATGCCTGTAATTAATGTTTCCTAACTCATCTCAGATCATATATACTACATTACACCTGTAATTTTCCCAGGTCATTGGTAATACTTACTGCAGTGCTGCTAAAAATCCATTCACATGCTGTGTTTTCTTTCTGTAAAGCAAAGATTAGTGCTCATGCTGTCTTACAACCTGTTCCCCTAGAGTATTGCAAGATCATCAAAACCATAAATTCTTTAAAGTCTGTGTAGATTTGGTAAAGAATTAAGCAAGTTACAGCAGAAATGTGAGAAACAGTGGTAGAAGAAAAACAGTGCATTATTTCCCTCTGCATATAATACTCTTCAAAATATTCATCTTCTGAACGCATCATGGCACAGGAGCTGAAGAGCTGAGGAGAATGTAGGAGGCTGGTTACAATCACCTGAGTGTTGGAAGAACAACAAAAATCCCTTTGAGGTATGATCAGTGGCAGACTACAGTCAAGAATATTAATTAGAATCTCATATTCTTCTGGTTCCAGTAAACAGATTTAAAATGTTAAATGTGAATTGGAATCCAGTGTACTGAAACAAGAATAAAATCACATTAAGGCCTACCACAGCTGGTTTTGTTAAACGATTCTAATTTCAGATGTGAGAACAATCAGAATTTTTGAGGGAAGATCGTCCAGCATAAGTAGATTCCATGACCACTGCTGCAGAATGACCAAAAGGTAGGATAAACTCCATGAGAAGCACATCAGGCCGATAGAAACAGTGCAAACTACACTTCAGAAGAATATTGTTGCAGTAGATAAACAGTGTGATGTGCCTACAGTGAAGCCAAAATAACAATCAAGCAAAAAAACACTTAACCAGACAAATGGTTAGTGAATGTTGCATGGGGATGGCCACAAGACAAAAGCGGGGGTACAGGGGTGACCAAAGGACTCCAGCAATATCTCCAATATCTCACACTTTTACGTGATACTTCAAATGTGTAAGAACTTCTATTGCCAGCCTAAAATTTCACATGGAGATGAAATTAGAAGGTGACACTCAGCCATGAAAATGTGACCTGATCTGAGAAGGACCTTTTCTTATTTGTAAAACGGAACTCCTGCCACGTGGTTTGTTTGAGATGCAATACTGAATATGTACTGAAAAGAGTTAGACAAAATGTTTCAAACTCAAAATAATAATTCACGGGTTTTGGGGTTTTTTTTAAGAATTCACCTTAATAATCCCTAGTTGATTTAGAAAACAAACAAACAAAAAGAGAACACTGCATTAAATGAAATCATTAGTGAAAAATTTTATCTTGAAAAAAGACCACAAGAAGGGAAGGAAAATTTGAGGGGAAGCCAGGTTCTTCTTACACTAACACCAAGTAAAGGAATACTGTTGGTGGGATGACAGTAACAACGAGCAGGGAAATGTCCCATGAGTTTTCAGCCCACAGATGTGATGAATTTCGCTCACAGATGATGAAACTTATTGTACAGTGAATATCATATTTGGTCATTTTTTCCCATGTAAAGTGAAAGGACATTTTGATATACCCAGTGAACTGCGTAACCTCCGCCCTCATCATTTGGCTAGCGCTAAATCAGGCTCAGTGGAAAGACGGAGTAAACACAGTGATAAAGTCAAAATGAGCCTGCTAAGCTTTCCTCATCTATATTAGACAGTTATTCAAGAGATACAGGGCAAAGGGGCATCACTGGCAAAACGAGTCAGCCTTGGTCACTATTCTAGAAAAAAATTTGGATTTAAAGCTCTTCTTGTACCCCCTGGAGTCTTCACCAAAGACATAACTGTCTTGAGCCTTCTGCTCTCCTCTAGCTGTTGCCTCAACAAAATTCCTTTTCTGCGTTGGCCTAGGGGACGCTTCGTGATTTTTTTCATGGAACTAAAAAGAATTAGCACGTCATTGGAATTTTTGTCAGTTGTCCAATGGAAAAAAAAAAAAATCTCAGAAGGTTTTTTCTCTCTGACAAGTTTTTGAAAACCGTAACCCCCGTATTGTTAAGACTTTTGATAGAAAGGGGAGAAGTCATTGACAATCGCTAGATGGCAATTATTGGATAACTTACCTTCAGGGAAAGTGGTTTTGTAACTTCTAATTGGAGATTTACTTAAGATATGAATCAAGAGGGTTTATATTCCTTCTGTATATTAATTTTAATTGCTTTTTACAGTCTGGCGGAAAGCGCCACAAGGTATAGAGTTATAATTTGAAGATATTATGAATTTTCCTTTGGGAAGTGCGAAAAGTCAGCAGCAGAGGGGAGCAGAGAGAAGGCAGTGCTCCAGAGGAACTGCCTCCATCCAGTCAGATGCCTCTGGGAATTAAGTACTTTGCTTCCTTTACCAATTATAAACTTGCCCCTCTGCTGAAACAGCAATTGCATTATTTGAAGGTGCATTTTTCCTTCTTTCTTGGTCTTTTCTCTTATTTATGTTTTACATGATCAGCTGAGAGTGCCTTAAGAACTGTTAAGGTGAAAAGTGTACCTTGGGCTTCATACAAATGACAGTCGGGCTCTGCATTTTGATGACTGATGTGTGTAAACTTTTTGTTTGCTCATTAGCAGAAAAACGTGTCAAATTTAGAACTTCTATGGATACTGACAGTATATGAGTTTCAAGGGATTTAGGTCTACATCTCCTGTTTCCTAACATTTTACCTACATTTTCCAGACTCTGTTATGATACAGTAATGATGATACCAGCTGGGTTTTGCAGAAAAAAAAATTTGCAGTGAATCACAAGTTCTTACTACAGCTAGAGATCATGTCCTTAGTATTTCCATAGCCTGTCATAAAAAAACCAAACCAAAAACTCCGTATTATCTTACTCTCCATTAAATTGTTAGACAACTTTTTATTAAAACAGCCTGAAACTGTTGGAAACATTAAAATAAAAGACTTAGACTACTTTCAATACTGGACTGTCTCTTTGTAAGGTCACTGTTTTGGAGGATAACCTGTTTTACAACCAGATGCATTGCTGAGCGAGGGAACATGTAATAGTGTTAGTGCTGTACAATCTGGAATGCCTTATAAGAGAGTTTGGTGTGTCTCAGCAAAAATTAATTCCAGAAGAATTCAATCAGTTCTTGGAGAAGTTTCTGATGTGAAAAAATAATTGAGTGCTTGACATCTAACTTTATAGGTCAAACACAGAAAAGGCAATATCTTGGCAATAAATTGGGATGAAATTGTAGAATTTCAGTTGTGAGGTAAGTTTCTGGTTTTGTGGAATGGATGGTTTGAATGATATAGGTTTCAGAGAGTACTTTCCTTTAGGACAATAGCAAACCAAAACCAATGTATTTTGGGTGGGTTTTTTTTTCACAACTGGATAGATTTGGAATTAACTATTTAATACCAAGTTAATTACTCCAGAAGCTAGCTGACCTAGAGCTAGAGCTAGAGCTGAAGTCAAGAAAAAACATACCTGTTTCTGAATCAACTGTCTTGGTCCACAACTTTGTGTGCTTTTTCTAAAGGGAAAAAAATGGTTCTAATAAAAGATATCTTCTTCTCACAGTATGGCCTATTATATACTTATAAATTACTATGGCTATAGCATATACACTAACTTAATTGCAAGTGTTACCTACCTTCTAATTTTGCTGACATACATCTTGATTGATGTGTTGGTAAAATAAAAAGTCTTAGTAATCAGGTATTTTATAGAATTACTCTAGTGACTTCTAAGCAAGTGGTGACCTAATGCTATCACAAGACCTTTTCACACAAATAGCAGCTTCAGCATCTTCCTTTGATAGGTTTACATGCTTTAGTTTACTTTGTTCCTTCTTGGGAATGGGATTTCTATCTATACTGACACTACCTATTTATATTTCAGGAGAAAAAAAAAGAAAAATAGGGGACAGTTGCATGGCTGCAAACGAGACCTTGCGTTTGTTTTGCTCAGAGTTTGCAGCACTGATATAAAGAAAAAAGAGGTTTTAAACCACAGCCACACTTAAGAAGTGTCTGCAAAATATTGTTTTTAAGGTTAAAAAGGCAACTTGAACTCTAGATCCTCATGACTGATCATTTTTGTGAAAACCAACAACCAGCAGCAAACCAACCTTCTCTAGTCTTTGCCCAGTGTCCTGTTGCACAAACATATGGTGGAATATAGCACCTTTATATTAGTGAAATATCACATATCTGCTCCTTATAGGTAGTTCCAGTCCGACTCCGTAGAAGTCTAGGAGGGTGAGAAGCATGTTTGTGTCTGCCTTCTGCCACAAGGGAGACATTTGGACATATTTGACGCTACTATTAGTAAGCCACAAAAGTAACAGTATGTTGTTATTCATGCATTTCTATATTCAAAACCCCCTGAAAGTAAGGAATAAAGGAAGTGATTAAAACCAAGACTCCATCATAGATTATGAATGCAGAAGACAGCGATACTTAGATTATGTATTAGTCACCTTGACAGTCACACTGGAAGGTCATAATCCCACAGATCATGAAAATATTCTAAAAAATCCATCTAGGATATGAAGAATATTTAATCAATAGAAATTTTGCACAGATCCAGAAAGGCGATCCTGTGCTTTTAGGAAAAATGGTGTTTCTCAGTCTTTTTTGGGTATAATTTTTCTGTTTTCTTTGGACCCTCAGGGTGATCTGATGTAAGTGACTTGAATATTTGCTATTTCAATTTTGCAGTTTTGATTTTCTTATGAATGTGAGATTATAATTTCGCTTTCATTTTTGCCTATTATTGCTTCCACTGTACTTATAATGGAGTCGACATTGATCCTTACACAAGTTTAAATGAGAATTTTGACTAGACAGGCAGCATAATACCATGTGTGGATTATGGGGTTTTTTCTATTCCACTACTTAAAGCAATTATTTTGCCTTTTCTTGAAAAACATTTGAAACCAATGGAAAAGACCATACATTACCTCTTCTTAACCTTAAACAGAGGAGGTTGATTCTTCTCCTTTGAGATTAGACTAACATTCAGGTTTCACATGTGACTTCTTTCTTGCAACTCTCACTGCAAAAATAGCCTAGGAGAACAATGCAGAAAATATTTTGTTTAAGAACTCTCAATTATTTTCCATGACAGTTCCAGAATCCTGTTAGTCAGCTTTCAAAGCTTTTTGTATAATACAAAACCAGAATCTCTCAGTGCAGATACTGGATCTCATTTTCCTATCACATTCACCCCGGTGAAGAAAATCAATGTATCATAAAGTGTAAGAGCTGAAACAAGATGGCAGTGGTAATCACAGAATGGTAAGGGTTGGAAGGGACCTTCAGAGATCATCTAGTCCAACCCCCCTGCTAAAGCAGGGTCACCCAGAGCAGGTCAAACAGGAACGTATCCAGGTGGGTTTTGAATACTTCCAGAGAAGGAGACTCCACAACCTCTCTGGGCAGCACGTTCCAGTGCTCTGTCACTCTCAAAGTAAAAAAGCTTTTCCTTGTGAGATATCCATCATCCAATAAAGACATAAATAAGCAGGGGGAAATACCCTATATCAGTGTAGAATTTCAGATTTACCAAATATGCAGCACACTTCTATAAACAAACATGCATTTGGATGGCACTGTGTTTTACCACAACTTCAGGGTGTTTGCCGCATGTAAATGCTCACCACTGGGGAGAGCTATTTAGCATCTGATTAGACATAGCTGACTCCTGCACCGCGGTTCTACTGCTGTATAGCATACCATGTCACAGCACAAAACTAAAATTAATATGATGCTACGTGAACTTGTTCTAAAAGGCAATTCTCTTGATGTAGAAAAAGAGCATCAAAATATGAAGTCTCGGTGCCAGTAGTGAAACAGTTTTTTGAATGGAGACACCTCTCCAGTCACAGAGAACTACAAAGGTACAGTAGCCCCTTGGAGAGGGTCTGCAAAGGTGGCTTTCAATCTCTAGTGCCCACACAATCGTCGGGGACTAGTTCTGGGTGTCCACAGGCAGAAAAAAGGAAAAGACAATGCGTTGTTAGATTTAAATTCACAGTACAAAAAACCAAACCAATACAAACCAAAAAGTTGTTGAAAACACTGATAATAAATAACCACTGACTTGTTATCAGGCTGGTAAATTTTCAAAACCTAATTACTAAAACATACAATGGTATCTACAGTTTTAATGGTTTGTCCAAAGAGTTTTTTGGATAGCAGGGATGCTGGGGGCTTACTTTGTTTGTCTATTTCTTTAAAGAAATCCATACTATACAGAAAAGTCCTCCAAGGATTCAAAATTGCAGACGGTTTCTGCTCCAAGTACTTCCAGCAATTGTTGGCATCTTTTAAGACTATCTGGATAGAATTTATTAACATATATAGCCAGAGCTCTATCCTCTATTGAAAGGCAATATAACACACATTCCCTGACAGATTAAAGCAAGCTGTACTATAAATTGTGCAGATTGAGCCCTCTTACATGGCTTATCCTAATCATAGCTCTGCCATTTGCTTCTCATGACAGGATAAAAATAAAAGTGCCATAAAAATAAAATAAAATAGACAGTCTGCCTTTCCTCCCTTAGAAAACATTTGTCAGAATCTCTTCAAAAATAATTGGGAAGAAAATGTGCTGAATTCTACAATCTATTGAGTCATTTTTAAAGCTCGTCCAGGCATGTGAAAAAGTCAGCATTCTTTATGATCATCTAGCTTGGGAGAGGATGTATTTCACATTGTCAAAAGCCTTTCATAGTTTGCTTTTTTCCCCCCTTAAGAATAAGTTTTCCCAGACTTTAAACTTAAATATTTATCCAGTGAGCAAGAAACAGTGAAACATTTAGGTTCACTTACTGTTCTACAGTCTTCAGTCATCTAAACCATGCTTTTCCTCATACTTTTTTCCTACAGCCTCACAATTTACATTTTTTCCCCTCTCTACCGTGTCTGCTTCTGAACTACTGGTGCTTAATGAAAGCAGTGTGGAAATCTCCTTTTGCTATCTATGAAAAAACAGCTTATAGTACATTCTTCAGCCCTTTTCAAACACAACTGCTGAACGAAACCTGAATTCTTCTAGTGCTGCAGACTGAGGTTGACATCTTTAGGAAGAAATTCTTCCCTGTGAGGCTGGTGAGACACTGGAACAGGTTGCCCAGAGAAGCTGTGGCTGCCCCATCCCTGGAGGGGTTCAAGACGAGGCTGGATGGGGCTTTGAGCAACCTGGTCTGGTGGGAGGTGTCCCTGCCCAGGGCAGGGGGTTGGAATTGATGACCTTAAAGTCCCTTCCAACCCAAACCATTCCATGATCCTATGATCTTCAGCAAGGACAGCATTTTCCCTTCCTGGTAAGGAAATGGCCTCTGCAATTTTGGGCAATTCTGCAAAGGATGAATTTTGGAAACTCAGTATTCACCTGGAATTACAAAGATTGACACCTGGGAGGTGTTGTGACATTCCAGTGATGCAGGGAGACAGAAATATTTAAAACAAGGATTGCTTCCCGCTAGAGATGGTGATGTAGAGAAACAAGCCGGCACCAGAGACTGCCTGCTTTCTGCACAAGTGGAGAAGTTGTAATGCTCTTTGGCAGCTCTGAACACACAATGGGAGATAAGGTACTTACCATCTACCACCAAGGACTATATCTTCCCTTCCTTCATCAGGAATTGAGGATTTTATCTTCTCCCTTTTTATACACTTGAAAACACTGAGACTTTCAGGCCCCACCATTCCTCTTTTACATGACTACCAAAAGCAGCATAATTATAGCACCGTAAAACTGCTTTGCCACTCCATGCACTCCAGCTCCTCTGAGTGCCTAGCATCTGCTTACTGGTCAGGGAGCTCATTCAGCTAAGCACAGATTACATATTAATTTCTAATTTTTGTAGGAAGCATGGGCCTGAGACAGAAAAGATAAAGAAAGCATATGCTTTTCTATTAAAAACAATTATACTCAGTGTCCATCTTGGCATATTACCGTATCACAGATTTTTCACCTTAAGAATACACATTGCAATCCATGATTAGTCTTCTCAATCATGTTGTCTCAGCAGAGTTTCACTGAAGCAGAAAGAGCTAGATTTGCAAATAGATTTTAGTGCCGCAAATGCATCTTGAGGCACCTGACACACGAAATGAAATCCAATGTCCTGGCGCAAGTGTCTAGGCAGGAAAACGTTATTTCCAAATGATTTCCACAAAACAGACTGGGAAGCTGTCTCTGCTAGCCAGCAGAAGAGGGACTTCTGGACAATCTAGCTGGCATGGCTGAAAGCACTCCTTTCAGCTTTCAACATAAAATGATCTCTGCACCTGTGCAGCTCTCTAGGACAAAAACTGAACAGAAAAAGATGGAGTTTTGCATAGAGAAGAACCAACCTGAGTGGCTAGGGCAAAAGTATGTAAATAGTGCAGCGACAGAGAGCTGTCATGCATCTTATTACAATAAAAAGTGAAATCAATGGCTTCAAATGTGCTACAGCTTTAAAGAAGATGTTTTCACATCATGCATAGCTGTTAAGTTGTGGAATGCATCACTGAAGGCCACTATATATTTATAAATAATTACAAATTATAAATAATTGTTGAAAAGGTTAAAAAAAAACCAGCATAATTTCATTCATGTCTATTACCTGTGATAACTGGAATGTATTCATGGCCGTTCCTAAATCACAAGGTTACTACCACAAGCTGAGGGTGAAGGTTACTCCACACTCTTCCTGTTCTTGTTGCCTTTGCCTAAGCATCTGCTTGGTGTCCAGCAGCGAGGCAGACCTAGCCCAGTTCTGAAACAAAACGTTACCACAGAGTTTAGAGGAAAGGAAGGAATGGGGACAGGACTGGGGAACCAAATATGTTTGGGACACAGATAAATAAAATAAAATCGGGTCAAAGGTTAGAACTAAGTAGGGATATCAAGAAGACCATCTGTTGGTCATTGATCATAATGGTTTCCAGTTGTGAGGACAGGCCCAGGCATGTCCAGTGAAAAAGTTAAGAGCCTTCCCAGGAATGATAGACCTCAGGATTAAGGAATTATATATAAATAGGAGACAGGTGACAAAAAAAAAGAAGAGGTGAGGATAAAGTACTAAAAATGAGGTAGCTGGAGTGATACAAAAAACTCAAGCCTGTGTTGTTTAGACACTCAATCTGACAGTGAGAATAAACAGTACTTACATCACTACCAACTTAAAAAACCCAGCTAGAGGCAATACTGCTCCTTTTTCCTCCAGTTAGCTGGTGTTTTACAGTACATATCCCCAGGGCAGTTTCTCTTTGTTACATTCCCTCTTCCCCTGTGAGGATTCACACCCAGACACTCCAATCCCTTCAAATGAGTCCACTTCAGAAGATTCCATCTCCGTTTGGAATTTAACATCTCTCCTTAGGAGCACTTATCCAATCAGGAGTTTAATTTATCCTGCATTACTTAGAAATGAGCTCAGAATAAAATATTGATTCTTCTCTAAACTTTATCCCATCATCCTCAATAGGTTTTGGAAGTTTCCATAGAGATGACATTTTCTGCTATTACTTCTGCCATTTTCCAGTTTCAGCTGGGCTGCAGAGCAGCAAAATCAGCATAATGAAATGCTTCCTGCAATATTCTAGAAAAAATTAGGTTCAATTTCTTTAAGATTTGATTGGATGACAAGTCATCCCCAAACTGCTCAGCGTTCCCAGAACTACATCGGGATGCATCAGGTGAAAAAAATACGATAAAGTATCTGTTCCCACAACTCTTGGGAAACAGGGAACTCAAATATAAATGTCTTTCCCTGAGCCAAAGACGACAGAGAGACTTCACATACAGCTATAGTCACAGGAGAATTTCCTTATTAAGAAAAGATAGCTGACCCACTAAAAGATGCGGTGTTTTACACATATAACATGTGGAACACTAAATTTAGTATCGATTACTACGATGTGAAAATATTGTGGCAATTAGAATGTTTTCCTTCCTCCAAATTTAAGACTTCTATGATTTTCCCCTTCATAATGTGGAGTAAAATATAGTAAAATAATCACCTGACGTTATTTATGAACCAAAGAAAAAATTCTAGACTCGAGCCATTGGAATACAATTTGAAAAATGGCTGAAATGTCCACGTAGAGCCAATTTAAACTGGAAAACTTCAAGAAGAAATAGTAGTGAATATTCCAACGAGCTACAAAATACTGTCAAACATTTAATGTCAGCGTGGAGAAGTCAAGTACATCCTGGCTACAGAGTTCAAAGGATAACACCTGATGTATGTGTTAGCACTTTCTCATGGTCAAAGAAGAGAAGGAGATTCTTCTAAAAGAAAATCTTAAGATCGTATAATTATTAAATATGAAGATTTAATGTGTGCCACCTACAAAGAATGAATATGAATTAGGTTGTATGTCATATTGTACAGTAGGTATTATTTTAACAATATATTTAAATGATAGTGAATTTACTCACAAACTGACACTTAAGCTTCCTGAAAGTCAGAATGAAAAATGAGTCAGAATTAGCTCTCTAAAACACTAGATATAATTATATTTTATAATTTTCAAATTATAAACACATCGAAATAGGAGAACTCACTGATGCAAATTAGTAAGAACACAGCAATATCACCTAAAATTAAAAGAAAAAGCAAGGATACATTGGAGCCATTTGATATTTCCCTAAGTCAGTCAGATCAGCCGCACATAATGTTTTTAATGCATCAGGCATAGTGTGCTAAATGTTAATGATTACATTTTAAGGGTTTAATAGCTTGCTATATTTTTAATGTAAGAAATAGCCATTCTAATGGGAACGTACATACCCTTTACTCGGCAGCTAGTTCCCCAGTTAAAGTTATAAAAAAAGATTCAGGCTTCCTGAGGGGGAACCACAGAGTTGTAAATGTATCAGGGTTAATTGTCTGAATTATTGGGACACTTTTTTCATGAGCTTAAGTTATTAAAATGGGAGGCTTTGTGCAGTGAACTTTAGTTGCATACTTTTGTCTAAAAATACAAGCTGATCTTAAGCTAAAAGCATAATTTTTAAGATATCTCTGATCACAGGGTTTTATAAGAGAAAAAGCGTGAAAGATTAAATTTTGGATTCTTTAAGAATTCTCTTCTGGAATATAAAATAGCAGGCAAGAATCCTCTGTGTGGTAGGTTAGAGATTTCCCAACTCTTGATTATTTTTCTCCTGTACTCTCAATAGATTTGGGGGAAGCTGAGGGAGTCAGAGGAGCAGAGAAGGAAAGGAGAGGGAAAAGGTTCTGGAGAGAAAAATCATAAAAATCAAACGACCAACATTTTAGAAGTATCTTCTCCACCCCACCCCAAAATCCTTCCAAAAGAATGCAACGTTCAAGTAGAATTTTTCTTACCTGGTACAAAAAATTATAGAATTTTAGGATTCCATGAGAAGAGATGTGTCTAAGCATATGTGCATGTTTGAGATGCCTTTAGTGCAACAGGAAAGCCTTGAACTGGAAAGGGATTTCTCTTCCTCTGTTCCTGGAAGATCTGGCTAAAAGAGCTGTCCTCATAGGCAAGCAAGAAAGAATTGAAGTTTACTTTTAATTATGGCAAAAGAAAACAGGGAAAAGCACAGCTGAATTCCTAAAGGAACCATGTCAGAAAGTAGTGCCTAGAAGTAAAAAAATGCTTCCCTGAAAACAAAACCCAGCTCCTCCAGAGAGCATGTGGTGTCTACACAGCTGTAGACAGTATTCATCTGTAATCTTGAAAGAGATCTCTGTTTCTTACACAAAATTGGGAGATTTGGGGTTCATTATTTAAAGTCAGATAATGCATTAAGTAAATTTTGTTCTTAGCTACTCACTTCTTTAAGGCCTTTCCAAAACAATCAGGAAATATAGTCCTGCTCTAAGGTACAATTAGGAAGCTTTCAAATAGAAAAAGGAATGGTAGTAACAAGCAAAAAGAATACAATCACCTATGATTCATTCAAACACACACGTTAAAAGGACATTACAGCACTGAAGTCAAGCTTCTTAACGTTAGGAAATGCTAAAGTTAAGACTGGTTCTCAGTCAAGCAAGAAAGGTTAAATTCAGTTCATGTGTGACAACTCTTACCTGCTTCTTCCACTGTACAAATGCGCGCTGCAAAACTTCTTGCTGAAATTGTCCTCTCCAGCTTGAAAATCAGCCTCTTATATGGGTCAGCTGTACAAAGGGAGCCACCTCAGGTGGGTGACTGTGACTCCTGGATGACTTTTTGTCACAGGTGTGTGGGTCAGCAGGGTATAGGGAGAAGCAGGGATCCACACACACGAGCCTGGAGCCTGCGTGTCTCCCACGCAGGGTGTGCAAGGAGGGGAACAGACATAGTGCTCAGAGGTACGGCTTAGTGATGGTTTTTGTCAGTGTTAGGTTAATGGTTGGACTAAAAGGTGATCTAAAAGGTCCCTTCCGATCTAGGCAATTCTATGAGGGACATGAAGATGATCAGAGGACTGGAGCACCTCTGCTATGAAGACAGGCTGAGAGAATTAGGACTGCTCGTCCTGGAGAAGAGAAGGCTCCACGGAGACCTTATAGCAGCCTTCCAGTACCTAAAGGGGACCTACAGGAGGGATGGGGAGGGACTCTGTCAGGGATTGTAGCAATAGGATGAGGGGTAATGGTTTTAGAGTGAAAGAGGGGAGATTTAGATTAGATATTAGGAAGAAGTTCTTTACTGTGAGGGTGGTGAGGCACTGGAACAGGTTGCCAAGAGAAGTTGTTGATGTCCCTTCCCTGGAAGTGTTCAAGGCCAGGCTGGATGGGTCGTTGAGCAACCCGATCTAGTGGGAGGTGTCCCTGCCCAGGGCAGGGGGGTTGGAACTGGATGATCTTTAAGGTCCCTTCCAACCCAAACCGTTCTATGATTCTATGAATGCACACTGCCATGAGAGGAGATGTGTGCTGCTAACAGAAATAGCCTGTGGTGTGTGGTACATACACACACGTGCAGGGTTAGAATGTTTTGGGATTACAGAACGGCATTTAGGAATTTGTAGGTGCACATTATCATTTCAGAAATGTCTGGTATTGTGGTCTATCTGTTGTACAGCTAACTTTGATCCTGATAATCCATCTACTGCTTGTTAAGAACATGTCATAAAAAACAATAGACATCTTAAATCCTCACTTGATATGGAACCAAGAATTAAGCAATTCTTCCTTGCTGTGATCAGTGCCAGAAAGTGACCTTTTCAGCAGCTACTGCAGAGGACACTCAAAAGGTCAGAAGAAGGATATTCAGGTTTTTCATTTCTGTACTACCACTAGACAAACTTCATTACTTTCAGGCCAGGGTTGTGGGAACCATGGATTTCTCAATCCTTTTTCTACTTTGACGTGTTTTTCTTGTTGTTGGTTTTGTTTGTTTGCTTGTTTGTTTTTTCTCATTCTGTGTCCCATTTATTGCTTTTCAAGACTTTCAGCACAGTTTAAAACCAAGGAATCATACAATTTCTCACAGCTTCTCTTTTTGGTCACTCTCTTCCTTCATATGCAGGCTCAGCCTCTTTGCCAGGCTATCTAAAAAGGTTTGGGAACAATTCCACTTTTTCTTGAGACAAAAACCTGACACTGACCAAAGTTCACTCGTAGTTCCCATCTACCTGAGTATATCTGAAGGCTAACAGCAGCATTAATCAGGACAGCTGAACTCTGCTGACCAAAAGGATATCCTGTGCCATATGACAGCTTGCTCAGCAGTAAAAGCTTGGGGGAAGGAAGATAAAAGGGGGATGTTTATCGTTCTACCATTTGTCTTCCCAAGCAAACACTACATGTGCTGAACTCCTGCTTTTCAGGAAGAGGCTGGACATTTAATTGCTGATGGAAAATAGTGAATTAATATCTCTTTTTTTCTTTTTTTTTGCCCTCACAGCTTTTGCTTTCCCTATTAAACTCTTACTATCTCTATCCACAAATCTTCTCTCCTTCCTTCTAATTTCTCCCCATGCCGTGCAAAAGGAGAGAGAGAGAAAGAGATGTAGGGTGAGTGTTTGGCTGCTGGCCAAGGTCAATCCACCATGGCTGTAAAGATCTGATGGCACTCTAAGACCCTTGGAGACTTGGTCTAGAAAACCTCCAGGCAGGTGAACCCAGCAAGGCTTTGCACTGCAGACAAATGTGCAAAGGTTTTGACATCTCAGAAGAGAGCACACAAGAAGCCAATGACAAGGATGACAAAGCTTAAAGGGTTGGTAGCATGGAAGGAATGGGGAAAGATGTTAAGCTAGACAGTGCAAATACCTAGAGAAATACAGAGCTTCGTTCATTCTTGGACTCAGTGCTATACTGCAGGATAGCACGGAAACCTCTGCCTCTGGCTGTTTCATCTGTATCTTTTGTACTTTGGGATAAAGGTGCTTAATTTGAAGTTACAGTGATGTATTGATGTTTCCCATCTCTATCCTTCCTGTCATAAAATTGCTCCCCCCAAAAAGGTAAGTTGGAACAAAGAAAATGTTTCATTAGAATTTGTTTTTATGCTGCTGTCTTTTGAGAGGACTGTGTTTTATTGCGCACAGCTCATGTTCCCTCCGTTCCCTAGTACCACATGCGAGTCAAAAGGGAAGATCTGTCTTAACTTTCCTGCCAGCTCTACGGAGACCTGCACTAGTTACACCAGAGCAAACAGTGCTAGAGGAGCTGCTGTCCCAGGACTTACTTTGGAGTCTGAGCCAAGGCTCTCTGCAATCAAAGCTGTAGTCTCTGAAGGGTACAAGTTAAACCACGTAGAGGGTCTGATAAAGTCTTACAGTCTGTGGAATGACTCTCACAGATTTCTGCAGTCTTTGAGGCAGGATCACAAAGGTTTTGGAAGGGAAAAAAAACCCACGGAGAAAAAAAGAACATTTCTGGTGTTTTTAGGTTGCAAAGGCAGCCGGTTTACAGAAAACACAGGGAAAAAGACACTGAGTATTATACTCAAATTGCTGCTATAACTCTCAGTCCTGAATCCTGTCTTGTTTGTCTTGTACTTCTCTTTACTCGGTATACCTATTTGCTTATTGTATATTAAAATCAATAAACTCAGGTGAATAAGGGGTAAAATAAGAAGAAAAATGGTATAGGAAAAGCGTTTGTGAGAATCCCTTGAAAAAAATACTAATGGCATAAGAGGTGGGGTGATTTTCTTTCTTCCTGCAGAAAAGCAGAAATGGAGTGAAGGACATCCAAATTTTCTAATAAAAATCCCTATGTGTACCTCTTCAACAGAGACTGTAAATCCTGACCCTGAAGAATTGCTCCAATAATTACCATGAGTAGAAATACAACATAGTCTTGTCGACTTGGCATTTCAGCTCATCCAAGGGGTCCATCCAGGAGGCAGGACAGAGAAGAGAGGAGCAGCATCCTACAGCATTCCTGCAGCAAGACCAAGGGCCCTGGGCCGGCTGAAATGGAGCTCTTTGGGCTTGTGGGCGGGCTGGGGAGTGTAAGTAAGAATGGTTAGTGCCACAAATGCCTATTAGCGCATCACAGCCCTTACAGGCTTCACTGGGAACTAGTTATCTGGATATGATACCAGATTGGTAAACCCAGACAAAGCATCACCATTTCTGTGCTACACAGGTTGTCTTTTGGTAAATGCTTCTCTGCCTTAGAGTAATTGCCATTTATAGCAACATGAAAGCCTGGCCTGAGTCTGCACTTCCAACTCTGAGTCACTAGCCAAGTGGAAAGCAGAGGAAGTGGCCCAAGATTTTGTCCAAAAGCTGACTCAGAAGCCATGGACTCAGTGAAATCACTACATTCTACTGATTCCTATTTTTTTTTCCTATTTGATCTTCTTCTAGGAGGGAAAAAGGAAAAAAGGAGGTTCCCCCCACCTTCGTGTTTTTGCTTTTGTTCTTTTTTTTAAAGCAGGAATCAAAGAAATGTGAGAGAAATCTGTTACAAAAAATAAAACTGGGGTAAAAATGCTACTGTTCCTCTTTGTCAAATGAAGCTGACATTAGACAATTGTTTTAGAATGTGTCTCGGACCTGAGAAACCGTTCAAAGATAAGTAAATTATAGATGCAATTCAATCATAGCAAGGCCATATATTAAAATGAAGTAATAGATGATAAAGTGGATTCTGTAGGCTATGACTGTATAATATTCAGAGAAAATGTAAAATATTGCTTTTAAAAATAATTTTTAAAGTTTTAAGTAGGCTTGCATATTTATGGGTAGCTATTCTTCAGCCCCCTGTCTTGTAACATATTCTACTGGCATCTCTCACAAATTTTCAACTCTACAAAAAATGCATGTCTCCAGGAGTACACAGTCAGCTATCACATTTCTTTTCATAGGCATTATATTAATCAAAGTTCAGGCAGAAATAATTTCGCTGCTTTCATTTATGCCCCTGAGAAATTAGGCTTTTGTGAGGCCCATACTTTCACTAGTCTCCAAAAAACTCCGTGCCATCCTGTGTGACCTCAGTTGTGCTTTCCTATCCTGCTTTCTTGAGCTTGTAGATTCAGGAGTCTATACAGTTTCAAGGTTTAAACCCATCTAGCTCCATTGGGCCGATCAGGCTATATCAACCACCTCCCTCACCTGATAAAATGAATATCACAAGGTCTAAAGCATTTGAAAGAAGCCTATAACTGCACTTAAGACAAAAAGTCTGAATGCCTGTGTAAGCCTGAGGCAAGCAGAACTTCATTAGCAGCAGTTTATGTTGTGTAAATCAGTTAAGCAAGTGATGTAAACGTGAAATAGGATTATACAACTGCCTTCCAGTAAACCACTTTTTCAATACCATTAAGTACCTGCTTTAAACACAGGAGCAACATTGCTCTTCTGGAGCACTGGGAACACCAGAGTACATAACACATGGGTCAGGCCTCACAAAATTCCAGGGTAGCATGCAGAAGCATGGTACTTTAATTAAACAGCACATTTATCTTTTTGCCACTTGCTTTTTTTTTTTTTTTTTTTGTGTTCTGAGCCTTTGAAATTTGAAATATGACTGGAGCTTACTTAATTTTGCAACTGTGAGACGGTGAAATTTACTATTATGTTGCTCTCTTGGCTCAGATATTTTTAAGGAAAGAATATTATAAAGCTTATGCCACCATCATATTCAAAAGTTCTATTTTATAACAAAGTATCATAAAACTTACCAAAAAAGCACGGAAACTGGAAAAATCATGAAGAAAATATAGAAATGCATCCTGGAAGGCCTGAAAACCCAGTGTCCATCTTTCTAAAAAGCCACCTTATTCTGGCTGTATGTGTACTAGCAGCCAATTTATGGGAAAACAAGATGGACGTGAGGGAAATATGAGCAGAATTTCCCCTTCTTAAGAAAACCAACTTTTGTTTAAAAGGAGAATAAAATCAGTAGAGCAAAACCCCTTTGATCTTTACCCAATTCTCAGAGTCTTTTCTTTCCTTTTTAAGATATATTTGGTATTTATGTTGCTTACGTTAATAAGGCCTTCTCAGCAGGTCCTGTTTACTTATGTTTGTACAACACCTAGCACAGCAGGGTCACCTGAGTTCATAACTGGGGTTTGTTAAGAGCAGTGGGAATACACCTAAATAAGTATTTCTAATTGATTTCATTTCAGCAATGCCCCAGCAGCAATCACCATGCAAAACTCATATAAACAATGGCAACGTTTTCAGTGAAACTGATTAAGAAGATACTTAATACATATATACATATATATACACACATACATATATTGTATATTATATTATATATAATATATATTATATATAATATATATATAAATAACTACACACGCACAAATTAAAGTGTTATAAAGCAAGATGAGGCATAAGCAGAGGCCCATTCAACCCATTAGAAGCTGATACCTGAAGTCACGTCTCCCATATCCTCAGCAAATATCCTCATCATCACACTTCTGCTGCGTTGGTAAGGCTGCCAGACATTTTCATGAGGCTGAGAATGGCCACTAAACATGTAGAAAAACATTAGATGTCACGGATTAATGCTGGAAATATAATGCAGTATCCATTAGAAACTGAAAGCTGGAAAATAGGAGGGAAATGTCTTTTGTCTACCATCTTGAAGTGAAGCAGACACCAGAATTCATTTCAAGATACACTTTGTTTGCCAATCTTTACCTTTTGTTTAGTCAACTTGCAAGCTTAATGAAATCCTTTCCAAGGTAGAAATGTCTGAGGTAGGTCTGCTTTAAAGAGAAATACCTCCTCTTCTTCTCACTGTGTCCCTGCAGAGCGACTTCCCAAGCTGGCAGAGCTCTGAGGCTGTGAACACCTTAGTGATAAATAGGTAATGCTTTCTGGCTTCTTCCTGCAAAAGAGAAGGTAGAACTCTGATCTTACCAGCTTCCTATTATTCTTTCCGTTCATTTTAAAGATTCAAAATGCCTACATATTTACTCTGACAATTCGAAGCCTGGCGGGAGGGTGGGCCATGAATATCTATTCTGATTTGGGAAACTCACAAATTTCTAAATGTTTCTGTTCTGCTTTTTTTTTTTTTTCTCAGCACAGCTTGTCCCTGGCTTGATGCCCAATATACATATTGCAAAAACATTATGCCAATCACTCATCTTCCTATACCACTCGGAAGTACTTTCAATTCCATCCAAACAATTTAAACAAATTAGAGAGTTCTACCCTTATAGTTCTGAGTGAATAAAAAAAAAAAAAAAAAGGCTTGTGAGAGGAAAAAAATGTGTTAGTGTGCAATAACTGAGGACTGTAATACATGCAGACAGAGGGAGAGAATTAAACTTGCAGAGAAAAACATTCACTAAACTCACTTTGGAGCCATAAATACATTCTTCCCAGGCATTTTTGAGGCCTGTAACACACAGAGCAAGAAGAGAGAATATTTCTTGTGAGAAAACAAGATAAAGTAAGTTGATATTTTGTTCTTAATGCATATTTTAATAGACACGTTAGCGTATGTACTTTAAACCAAACCAACTTTATATTTTATAAAGAAACACCAATTAAAGGAGTGAACAACAGTATTTTCTTTTATAAACATTAAGCGGGTTACAGTCCTTTTTTCCCCCTCCAGGATTTAATAGTAATATAAGGCTATTAACGCTATCATTGTAATAAGGGCTTTAACTGAAAAAAATTAGAAAGCTCCAGAAGTACTTAGCAGCATTTCACAAAAGATATCCTGCAAACATTTTAGGGTACACTTTAGGAGAAATCCTCCTATTTATGCCCGTACAGCCTACTGCATTGCTGATGATTTACAGGTGTTATTAAAAGGAAAAATCATGTGCTAAGGCAGCCCTCGGTACAGAGGCTTTCCCACACAACCCATAGTGAAGGGTCCATGTTAAAACAGGATGGTTCCCCAGTCCCCGCACTGTGCCTTCCCCTTTCTGTCTATGTCTAAATTAGCCTATATGTAAATCACCAGCTGGTAATGAGGACTTAAGGTCCACAACAGATGCATTCAGGGAGTTTTATCTTGGGACAGCTTTGCTCTAGTCCTATAGACCAAGTACCCCTTAAGGGCTGGAACATTTCAGAGCGTCTCCTTCAATTTAGTTTAATTCAAAAGGAATGAAGTTCACGACTCGATGATGTGCACTAAAGCACAGTATGGAAAAAAAATCATTTAAAAAAATAGGGGTTTCATTTTCAAAGTGATTATAACTAAAACACTGAAAACACTTTTTTTTCACGGATTGTAAAAAAATAAAATTAATTTCTGCAGCTGAGCAGTTGGTGATCTGAATTGCAGAAGCATGGGCTATCTTCATTGAGTCCAGGTCTACGGCTAACAGCGGGAAAGGCAGGACCCGTGGCCAGTACTGTCACAGCTCGTGTTCAATTCTCAGCTGCTTTTTCTGCTGCAGGCTTCCCCCATCAGCCTCGGGAAGGCATTTTCTCTCCCTCAGTTCCTCACCCTTAAAGTGTGAACGAGGGGTGGAGAAGGGTAGGATGTATACAGGATGGTGTTAACACATACAGTGAGGGGTATGTCTCTCTTACATCAAATATGTTTATCTCACCTAGATGAGCTCACTGGTCAGTACACACAGGTAAAATATATCTAAGGACAGTACTTTTTTAAACCTTGGGCCTCAGTACTTCCTTCTTGCCCTGTCTGAGATGAAACCAACTGTTTTCAGAACCCAGAAGTAATGCCACCAAAAATGAGAAAACAAATTAGGGAGCCCAGTTGACTATACAGATGAAAATCTGCAGTATATTTACCATCTATAATTGACTGTGCTCAGTCATCTAAAAGCAAGATACAGAGTTGCCTAAAGCTCATCAAGAAGTGGATGGATTTTTTCCTGCACTAATAAAGAAAGGCTGTCTGCTATGCTCAGATATTTTTAGAGAGCTCCGGTTTTAAAATTGAGTGTAGAGATATTTTGGCTCCCCACAAAAGTGACTTGGGCTGCCTTCCTTTTCTTGGGGAGTTTAATGTAGGTTACCTTAAACAAAAGGATTTTTGTAGGGGAAGTGCCTGTTTTTTTCTGAAAACAGAAGAGCCTCAGAGCCTCCAGAACCCATTAAGTGATCCAAAAATCAAGCACCCTGAGGCTGTCAGTCCCTTTTGGCCAAATGAAAGGACTATCATGAAATTTAATCTCAGACATGCAAAAGCATTGTGTTACTAGCAGGAAGGTTACATAAATAAAAAAATAAAAATCATATAGATACAGATGTAAAGTCATACAAACAGCAAACTGTAACAATAATCTTTTAATACCCTGATCTGTTTTCAGCCTCACAGACAAATGTTTCCCAAATTGCAGTCTGCTAGAAATCGGCTTGATAAGTAGACAGTAGCAAGCTCATAACACCATATTGCGTTATTGCATATGAACTAATCTTGCATTATAGCATATGCACATGATCTTCCCAAGACTTCCAGTGACACGCTTCATTAACAAACTTACCTGCTGAAATTTGAACAGTTGAAACAAGCCGACAAGCTGAAGAATTTGGGAAGCATTGCACTGCAGTACGGTGAGGCGCAGACTGGGTGTCATGTCATGACTTTTCGGTTTGAAATTCTAGCTGCTGCTCCCTCTCAGAAAGTTCTAACATTAGTTAGGGGACAATGTGCTCATTTGAGATACTTCATGAAGCTAAGACATATGATTCAGAAGCTCTGCATTAGCCAATTATATGGTCTTGAAATGAAGATGTTAAAAAAGAGAAAAATGTTCATTTTATAGTATCCCTGTCTTGCAAATTACTCTGATATTCATTCCCATTTATACCATTTATATTCAGAGACCTGTGTACTCTGAGGTTTCATGTCCCATTTTGGATCAGTTTTATAGTGAGAATAAAGGGAGAAAGTCTGTAACTGCGGGGTTGATTTTCAAGGCATTTTGGGGACATAAGTGCCTACATGTCACTAATCTTTAACAGACTTTAACATGCCCTAGAAAGCCTCTCCAGATATACTGCATAAATATTTTGGAAGAACAGTTTTTCTACCTCTTTCTGCATTTCTTTAGTGGGTCATTCATTACTTTATCCTGCCGCTAAGTGGGTGGGAAGACACAACAAAATTACACAGCCGTCCACGATTAGTTAACGTGCCTACTAGGCCATTTCTACTACCCTAGCAGGACTTTTTACTAATGATAGCTTGCATTTAGTTGTGCGTTACTATAATCCTTCATCAGCAGGCTCTACTTGACTAGGCTGGCTTAAAGTTAGCCTGAGTACGGCCATATGAGCTCAAATCACTGTGCTGTAGACATCCTCATAAAAGGACTGCCTGCTTTCTCCAGACTCTGCTCTCCCTGTCTCTCTCCCCCTCGGAAGTCTATTGAAGACATTAAAAAGTCCAAGATTGCCCCTTTTTCTACTTTCTTGTCATGAGACTCTGCCTGTTTTTCTACTTCCAGCTGAGCAAATCTTCCGGTGACAGTCACTGCATAAGCTTCACAATTAATGAGGCAGGCAGGGTTTTTCCCTCCAACTCATTATCACGGTGCAGTATCCTTCTACCAATTGACTCATCAGGTGTCTGCAACTTCTCTCATATCCTCACTCTGGATATCCTTCGCTCCATTTTTCTGACTCAGTCTCTCTGTCCTGATTTCCGACAAGGCCAGACCTAACCTTTTTCTCCTCTGGACACTCACACAGCTTCTCTGGGGAACCTGTTCAGTGCCTCACCACCCTCACAGTAAAGAATTTCTTCCTAATACCTACTCTAAATCTTTCTCTTTCCGTCTCTCCGTCTAAACCCATTACCCCTTATCTTATCACTACACTCCCTGATGGAGAGTCCTTCCTCATCTTTCCTTTAGACCCCTTCAAGTACTGGAAGGCTGCTATAATGTCTCCCTGGAGCCTTCTCTTCTCCAGGCTGAACTACCCCAACCCTCTCAGCCTGTCCTCATAGGAGAGGTGCTCCAGTCCTCTGATCATCTTTGTGGTCCTCCTCTGGACCTGTTCCAATAGATCCATGTCCTTCTTATGTTGGGGGCCCCAGAGCAGTCCAGGTGGGGTATTACCAAAGCGGAGTAGAGGAGCAGAATGACCTCCCCTGTCCTGCTTGGCACACTTCTTTTGATGCATCCCAGGACGCCCTGTAGCAGACCCCCACTGTAATGTTACCTGCCCCTGTGCTCCCTTTAATCCTGACCCATAAGAAATCAGTCAGCTCTTCATCCATCCCCAGGCGGAGCTCCATGCACTCCAGCTGGTCCTTGATATAGAGGGGAACATCCCCTCCTCATTTCCCCTGCTTGTCCTTCCAAAAGAGACTGTATCCTTCCATTCCAATATTGCAGTCATAGGAGCCATCCCACCAAATCATATCCCAAGTGTGATATTAAAAAAAGATCGGGCAGTTGGTGTTTCAGTGTGAAAGTCAATGCCATAAAGTTAAAATTTGATTTCTCAGATAACTGTTAACAAAATGTAAAAGCATTTACCTTCATATTCATGACAGCTGCTTGTCTTTATTGTATTAGAACTGTATTCAATAAACTTGAATGTTTCATTGAACCTTTTCTGCTGTCTTGTGGAGAAGCATGAGGGTCACAAGTTTTCTGTTGGATTCTGTTCTTTTGTACTGTAAATGGCAGTAGCAAATTGGTAGCTGGACTTTTTCTAGTCCTACATTTTAAAATAAATGATCATACTGGGATAAGACTCTAAGTGAGATGGAAAGGAAGAAGAGACCTTTTTGACAAAGAAAGCAATTGAAAATACTACGCATTAAGGTGCATCAAGATCTCAGTCAGCCCTATGTAACTTCAGAATAAAAATGATGTATCCCATTCCCCCACCCCATAAAAAAAAAGACTTTTTTCTTACCCATAAAAAGTTGCCCAACTGGTTCCATGCTTAGTTCTCAGGAAATTATATCTACTTTTTGCTTTAACAGTGCTGAGTGGAGTCTTTATCACCTCAAAAACAGAAAGAAGTTATTTCCTTGAGCTATGAAGTGAAAATTCAAGACTTTTTCTTTGTTCACCTGACCAATCTTTGTGATAATCGCTTAGGAAAAATGTAACACCTTGAGGAAATGTGTATTTAAGACTAAGCTCTAACACAGAGTTAGAGAACTGCAACTTTAAATAACAGAAAACTCACAAAAGCTTAAAATCTCTTGGAAAAAAACATTCATGTGTAAGCTCTGTGTATTTCCAGCCACCTAGGCTTATACCAACTTTGGATTAGTTAACAAAATTCTTGCCAGTATTTTATTATTCAGTAGTCTGAATTTTGACCTGAAAAGACAAAATATCTTTGCAGATATGTATACAGACAAAAAAACCAAACTTGGAAAAATTTAAGGTCTGTACGTGGGTTGTCCAGCTAGTCTTAAAGGCATAAAGCACTGTAGCACAGATTCAGCAAATGCCGCACTAGCTAAAATTGCCCACTTTGCCTTTGCTAGTAAGAATGGGATGGCCTCCTGGCTGCATATCCAACAGCTGCTAGCATGAAGAGAGAATAAAATTAAAAGGCAAGTACTGTGGATATGTTGTAGCCTTTCAAACAAAAAGAAAAGAACTCACCTGAGAAGTTATCTGGAAAGGTGGGTGAGGAGCAGATGAAGGCTTGGGGAGAGCTGGCAGTCTGACACCCTTGGTGGCACAACCTGGCTGTACTGCAGAGAGAGACTGGTTGGAGCTGACTAGAAAAAAAAAAAAAAAGTCAAGGCAGTATCAATGTAAGAATGAGAATTTCACTTCCCATCATCATAATTACTCATTAGTTGTAAAAGTCATGGAGAAGAAGGGAAGAGGAAGAATCACAGAATATCTCAAAGTTGAAAGGGATGCATAAGGATAATCAAGTCCTGCTCTTCGCAGGACTACCTAAAACTAAATCATGTGACTAAAACCATTGTCCAGATGCTCCTTGAACTCTGATAGGCTTTGTGCCATGACGACTTCTTTGGGGAGCCTGTTCCAGTAACCAAACACCCTCTCAGTGAAGAACCTTTTCCTAATGTCCAATCTGAACTTCCCGTGATGCACCTTCATTCCATCCCTTGTGTCCTATCACTGGGCACCAGTGAGAGATCAGCACCTCCCCCTCCACTGCAAGCCTTGAGGAAGTTGTATACTGCAATGAGGTCACCCCTCAGCCTCCTCTTCTCCAAGCCGAACAAACCAAGTGACCTCAGCAGAGTGACCTCAGCCGCTCCTTGTAAGTCTTGCCCTTGAGATCTTTCACCATCTTGGTCGCCCTCCTCTGGACACACTCTAGTAGTTTGAGGTCCATCTTATATTGAGGTGCCCAAAACTGAGTGCAGCTCTCAGTGGATACAGGGCCAAACATACAACAATTAGTTTTTCCGGACGCTCAAGGGATCAGTCATCTTACTCCCTTTATTTCAATGGAGATCAAGCACTCAAAATGCAAACCACTGAAGCTGAAAAAGCCTTAGTATGACAGGAAATAAACCAGCAAACGACAGAATCATAGAATCGTCTAGGTTGGACGAGACCCTTGGGATCATCGAGTCCAACCATCTACCCTACTCTACAAAGTCCTCCCCTACACCATATCCCTCAGTACCGCATCTAAATGTCCCTTAAACACATCCAGAGATGGTGACTCAACCACCTCCCTGGGTAGCCTATTCCAGTGCCCGACCACTCTCTCTGGGAAAAATTCCTTCCTAATGTTCAGTCTGAATCTACCCTGTTGAACCAGCAAACATCAGAAATGAAGAAAAATTTACAATGTCAATAACTTCAGCAGTTTCAAAATAATGAGCAGGAAGGCAGAAAATATATAAAAAGATTTGCTTCTTCATACTTAACACATATTTGCTTATCTTGGAACAATAAGCAAGCTTTCCAGCTTGGCCCAACAAATGTATTTCTGAGGAAATCTCATAGAAAAAGCTAAGCTTAAAAATCCCATAAATGGAAAATCTCCTTCAGCAGTAAGCAGACAATGTGGCTAGAGAGTTTGCATTTTTAAAATTTGTTACAGGGAAACAATTCATTACAGGTAAGGTAGGTTAGGAGTATTTTCCCTTTAGAGGCTACTTATTGTGCATTACAGTAGCAGGGCTGACCAATGGGTACATTTTACTAAGAGCACCAAAACAAGGATTGTGTCAAGTGTAAGAGGGAAAAAATATAACACCTGGGAATCCAACAACCCTTCTAATAACGGTTTCCTTCAATAAAGCACTGCTGCTGATAAAACCTGTAGCACTAGAAGATAAATGAAGCTGTATTTACTTCACCACAAAAGCCATCGTGTCCATAGGAGGCCAAGCAAGTCTTCCTCACTCAACTCTCACTCAAAAAGGAAATCATAAGAATTCCAGAGTTCAGAAAAAAGGACATTAGTGCAAGGATAGGGGAGAAAGCAGTCTGATTTAGCATGGATACAGGAATCACAGAATCATAGAATGGTTTTGGTCAGAAGGGACCTTTAAATATCATTTTAGATCATTTAGATGATCTTTGGAGATCACCTAGTTCAACCATCAAGTTCATTTATCACTATGAACATGTATCTCCCTGAGACATGGGAGAGTAGAGCGGAAACAGAGAATTATGGTAAGGAGGAGAATGTGGAAGAAGAAAGGGGAGCTCAATGAGGAAATGAAGTATGGAATTTACAGTAGTATCAGTTGCACCTGCATAAAGCATTTATACATATTAGTGACCAGCTAACAGAAGTCACACAACATAAAGCTATTTCCTCAACTTTCTTCTAAATTATGTGATTTATAGTCAACTGTGAAAAGAAATGAGAAAGTCTAGCTTAAGGACACTGCTGCTTACTCACCTTCCAGATATTCCAGGTTGTGATACATAGCAGATCCAGCAATTTATCTCACAACACAAATGAGAAAGCAGGACTTTTTGGAAGAAGACACAAAAGCATTGAGACAAAAGCAGTGCCAGTATTGCATTTTAGAGGAGTGCGGGAAGAGACAACTACTGATGAAAGATTTCAGTGGTGCCCAAAACCTATCAAAAAAGTACGTCCAAGATGTTTAGTTAACAGTTTCCTGAGGCAACTTATCCATTTTCTGTTAAAGACAGACAGTCTATAGCTCCTTCTGTTAGAAATCGTGCACCCAATCTCCAACATGGTTGTCATCAACATCAGTGCCACCAAAATAGATCTTTCGGAGGTTGCTTTGTCAAGGACATCTGCTTTGAAAATTTGGTGAAGTATCAGCTTTTAGTATTTTTTTTTAATTTTTTTCCCATCCAGCAGCAAAAGAAGGCCTAGGATTTGCTTCCTACACCAGAAACATAGCTTTCTACCAGAAAACTTTAGACAAAGTTGATCCTGGTGTAGGACAGATGGAAAAATAAGTTGACCTCTTGAAATCCCTTGAGTGGCCTGTCCAAATTCACATATGCAGCCTTCTTTTTCCCTCTAAGGCATTACAGAACTGTGGTGCATATGTTAATCCACGTGAGATAGCCAGTTATTATTTTAATTATTAACTTTTAGGTGCCTAACCCAGAACAAAAATATCGCTTTCTCCAATACTCTTTCACAGCAATGGAGAAGTGTCACAACGTGAAAGGAAGGCAGTGTGAAAAATGAGAAGAGTTTCGTCAGGCAGTGAGGTACATGTGACACTGTTTGGCCTGAAGCTGTATCTGTTCCAGTGGGAAACGAAAGATGGATCAGAACCTCAGCTGAAATAACAATAAATAGTAAAAAAGTGATTTTAGAGATGTCATAATGATTCACATCAACTAAAGAGATTAACATCTTGTGTTGATACCTCAGGCAGTTTGATAAAAGAAGACATGAGACACAAGACCCAGTCTGCCTTTGCAATGGTCCTGATCCACTTATCCCCACATATCCCCAACATTGCTCAGGCAAGTGCTGAGGCTGAGAGGCTGAGCTTAAATGCAGCTCTCAAGTAGTACATGGAGGTCCCTGCTTGTTTCAGGAAAGGGGCTGAAGGACTTGTGCACTCAGGGCTCTGAAATGCCACCCAGGTGACTAGGGCACACAGGAGAAGAAGCAGAGAGAGCAAGTTCAGCCAGGAGAGAAGGCTTCAGCAGCAGATCTTACATCACTTTTGAACTACCTAATTGAAAGTTTAGTGAAGACAGAGCAGACTCTCCTCAGATTTCCACAATGCTAGGATAAGAGGCAACACAGACCAGTTGCAGGATAAGAAATTAATTGAATACAAGGATTATTCCCCCACTACCACCACGTGAGTGTTCAAATACTACAACAGGTTGCCCAGCAAGGCTGTGAAATCTCCATCCTTGCAGATATCTATAACTTTACCAGAAAAGGCATTGAGCAACCTTCTTTAACTGTAACTGCTTTGAATGAGGGAAGCATCGAGATGACTTCTAGCAGTCTCACCCGATCTGCACAATCCTGGAACTCAAGCTAGGGAAGCTCTCACCATGTGGAAAGGACTGATACACCTCTGGGCTCAGTAGTACTGGATGGTGATTAACTTTGGTTTGCCCTCTATTTTTTTTTTTGGTTTTTAACTACCCACTCTATTCTATAGAAATGCTGTTTCATGTAGTCAAGTCATATCTACCTATTTGATGTTTCTTTACGTACATTGAGATGGTGAACTCAAAACAGAGGTTTCAGTCTTCTTTCATAGTGTTTAAGAAGAATTTTGATCCATAGTATGTTGATGGTATAAAAAAAAAATTATATTGCTTATCAATTAATGTGGCTCTACAAAGCTCAGAGAAAAGCAAACTATACTTTTTGTAATGCTGTTAAAGAGTCTTTACATGATTTCTTTACATTCCTATGAACTCAAATGTAAATGCTAATGTTCCATCACACACTTAATCATGATTTCAAAAAGAAACTGGTTTCAAAGTCCAGAATCCAGTGCGTGATGATACATGATTTATTTTTTTTCACCCAGGAGTCAGTGCCACTAATTATTAACAAAGGATTTCTCAAATTAATCATCTTCTTAGGAGACTTTTGGGACTTTAACTGGGGTTTACTGCAGGGTCTTTTGAAATGCAAATCACTTATGCAAACTTTAGAAAACCCCAAACTCTATTTGGATTCATATGTAAGTATTTAAAGATCAAAGTCACTCCATCCCAGAAAGAAGATGCAAAGTCTTTCTTCCAAAACACTGATTTATTTTCCCCACAAATTTTCACAGAAGTGTTTTGTCTCATACTTTCTGGTATCTGCAAATAGCAGTCAGAGACCCTTCTGAATGTTTGTCTAATGATTAATAAGTTGTAAGATATGTTTCTTTATTTCATAACCTTTACTATCACAAGAGGTCACTCAATCTATGAAGGTGACAGCTTTGGATATAACTTTACAACATTCAAAACTGGTGAGCCACGGTAAATTATACAGCTTGTTCTTTTTTGGGCAGTGGCTGTCAGTGTTTTTCATCTGTGGCTTTTCTACAAACTAGCTGAGTTCTTGCAGCCCTATTTGTCAGATAGAAAGGACTCTGTGGTGGAGCCCATTAAAAAATTCTCATGGACCACATTTTCAGAAGTGAAGTGTCTGAACTTACCTATTACAAAAATTTAGAAGGATCTGCAGCTGCTCCAAAATATATCAAGCCATTTTATCCAGACCCCTGTTTGAAACTATTACACTAGTTCTTAACATGCATTAGATAAATTATTTCAGACTGTGAGTTCTGATGCCATCTAGATGAACTAGTTTCAACATGCCACCCATATTATAATCTCAAACATAATGATTTAGTTATTTATACATAGATTTTTCCAGCTTCTTTTTCACTTTTTAACACCGAAAAGGGATAGCTATGAAGGTCAATATGTATAGCATAGATTAATTTATATACTGGAAACACCTGCAATTGTTACTTGTAACTGTTGAGGCACACAAAGGTACTTACTGCTGGACGTGTAAGTCATCCCTGTGGAAAGAACTGCTCTGGTGTCATACACTGACCCTGTCAAAACTCCAGGCAAAGTGAGATTCAGTGATCCGAGTGCTATTTTCTAAATCCATTGAAACATCTGAAACAGAGGAGGCATCACAGTAGGTATTAATGTCAATGCAAATACTTGACCTAGGATGTTGAAGATGTCTAAAGTACACCCAAGTTCATTAGCAACTGGACAGGTTAATGAAAGAAAAATACAGATAGTACTATTAATGCTATCAAATATTTCTGGCTCCAGGTAGCCTTGGCTTTGCACTGAAAGCCATGAAGAAAGTGTATAGTGCTGTTCTTAAGCAATGGCCTGGACATCTGCTGATGGAGGAGTCTTGGTTGACTCTAATTAATTTCCTCACCCTAATATGTGTTAATACACACTGTAATGTTGTGCACTGATGCATTATGCATATGAAATAGATGAGAACACCTACCAGCTTCTGAGATTATTAGCACAATACCAGTATCATATCAGGGGTATAGCCTTTCTGCATGTCAACACAGCATTTTGGTGATGAAAAAATTTTTTATCAATGCAGGGTTTTTGTTTTCTCCTTTTTACAGCTTAACTGAAAAGTTAATCAGAAAATGTTAGTAAAAAAAAATAAAGACGGACATAAAAATTCATTTGAAAGCACAATTTATCCTAACTAGAGCTCTGTTACTCAAATACTGAATGAGAAGGGGATTTTTTTGTCATGTTCAAGTCACAGATGCCAAACTCACTAGATAAAGCTCACAAGTATTTCAGGAGACATTACAAAAGTCAGGTCAGGGATGAGGCAAGAAAAGAGTGGAACACACAGGTCATTCCTGTGTGTGGATAGGAACCTAAGGTATCAGCTATAACTAAATAGTACTAGAAAGCATTGCTAACTCTCCTACTGAAATAAATGGGCACAGATTTATCGAAGTCAGCACGCCTGTGACATTTACACTGTCAGAATATTTGACCCACATATCCACAGGTTCCTTCAAACTCATTTTGGCCCACTAACTACATGGCTTTCATCCATTCTGTGGCCAGCCAAGTTGACTCCTGCTGCTGCCTTGGCATTCTCCCACCTCCCTGCTTTTTTCAGATTAACCCCATTTACAGTCTATATTTACCTTCTTTACTGGGGTACAGGGCAGGTAGATTAACATGATTCAAATCAGATAACTTCTGGGAAACGTGTCTTTCAGAGAGAAGACTAAATGGTGCAGTAAAGTTGGTAAGATATTTTTAAAATACAAGAAAGGACAGTTACTGCTCAGCATGTGGTTAAGGGAAGGTAGACAGGTTAATACACTGTAGAACCATTACTTAAACTAAACATGTCCTTTCAATGATACCTAGCAGTTGATAGTATCTTAAATTGCCTTGGTCTTGCTTTTTTCTTCTCTCCCCTTTTATCCATTCAGCAAGTTCTGACTCCTGTCAAAGGTAACTGACAAAAAGCCTGAACCCCAAAGCTTTCTCAGAAAATAGCTTTCATGTGCTCTCTCACTTTCCACTCCTTTTCCTCCCCCTCGTGCATTTTTCCACTCACACCTTTACTGCAAAACTGCCAATTCCCATGCAGAAACATTTAGCCAGAGCTCTTCACAGAAAAGGCAAACACTGGAAGGCATTTAGAACATTAAGGAGCAAGGCACCTTGAGAGGAAAAGTGAGCAAAGCCTTCTCACTCTGATTGCGGAGAAAATACATGCTCAGCTAACCATTTCTAGTGAGCCACATGGAAAACCTAGCACATGTAAAGTGTTTTCCTTAATAGGGAAACATTGCATAACATTTGTGTAGTTACTCTATGCTACTTTAGGGAAGGAAATTATCCAACGCTTTGATAGCTTGCCAAAAGTAGAGAGCTGAACTCAGGTAACAGCAAATTCTCAGAGCAGGTCTCTCCCCCTTCTCCCTTCGTCTTCTCCCATTGTCTCAGGGGTAAATATTTTAAAATGCCCCTTCATTGGCACAACAAAGTGGGATTCCCTATTCCTGGGTGCACTTTACAAGCAAACTGAACACTGTGCTTATTTATTCCCATGCAATGACAAACTGGGGGAGCTTATTAAGTTGTTCATTTCTCCAAAGTCAGCATTTTATATCAGTTTAGGCTCGGGTTTCAGCAGGCATTCTACCACGGCCATAGTTGAAGACTTACATATGTATTTCAGAGTGTTTTGGTGCTATCAGCGGATACCACAGATACCACTATCTTCTATGAATTTGACCTCATACAAGTGTTAAGCTGTAAGAGTGCTGAGAAACTCTTAGCTCCTGGGCAATGCTGGTATATTTATGGAAACATATAGGCAATTTCCATTTGCATTTCCTTGCATCTTAAAATTAAAGGAGATGGGTGTTATGCTCAGATGAAAGTCTACTGTCTCTAGTTCATATTTACAATATGTGCACTTGCTTTGGGCCTGTTATATCTAAATATTTCTAATTGTATTAAATATGAAGCCAGAGAATGAACGCTTCAGAATCACAGCCTGAAAGGCCGCAAGCTGAGGCAATCAGGAGCTTGGAAGAGGTTATGAACGACCTTCATAGACTCAGACTTCACACGGGCATCCAGGAGTTGGATATCTGTACCACAAGGGTCTCCTAATCTTGTAGGATTTCCAAGCATTTAAAAACTTCCTAATACCCACACCATAGCTAGCAATTCAAAGCTAATTATGAACTGACAAACATCATAAAGTCCAATTTCTGGAATCTGAATGGAATAATCCATCTCTAATTCAAGAAAATTGCCATACTTACTTAAGATAATTAAATAGTAAGTGCATGCATAATTAATAGATGTCTAAGCCATCCAGAACAACAAATCCATCTTCATTTAAATTTAAAAACAGAGGACTTTTAGACTGAAACTGATCGATGCAATCACAATTATTACCATTTTGTTTCCCTTCCAGTCTCTGGGAGTGTTTGTTCAGAAGCTCTTGGCACTGAGAAACTCTGCTTCCATTGCAGTCAATAACACCCATGGGACAAAACTTGACAATGGACACTGACATCACATACCAAGAACTTTGAAAACTCCATCCTAATGTTTCTCCCAGGATGTGTACTGGCCCTGACAGAGGCAATTTTCATATATAATAGCATAGTTATGTGATATTTTATATTGAAACTATCTACAGCTTTAGAACAGATACAAGTACTCTACATACGTTCATAGAAAAACACACCTTAGTAAGGTTATAGTTCAAATTAATGCAGGAAACAGGCTGTCTTCAATTCAGGCTGATTACATTTTAAATGGGGCTTCAGTGCATAATGATTAATATTTCACTATAATTATTTGTTCCAATTAAATGTAGCATGATTAAGAGACATTTTCCCCTGTGTAGCTAAACTGCATTTTTTTTTAAGTAATGATAAAATTAATTGAGAGGTTTGACTTGCTTATTTTGCAATTTAAACTGTTCTTCTTTTTCAATTGATAATTGAGAAATTTAATTTATCCACTACAGCTCTATTGTAAACAAAAGTGGCTGCAATCTGATAAAAGAAAACGGAAAGATGCTTTCCACAGACGTTAAAAAAAAAAAAAAGAAAAAAAAGAAAAAAGAGATTCAGAATATTAAGATTAATATTTGTTCACTTGGTCACCAAACATATTTGGCAATGATTTATCAATGTTTGGCTTATGAAATACATTAGATACAACAGCAGAAAGAAACAGACTGTTTAAAATTTCAGTGTATGGAATGTCCATGAAATAAAAAAAGAGTTAGATGAAAGCTGCTGAAAAAACTATTTTCTTACTATTTTTCTTATCCAAGGAAGTTGTTAATAGAGTTCACCTCTAAATTTTAAAGGAAAAAGCAGATGTGCAGAAGGATATTTAAGTCTGTGGCCAGGAAAGAAAATGAATAAAAATGTAAATTAAACACTTCCCAGAGAAAACAGCCATAAGAACCCACAACAGCCAAAAAGCCCCCACAAAACAAAATAATAAAAGCCCCCAAAAGATCAGGCTGAGTACCTGCAGAAGAACTTGACCAAATGCTTGAAAGAGGCACGCACGCTATCTGATGGAGCACACTTCTCTCTGTTGCATCTGTCTTTATTTGGATGGTGGTGCCCACCATCCTGGCCATCTCACACCACCTGCAGAAGCCATGAGCACAAAGAAACCCACTGGATCACCCTGTATTGACAGGGCTGGTTTATTCAGTTATTGTCATCTAATGTGGATCTCACAATAACATCATAGGCCCATGAACTCTCTCCATATGACACTACCATACTATTCCAACACCGTACCAATGAAACCTGCGTGTCAGTGCTCCCACCTGAGTACAGCTATTTCACCTTTAGATGCAACAAGCTGCTGCAATTTAGCCCTGAGCAGTCACGGTTATGCTTACACTGCTTTCTTAAGGCATTATTCAAGTTGTTGGTTGACTTTCGGAGAAGTCAGAGGCCTGGTTTTTTTCTGAGAGATCATCACTTCTCACTCCTGACACTGCAAAGCAACAAAACGGATCTTTAACAGGTGAACTTTTACAGTTGAGAAGCTCCAACTTGCTCTGGAATTCCTTTCCCTTTGATATTCATTATATTCTGGCTGATATTTTTAAAACGTCCTATGGGATTTGGATGCCCAATTCCCATTAAAATGAATGTAAATTAATGGGAAATGACTAACCAAATTAATTAATTGAATTAAAATTAATGAGAGCTGGGCATCCATATCCTTAAGGCAAGTTTTAAAATTTCAGCCTGATAGTTTTAGCACAATGCAGAGACATAAATATATGCTTTGAATATGCCTTGACCTACAGGAAATATGGGAAGGTATTTCTGCCAGATCTTTGAAAATAGTTAGAAGTCAGTTCTGTCAATTTATGACTGAAATTTCTGACAGGCGCTGACCAATGTTAAAAAATGATAGTATTAAAAACTCCTATATATCTATATCTATATCCTAGGCAATGGCTGTCCATAATTCAGCTTAATTCCAGACAATAAGAGCTATCAGAATATGATTTAGAGCTGCAGTTTGATTTTTAAAGAGGGATTGTCATAATATATTTAAACATTAGTATATACTATTATTCAGAACTTCCCATAGATTTCACTGTCACTTCTAGCATTATTATTTTATATTTCTATACTATATTGATCATTTTCATTTAATATATTTAAAGCTACTGATTTCCCCCACGTACCCTGCATAGCTCTCCTATCATAAAAAAAATAGTCCATAAAGTTTAGAGGCCAGCAAGAAGCTGGCGAATAATACAAACAGTGGATTTATATTAGCATTGGAAGTAGAATCTGGGTCTCCCAAAAGCATTTATACTTTTTGCTGACAACTAAAATCACACAGCAATAGAAACAGCAATATATTTGTGGAAATCTAATTGATTTGTTTTAACGTTGTTTTGCAGTTTTTAGGGTGACCTTCCAATCACTGAAAGACTCTGAACTACATTTTTAACTACACCACTTTCATTTTTACTACAGTGAAGAACTTCTATATATTCAGAGACCTCACTACCACAGTCAGTCAATTATTAAAATAAATTCACTTCTTGTAAAAGCAACAATGTAATATTTCACTGCCACAAACAGAATTCTCTTGTGAGATGGTCAATGTGAAACCTGCATGCACCATTTTATTAAAGAAGAGAACTTTCTTTAAAATAAATTATCTAAAGTAACTGCTTAGTATTGAAGCAAATATAATAGTTGGACCAAGCAATATGTAACTAGTCAATAAAAGTTCTCTTAACAAATTTTATAAGCATTTTCATTTACATAGGATGTCATAAAATGAAGCTTTTCATGTAGTTCACAAATGAAAAATCATCACCTTATATGAAAAAAGAGGCTTTCAGATTACTTCCCACGTACAGGACTACCTTCATTTTTATGCCAACATTTTACAAAAGTCATGTTAAACACACTGTTTTGAGCACTCTTTCATTTTTCAGACTCCAGGCTTATATGGAATTTTAGGCTAACGAAGTATAACAGAAAATGCTAGTTACAAATGCCCGCAGATTAGGATGTAGTCACATCACAAAGATAGGAATTTTATTCTTGCAGAAATCATTCTACTGTACGACAATTGTGACAATACCCTCACATAAAAATACTGTTCCCTTCTCTTAAACTACTCTCTCTTGGAATTCCTGTCCAACATGTAGCAGTAGGGTACTGCTGCAAACCCCACTAACAGCCTCTGCTACACAGTACTGATTCTGCCCAAAATTCACCCCGCTTGGAATCAGAACTGAAAGAGGGAACTGAATTTTTAATTATCTACTTTATTTATTCATATGGTACATACTCAAGTACTGTACAAATAGGCCACCATCTTATCCCACCAGATACCGCAAGTTGAAATGCTAATTGCAAATTCATTGTTCCAAACATTTGCCTATTTCCATGTTTGACTTCCACCCCTCAAAAAAGCATCTCCTATTGCAACTGTGACAGGTGACAAAAAGTTGGTTGGTTTGTTTTAAATTACATTCAGTTAATGGCCCAGTGCATCATAGCCTATAGGTACTCTTCTTCCTGCTACATCCAAACACAAATCTGTTAACTGCTGGTGGAAATAAAAGCTTGCGAAATTATGAATGTTTAGGAAAAAAATTGCAAAGACACAAAGGTTCTTCATTGTCTCATTACAACCTGTAATACACATCAATATTGGCCAAGTCTGTGTTCTCTACCCTGAAAATTTCACAGCTTTTTCCTTCTGCTGCATGTTTTATTTTTTTTCTGCTTTATCACCCCACATTTCTAAATAAGAAGCTGTGTCATATGAAGCACTTTAAAGGATTTACGTTATGTGCTTCTTACTGAAAATGTTGAGTGTCATTAATAAAACTGCTGCTGATTTTAAATAAACTCTAGAGTTTCACATAGGAACAATCACGGATATAAAAGTTAAAAAAAAATAGATTTATAATGTCATAAAGGATAATTACTGAGAACATTATCAAGGCAAAATTTCTACTGTACTCCATGTAATTAGTGTCCAAGGATCTATTTAAAACTTCTGCTTCCTGTAGGTAACATAACAGCAGTTCAGAGGAAACACAGCACAACTCACTGACTTAGCCAGTGTATTCACTGTTTAGGCTTGCGTTTGATGATACACATGGGCTTTTGGGGCTTTTTCTAGCATTGCAATTGCTAGACAACTATATGTGTTATTGTAATTATTAAATGACAGCTTTTAAAGTACTTATGCACCCTTAAGCAAATTTTCCCAGAGAATATGGACTACATACAGAAGTAGATACAAAGATACAGCTCTTAGAGTGCTAGACAGCTAGAAAATAAAGAATGTCTCAAATAATTTCCACTCATATCTCAGTTTTAGTAAGGAATAAGTATCTTTTCTAAGACAACGCGAACACAAAGTGTTTACACCCACCAACTGCAAACTCTGAACAAACCCTGTCAATCATCAGGTATCATAATCTAAGAAGAAAGCTGAAAAGTCCAAGTTAAGAAATTATCTTTTGAAAAGTTTCAACGAACAATTGTGTTCAGGAGTTTTTTGGCCAATTCTATAAAAGAGAGAAACCTGGAGATGGTTTCTTCCATCCCTTCCCTACAGGTTTTAGTTCAGATTTTTATTTTTTTGTGTATCAAGAAACAGTGTCTTAGAATCCTCCCCCTTCAACTGCTGGCACTGCCATTTAGCGTGTCCATATGCCCTGTGGTCTCTGCAACACCCCGTGACTAGCTGCAGGGGTGGCCACCTCTCCTCCAGCAGCCCCCGAGTCAGTCAAAACTGATTTTCTGTTTTGAGCTGCCAGTATGCAGCACTTCCTGCGCAAAAAAAACCCCCAGTTCTCTTAGCTGTGGAAACAGGGTACAAAATGGGCATTGTGACTGTCACTAAAACCTGGTTGTCCTTTAGAATCTCTGCAGTTGTACTCCCACGCGGCTTTGTTGTTGAAGATGTTTTTCGTAACCCATGTGTTAATGCTGCACACTAACTTGGACTAGGTAGTGACATGTATTTTACGTATGATATTAAGAAGAGGGGAAAATTACTTTCTCAACCAATTCACATCACCACTACCCTAAATTCCTGGGAGACGCTGTCAGGGCTAGGATCTACAATAGCAGCATCTCCTGGGAAAGCTGAAGTCAATTTCTATAGATGTTAAAATGTTCCAATACAGCCACATCCATAGGGATGACACTGGCATTCACTAAGTCCTTACAAGCCTACAACAAACCTCCCGAGAGCTTTATTTACTGCAGTATCGTTCTTCCTGGATCCTAGATAATTGGAACAATCCAATTTATAGTCTCTCTGACAACAGTTAGACATGTTGGGCTCTTATAGTGGACCTCCGACATGACATATCAGTAAACTGTATCTGTATTCGAGGAAAGGTTAAAACAAAGTCCAATCTACATTTTCCCTAGAGAATTTTATGCTACTTTCCAAACCACAGACCTGTCCACATTTCACCTTTGCTGCAAATACCAAGTGATTTATTAACTCCATGTGCTGTTTAAATATTTCTTTCCAGCTGTTTCAGCCGTGCATGTTGTTTTTCCATTAGCAAAATGTTAGACACTGTCCATGGGAAACCACCACAAAATCATTTCAGCGACCACATTAGAAAGCCTTTTCTTATTGCTAGGGCACTGCATGTGTAGTCCTGTGTCCTGTGCACTCAGGGCAGTTTCAATTTAATTTGGTCAAGGATATGCATTTGCTCTTTACAGGCAGCAATTATTAGCTATAGCAGCTCTCCATTGAGCATGCTGGATTTCACAGGAGCTGGAAAAATTGCAGTGATATATGCAGTCATACCTGTATTCACACATATAGTCCCCACCCTCAGACTCTTAAAAAAAAGGAAAACCAATTCCTTATCTTATGTGAGGAGTTATGTTTGCTACAACAGGGCAAAGAAATAGTGGCATTTATTTAAGAACCTTAATACAGTTACCAACCACTGTTAGAGGTAGGATGCCAAACAATATGGATCAGGCCAAGAAAGTGATCTCTTCATAGAAAACTCAGTAGGTCAAGATGAAAATTAATAATGTATTTTGGGGAGATCTAGAAAACTTGCCTACGAACTCTGAGTTTAGTATCTAAGTTGATCATCTGCTTGCTGTTCATGAATGAAAAGTCTTCGAAAAAAAAGGCAAGGGACATTGGCATTACATCTGTCTAATATATGGACCAAACTTAATTGTCTCTCGGTTTTCTTTTGGTTTTATATGTATGAGTCATTTTACACTAAAAAGTTATTTACACTAATTTTAAAACCTTTTTAAAGGGTGAACACTGAGAATTAGTCTCAGTATTTCCATAAATGTATTAGACAGACAAGTGCTTAATATTTAAAAATTCTAACCAAACTATTCAATAATAGAAAGGCTCAGTCTGATTTTTGCTTTACATTAGTAGATTTTTTTTTTCCAACTGTATGCATACCAAGACCAATAAAACAGCCTCATGTTGACTAGTATTTGTCACTTAAGGTAGCAGATGAAGCTTCAGGTTCAGGTAAAAGCAGCTGTGGCCCTACAAATCGCATCATTTGAAAAACTTTCCATATATTGGCAAGTCCCAGAAACTTCCCAGAAAACAGTTCTTGCTATGCTTTCCTTCTGCTTTGAGGAGGTACATGCAAATGGCCAGATTAGCATGAATCTGTAAGACACCCTCTGTTCAGTCTAATGTGTTGGTCAGCATACCAAGGCAAGGTACTGCAGAGGTTCCATCTATCCCTGCAAAACTGACTTTCCAGCTCCTAGAACTAGATATAGCAAGAGAAGGCAGGGAGAATAAAATAATTCTCACCAAGCTCTGTGTTAGCAAATGATCCATATTTGGTCAAATAAAAAAAAAAAAAAAAGGCAAAAAAGCACAGATTGCAAGGAGAAAACTGGTCATCTAATAAAGACTGCCTACATCTGTGGCTATAACATACAGTGTTGTGAAAATTCAAGTATGTTAATTAGTAGAGCCCAGAATAAGTTAGAAATTAGAAAAGAGATGTCGGAAAGAGCTTCTCTTTGTCTCAATAGAAAAATTGAGTAAGCAATAATTTTCCCAGCAGGGAGTATGCTAAAAAAAGATAGCATATTCTTTTGTCAGTTCTGTATTCCTCTGAGGTTTCTTAGGTTTCTTACATGCCACAGACTTTTCACACAAATAGGAGAAGGAAAGACAATGCACATCGGGATTAGATTAATTTTGGTAGGCCCAGAAAATGATTTATCAGGTGTGAACATGCCTGAAGAGATCTTTCTACACACCCTTCTATAAAGAACATACCTTTGAAGACCGTGTCTTTGAACAGTTCTTCAAGTGAGTTGAGCTGACACGAAATTTAGCTCATTCCAACTGCATCTCAGGAGATAACCCCTCACTTTTCCCTGCATTTCGATGTGTTTTCATCTATGACTTAATACAAATATATTTATGTCGGCCCACTTCAGGGCCGAATAAAAGTTGAAGCATGTTATTAAGGTCATTGTCCAAATGCCTTTTAATCACTCACAGGCTTGGGGCATTGAGCACCTCTCCAGGAAACCTGTTCCAGTGTTTGACCACCCTCTCAGTAAAGAAATATTTTCTGAACCTAAACCTTCCCTGACGCAACTTTGAACCACTCCCACTCATCCTGTCTCTGGATGCCAGGGAGAAGAGATCAGCGTCTCCCTCTCCATGTCTCCTCCTCAGGAAGCTGTAGAGAGCACTGAGGTGGCCCCTCAGCCTCCTTTTCTCCAAACTACACAAACCCAGAGTCCTCAGACACTCCACATATGACATTCCTTCCAGCCCTGTCACCAGCTTTGTTGCCTTACTCTGGACACATCCGAGTACCTTCGCATTCTACTTATGTGGTGGAGTCCAGAACTGCACACAGTACTCAAAGAGAGACCACACCAGCAATAAATACAACAGAACTATCCCCTCTCTTGACCAGCTGGTCATGCTGTGTTTGATGCACTTCAGGATGCAGTCTGCCCTCTTGGCTGCCAAGGGACATTGCTGATTCCTATTAAGCCTGCTGCCAACCAGCACCCCCAGATCCATTTCTGCAGGGCTGCTCTCCAGCTGCTGTTCTCCCAATTTATACTTGTGCCCAATGTTACTCCATCCTAGGTGCAAAATCCAGCAATCGGACTTGTTAAATNAATTCTGTAAGTTGTCTATTATAAATTGGTTTTTCACAGACTGGCATTTTCCATTTAGGACTGTTCAGTGGCACTACTGACTCTTAAAATAATGATCTTTTCATACCGAGAAGAGCCCCTAGCAAAAAGGCACTTTGACAGATTTCCCAGCCCAGCGAACACCCATGTGTGTCTGTAACTAAGCTCAAGTGTGTTTGCTTAACCTTAGACAGTGCACTCAATCTGACTCGGGACTCCTAGGAAGAATTAAAAATACTGCAGCCACGTGATAAAAAATTCTATTTAGTCACTAGCAATATTCTTGAACAGCATGGACCCAAAGAGGAAATTTTATGCCAGATAAATTTTTGCCTGTTGGCTACAGTACACTTTACAATGGATCAGATATTGTCTGCCTTTTTGCAGCATAAAACTTTCGAATCATCTGGGAAAAGCAAACACACCAGTGTCAGACCACATTTTTGCTGATGGGTGGGGTGACACAGTAACATAAGCCTCTGGTATGGAGGACTAGGGCTTTAGATGGTTCTTTACTACCATTCCCACTACTAGGCAGTAGTTGTAGAAGGACTCATTATTCAGAATGAGTTATTCAGTATGACTGGCACCATAACAGGGAATCATCCTTATTGTTCACCCATCTCCATGATTGTTAAAATGGCATTTGTCTCTTCATATGAAAATAAATAAGCCTGGCATTTAATTGGCATTTGCAGCGTGAAGCCCTGTCCTGCCCAACCGACTACAAACCCCTGCCCTGGGTACATACTGAATCCTTGTAGATGGATGCATCAGCTGCCCTAAATCTGTTGCTGGAGGGAGCAGTGAGATTTCTGAGAGCTGTAAGCCTGACTCAGTGCAGTGCTTTGAACTTCAGAATATGTCTTCCTTGGTCCTGCTGTTCCTACTTACATCACAAAAAGAAACCAAGTTTTCTGATGTTTTATTTGACTTCCTCTGAGACCACAGAAGTAATTTTTTAATTTCAGCATTTTTCTTTTTCTGTTTACAAGCTTATGAAAGTCAATCATTTGCCTTTCACCACCTTATGCTGTCACCTAAGACACAAGTTCAGTGTGAGCATTAAATAGAATTTATAAATTTATTTTCATTACTCAAATGACTTAAGGCTCAGGAAATGTAAAACATGCTGTGTAAATGCTGTAGGTAGACCACAGTCACTGTCTCAAAAAACTTATAAACTCAATATAACAGAAAGTGTAATAAAATATTTTTATATAGGAGCATCTCATTGAAACTGTGATTTTTTTTAAAAAAAAAGTACTTCAATTCAGGAAGCAGTCAAATTTGGAGTTAAAGCTAATTAGATTGTTCAAGTCGAGTCAAATTGCTCACATAAGCAATGAAAACACTCTTATTATATTTTACTTTTTATACAAGTCAAATATGTTTCAGAAATTTCCCAGATGTAATAAAAGGGGATAAAGCCAGAAAGGAACTTCAGGAGGAAAATTCAATTGTTGAGATGGACCTATTTCTTCTCTAGGTTTTTCTTTGGTTTTCCCATTCTTTTTCGTTAGACCTCACCTCAATATTGCATGATTTTTCATTTTAGCCAATGAACCAAAACAATCAATCAGCTTTACTGTCCTTCTAAAATCTTTGGAGCCTCAGAAAATTCCAGGCAGATAAATTGAGCAACTTGCCCAAGGTCACAGAAGAAACTAGGAAATTACCTGAGTCACAGTCCAATGGCTTAGACATCCTCCCTCAGTAAACCTCATTAATAATATCTGGCTGAATTATATTAATAGAAATTAATTTTGTCCAGGCTGGAGTTGAGGATGATAGGAATATAATACAACTGTTACAGATGGTTCTCTACGGCATTTCTAATGCTTAACTATAATATATAAGCATAAGTCTGTGGCACTATGACAAGTGAAAGGTCTCACACAAGCATTTTTAAGAGAAAAATGAAATACGTAGCTTAATAGGCCCTCAAATACAAATTAGCTTTCATGTGTATTTGGACCATGCAGTAGAAGTTCTAGTATTGTTTTATTTGTTTTACCGTGGCAGGGGCATTTATACAGGATCTGTCTCATATCTAATAACTGATGAGTTTATGTTGTCATATTCCGTGGTGGAAACAGACAGAAATCATTTAGCATCGTTTTACAGTGTATGTTGCTAGCCTATGATCTTCCTACATATACTAGGTAAATGTGGGGTTTTGTATCAGATTCTGTATAAGTATGTTTTCCACAGAGTTTTATTATACAAGACACAAGGAGAAACAATGTTTAAAACAAGAGATACTGGTGGTGGCAATGAAGATTTTGCACTATTGCTAAATAAACTGTCCCTTTTTAAAGACTGCTGTTTGAGAAATGTTAAGGCAGTAGCTTTGAATGTTACCAGGTAACCTTGGGGAGCTGTAACCAACATATTCATACCCAGCTCATGAGTCTCAGCTTTTGTCTTTTGTTTGGGTCTTCCACATATAGACTGTTTTCTTTTTAATAATCCATTCATGGTGATATTAGGACCTTGCTTGAAGGTGTTCCCACCTCAGCTCTGTGCTGAGAAGAGTCTACAAAGTATACTTTTTCAAACCATCAACTGAAGTGACATATTGTTTGTTCCCTCTTCTGTTTCTACACTCCTTTATCTGTCAGCCAATGACTTTTCTATTCAGCAAATATCTATTTTGTACCAACAACAAGTAAAGTAACACAGCCATTAAGGTTGGTCAGCTTTAGTTTAGGGCCTTTTGATTTCCCTTATGGTTTTCCTGTACCTGTATTATTCCCTGTATAATCAGTATTAGCTGATGATAACAGTTGCCAGAGTTATTACTTTTGTCAATCAGTATATTATGAGCATTCGAGACAAGAGTTACCTACCAAAACAAACGTGAATTTGGATATAAACAACTTGCTTAATTTCTGATGACAGAGACTGTCTGGAAATACTGATTCATTAAACTTGAGATTACAGAACTGAGGCCTGTTTTAATCCAAAATGTTGTAATTCTACACATTTCCCATTCTTCTTCCCACCATTAATACAAAATCCCAGAATAGCTAATAACATGCTGGCCATAGACTTTGCCTCATATATGTCTATAACTGCCATGATGTGTCTATAAATACTGCACAATGAGTCTTGTTTTAAATTTCCTACAAAGTCAAACTGAGTTTTCTTAAAAGTATTTCTTAAAATCAGCATAGAACACACCAAAATCTAAACCAAGCAAAAGCAAAGGATCAGCTACAGTAGTCAACTGCACGTGACTAAAGTAACAGGGCTACTAAAAGTGTCCAAAATCAAGCAAAATCAGGGTCCTCCAAGATTACTACTCTACAACCATTAGATGAAAGCTTGCATAACCAGTTTCCTACCCCAATGATGTGATCTCCATTATAACCACAACTCAAACAAAATACATAGGCTACAGTTAACCACTACTAGTCGTTACTAATCACAAAGTTAAATACTCAAAACTTTCCAAAGTGATAGAATAAAAAGAGGATGCTGAAAATAAGTTAATCTTTTCATAATTCCCCAGGTCCCATAATTAAATTTGTTCAGTAGTACCCACAAACTGTAAATCTATAACCATTGACACTTTTAATACCTTGAATAATTCCCAAACATTAAGACTCTCACACAGATGACAATATAAAGAAATATATGACTTAGGATCTTTCCAGTTAATTTAACACAACACAAGATTTATTACCAAAACACTAAAAACTTTCAGAAAATTCTTATTTGCTAATACCCATTTCAAATACTTGTAAACTCAAATCCCTCTGCCCATTCATATCCATTATCGTGGCTGTTTGCTTATATATGTTATGACTCACTCCTGCACACCGAGCTCGTGACATATAGAAAAATGGTATAAGAAACGGAAAATCTGCTCAAGTTTTCTTTAAATGTATTACAATACGAGGCCTAATCCTGAATTTCTTATTTAGTTGCATAAACAAGAAAGTAATTATTTTCAGTTTACTCATTCTGCAGCACGGGTTCTGCCCCAAAAACCTGGTTCTCTTGTCATTATTTCAGCCCTAAAGTAATTAGTGTTCTGCAGTGACACAACAATTTCTCATTTCTACCTCTGCAGACAAGTTTCTTCAGCAAGAATGGAGATTTTGAGACAGGCTTGCTTATCCTGATGAAGTAATTTCCTGTGTTATGTCTCAGGCGTGAATTATTCTTATTTCTTCTTATAGCAAGACTTTAGCCCATTACATTAGAACATTCTAACCTGCAGCTCAGCTGTAACAGAATAGCAAGTAAAGGGTGTTCATGTTAACTCAATGCCTGCTCATGAATTCACCCTTGCCACAAGCTCTGACTAAGGACTGCTCAGTCCTATTAGCAGACATAAAAGTCTGGGATTCAACATGGTTTTAAATTTTTTTCTTTTTTTTTATTAAAAGAAGGTTTTGCTAGAAGTTCTTCTAAAAAGAAAGGCTTTCTTCTGGAAAAAAAGTACTTTTTTCCTTTTGTTCCAACTCTACCTAATCATTTAATTCCAATATTTATTTCACCATCAACTTCCTGTTTGGAATGATTTAGCTATTAAGAACAATAAAAACTAGATGTACCTGTTTTCATATAAATATCTATCCAATGCGCATATAGCGTGGAAATAACTTTCTTAGTAATTGCCACGTCAATTTCTTCTTCCCAAAGTAATTAATTATTGGAGTCATTACCTGGAAAATCTTCCTTTCCTTGCCCTACATCAGAGCAGAGCTCTATTTCCTCTTGGAAATCAGCAATTTGGTTAACTTTTATCTTTAACATACTAAATTGTGATAACAATTAGGTTGATTTCCTTCCCTCTGCAAATGCTATACAAAAAACCATCAATCAAGGTGTATCTAATTATGAAACTAAGTTAAGAGGTGTTTGAACAAGATGGCTAAGATTCTCAAGGGAGCAGAGAATTGAATTGGTACTTCAGACATATCAAATTAGTTAATGATTTGGGGACCTTTATTCTGCAAGAGCATGTAAATTAAAAAAGAATAATGAAATTCATTAAAGATTGGTAACATGGAGAAAGGAGGACATTTGGGCCTCACTCACTGCACGTACTTTTTAGAACCTACTTTATCTTAGTAGAATGACAAGCAGCTTGGTGAAAGGAGCACTCTTTTTTTCAGAATCCACATTACAGATGACCACAGTTTGCATTGTTTGTCTAATTACCAAACAGAGCTCATCCCCTAAACTATTTCAAGCACTTACAAAGTACTGGAGCACAGACCTGCTACAGACCCTTTGTTGGGTGTGTGGACTTAGTCCTTGCACATCTAACATCCAGGCGGCTTGAGGGGGCCTTTCCCAACCAGAAAGCAGACACTTTTTGGAGGAAGAAAAACAAGAGTGCTGGAAGACACCCCACTACGGTGAACACAGAGGGACTGTCAGGATACACGAGTAGGGTAGGTACCTGCCCTTACAGCAGCTGTAGGATACTCTACAACTTTTTTTACACCTTTATTTAAGCCAGATGGTTAGAAACAGCGCTTATGCTTGTTTTGCATTCACAGAATCACAGAATCTTCTAGAGTGGAAGGGACCTTAAAGATCATCTTGTCCAACCGTCAACCTAATTTTGACAAAAATAAACACCCACACAACAAACAAAAAGCAACACCATCACTAAACCATATCTCCCAGCACCACATCAACCCGTCTTTTGAACACCTCCAGGGATGGTGCCTCAACCCCCTCCCTGGGCAGCCCATTCCAATGGCTGATCACCCTTTCGGTGAAAAAATTCTTCCTAATATCCAGCCTGAACCTCCTCTGGTGTAACTTGAGGCCATTTCCTCTAGTCCTGTCGCCTGTGACTTGAGAGAAGAGACCGACCCCCACCTCTCTACAACCTCCTTTCAGGCAGTTGGAGAGAGCAATAAGGTCTCCCCTCAGCCTCCTTTTCTCCAGGCTGAACAACCCCAGCTCCCTCAGCCTCTCCTCATAAGACTTGTGCTCCAGAACCCTCACCATCTTTGTTGCTCTTCTCTGGACCCGCTCCAGCACCTCGATGTCTTTTTTATGGTAGGGAGCCCAAAACTCTCATTCATCACCTCTATGTTAAGATTCTGTTTTGTAAATCAAGCTCCTGCTTATTCTTGTGTGTTTATTTTCTGGCAATGAGTTTTTAGAATTTGTAAAGTCCATACTGAATCAATACACGGAAAGCAGCTACGTTCTTTGCATGAAGGACTGAATGCTACCACTACACCTTCGAACAGGGTTGGGAATGTCTACAGACATTCATCTTCAAGTTACAGGTAGTTTGGTAGAACATTTTAGGTCACACTCTGCACTTTTAAAACATCAAATTATCTTCCAATTTCTAATTACGCTTCAGTTTGGGAATCTACCACACTTTTGTGAAGGACCTGATTGGCACCAATCTTAGTAATATTCTTGAAGCGTACTATTACAAAGATGGATAAAAGAGTGCCCTATTGCTGCATTTGAGGAATTTATCTTTGTTTTTTTTCCTTTAAAAAAACCAACAAGGCAGTAGGAAATACAGCACCTAAATGTTAGTAGGCACACAGAAGATGCTTTTAGACAAGGAAAAAGCAACCAGGTAATTTTCTTGCATGGTCATGCATGCTGGAATATAGTTGCTGAGTAACACTGTTGGTATCGGTTGATATAGTTCCTCTGAGTAAAGTAGAGCAATTCCAAAACACAATAGTGAAAATTTAACATGTGGCAATTCAGAGTATTATTACTCATTTTTATTTTGAGTACTGACAAATAACTAGCCTTCAAATGTATGCTCTATCCTGCCTGGCTTCCAGAAACATTATTTGTTAAAAAGTGTATTATACCTACATGAGATAAACTAGGACTTAAAAAAATTAGTGTGAGTTTATCAGCTGAATCTATCTGTCAGAGGACATTAGACACTAACTCAAATGTTTTCTGTCTGGGCTTCATTTTGGTGAATCTCTTTAAAGAAATGGAGGACAAGGAGCAGAATTGTTTTCTCAAAATCTCAAAAACGCTTTGACAGGTGAACAGCTGCAGATTGTAGGAGGTGATTTAAGACCAGAGCCGTGCCACATGACAGGCACTGAGTGTTGCAGCATGCCCTCAGCGCAGTAAAGACGTGGAGCTGTTGGAGTGGGTCCAGAGGAGTGCCACCAAAATTATCAGAGGGTTGGGGCACCTCTCCTATGAAGACAGGCTGAGAGAGCTGGGGTTGTTCCACCTGGAGAAAAGAAGGCTCCAGGGAGACCTTATAGCAGCCTTCCAGTACCTAAAGGGGGCCTAACAGTAATGATGGGGACAAAGTATTTAGCAGGGCCTTTTGTGTTAGGACAAAGGGTAATGGATCTAAACTAAAAAAGAGTAAATTTAGACTAGATATGAGGAAGAAATTTTTTACAATGAGGGTACTGAAACACTGGAACAGGTTTCCCAGGGAGGTGGTAGATGCCCCATCCCTGTAAGCATTCAAGGTCGGGCTAGATGGGCCTCTGAGCAACCTGATCTAGATAAAGATGTCCCAGCTCATCGCAGGGGAGATTGGAGTAGACGACCTTTAAAGGTCCTTTCTAGTCCAAACTATTCTATGACTCTATTCTATGACTCTATTCTATGCTTTTTATGGGCCTGTTGTGACTAAGCTCTTTGGGCTTAAAATTGTGCTTATACTTGTTTTCCTTCAGCAGAATTCTGAAACGTTGAAAAAAGTTAGGTGCTTCAGAGGCCGATTCTTACAGGCTTGCAAACCAGGAAGAGACTTCAAACTGTAAGGTCCTTCAGAATTATCTGAAGGCAGCATAGTTTTAGCACTCATCATCTCATAAATAATATTTGCAATCCTGAAAGGAAGAAAGACTCACAAATCTGGCCTAAACCTGAAGATTTAGGAACTTTTTGAGAAGGTTTTGTTGTTACCCTGAAAAGACCAGACAAATTTTGCAGAACTGAATGGCATAGAATAGCTCAAATTTTTCTTTCATTTATGTATCTGTCATATTTTTATTCCTGTCCACACTGCTGATGTCCTACAAGATGTTGGGGATCATTCACTTCAATTAGAATCGTCTGCAATACACAGTTGCCTAGGGTTACCAGCTAACATAACAAGATTGCCAAATAATTTTTATTTTGAAAACTCAAAGCAATTATTTAAGTGCCTATTAGGAACATATTTAACCCAGGTATTTCATATACAGGGATTTAGAGCTTAAGCAGGAAACCACTCACATGACTAAACATTCACTGTAGAGACTGCTTGAAAAATAATGATTAGAGAATCAGCAAAAAATAACCATAATAATTGGATCCATTAAAACCATGAGAAAATTCATGCAGTCATCAAAATTAACTTGCACACAGGGTTTTTATGATTGATGAAGTATTTATCGAAAATGGCTTGAATGGTTCTAGCCAATGAAAGTAGTTTTGTGTTCGTGGCAGCTTCAGTTTTAAACATCTGCTATTTTCTTAATTAAATATATCTAAAAAAATTATTACAAAAGTCCATTTCTGGTACCTTTGGAACTCACCCAGTAAATGACTGCTGAGTAAACAAGCTTTTAATCTATAATATATGAAAAATAGATTTCAGTCCCAAAGCATACTGCAGCACTGTTCCATAATCCACTTACCTAGGAAAACCAAGATACTTCTGATATGAAAACTCCCTTTCAAACCACAAATGTGCAGTTAAACCCGGTGCTAGGGTGGTAAAGATTAGCCTAATATCATCAAGGGATCAGTAATAAAATTAATTTAGAACATTCCACTAGGAGTGCATGTCAGATTCCACTATATTATTTGTTCTTAATTTATGAAAATGCTTTTAACTCCCTAGGTACACAAAGACTATGACTTGACCTAGTCTGTTTCCTTACACTGTGCTTTCCTAGTTGTTTCCTCATCTTTAATGTCAAGTTCTAACTTCATGGGCTTTTTTTTTTTTTTTCTCAAGATGACATGATAATAAGTAGCTTACTCAGGATGAATGTTTCAAGCACTAAGCTACATTAAGACATTATATGTCAAAATTCTGTCATATTCCTTGCTATTTATCTATTTGTGCACAATTCTTGAGAGAGGTGCTCTTTTTTTCTAAAAAATTCCAACAGCATTATGTTCAGAAAAGTGCAAGTAAGTCACAGCACAATTATTTTTGAGAAACGTTGTTTTGCAATCTAGACTGCCATTGACTGAAACCTTTTTGTGTTGCTGCACAGTTTGTGGAATCAAATTGAAGTGTTCCTACTGATTTCAGGGTTTTGGAACAGACTTTTGTTAAATGAAATTTTATTTCTTCGGAGTTCCAATGGACATATTTCCTCATCTTCAAAATCCAGTTTGCAGAAAGCGATGCCTCGAGCTTTTGTTAGCACAGATATGCCCTGAACAGACATCCTGAAAGGAAGAAAGACTCACAAAGGCACATTATCCTATAAAAGAACCGCTGAAGCCAGTGTGAGCTATTCCATTTTCTTTCAGTAAAGAATTTGAGAACAGAGACATGTATTCTCACTGGCATTAGTCAGACACCTCAAACGAAAACTTCAGGCAGAAGAAACTTTGTCATTTCCCCACTTTGTGATATTTTGTCCTTTCTTTCTATGGAGTCAAATCATGCCCAAGAAAAAAATGAATTACATTATAGTAACTGGTCTGATACAGTCTAACGGGATAAAGATACCTCACATTTGTTTTTATCTTAACTGATCTCTTTAGACTAAAGGGATATCATAGCTGTATTTTTGAGATAATTCACTTTGAGACTCAGGAATTTTGAAAAGAGTGTTAGAGTATATGAGTAGAAACTAACATTCCTACTAAGTTTTATTACAAATCCTGTCCTTTCATGTTTTCATAAATTTCTGTATAAAATGCATTCTAATAAAATGGTTTAATAATGTTGGATTGAAGATCTTTCCTAGACCGTATTTATTAATATTTTTTTTATGGTGAAGCAAATCATTAGGCTTGCTGTACCTGTAGAGGTGTAATAAATATTCACTAGCATTTAAAACAGTTTGGATTCAGTTAAAATGGATCTTTTATAATCATAATTCTCTTCCATTCACATCTTGACAGTCATCAAAATTACAAAGTGAATTTGTATGGTAAAAGTCTTACTAGTTGAAATACCTATTAAATTTTATATATACATAAAATAAATACATATTTTAACAAGACTTCATGTCCTGGCACTGGTGCTGCTGAGGCACACGACTCCCAAGTTGAGGAAGGGAGCGCTGCCAAAGCACAGCCCTACTGTGAAATTTAAGATTGCAACTTGTCATGGGGTGCAGCTTCTGGCAAAGTCTGGAAATACCAGTTCTCGCCAATAGTTCATGCTGTGAAAGAGGAAAACAAATAATACATTTTTAAGGGATATTGCCAAGGCTGGCAAAAGTAATGTGTTGTGGCAGAAAGGCCTAATTCCCATTAATTCTATTTTACAATAATGTGCTGGGCACTTCTTTGTAGGGTAGGGGCTTCCTTAAATTTCAGGGCTAGCAAAAAGTTATTGTATTGCAAATTGAAAGTAGGACACTGGTGTTATACAGTACTGCCATGAAGTACACTTTCTTACTAACAGTAAATTTAGGAGACAGCTGGGCAAGCTCTGCAGTTGCTGCCTGAAAAGGAGTGACAATACGGCCCTCAATCTAGGCACGCTGCTGTTTCTGGAGAGTAAGTGGAAAGAGGAAGAAGAAGAAGAAGAAGAAAGGAAGTTCCAGTTAACAAACAGCATAATAAAAGCTGGCTGCATACCTTAGCAACCGAAACAACCCTAGAAGATGCTTTTTAGGGTTAGAAGTATGTGATTTGTCTATGCATTGATTCATGTATGAAAAATTCCGGGTAGAGAGCACATAATTTAAAAGCTTGTGTCTTTTATTCACAAAGCCTACAAGTCAATCATCTAGAAAATATGATCTCGGGATTTTTATCTATTCTTTTTTGGGAAGTCACTGTTTTCAAGCGGTAAGAGAACAGATCTAGTTTCTATACCGCTTCTTCATGATAACACTTCAATGAAGTGTTCAGAGGTGAAAAAGAACCTCCTTTTTGAGTTTAATAAAAAGATACATTACTTGATGAGTAGTATTAAAATTGGTAGAGCCTTTGAAAATAATTCCTTAATTTGTTTTGAAAAGTGCATTTTGTTTCATTGCAAATCTGAAAGGGGCAGAATGAAATGTGAAACTGCAATTCCAGAAAAAGAAATCAATTTTCATATGAAAAAATGAACCATAAAAGACCACATTTTGCTTCACTTTCCTGGATACCTATCACTCAAAGGTTTTTTTGTTAGTTTATCCTTTTCAGAACAGCCTTCTGCGTGCTTGAAAAGCAGAAAGTTTTATACTGGGGCATTTGACAGATGTGAAGGATTTCTTGCTTCCTACGCTGTTTATAAACAATATTGTATCAAAATTTGTTTTGCCAAGGGCAAGCATTACCTCTGGAAAGAATTCGGTTTTCATGAGGAAGAAAGTAGTATTTCAGGAACTACCTACAGAATTTCCGTTATTCGAAGGTACATTACGCAGATCTCCAAGGTTACATCCTCTCCAAGGCATATTACTGAATATGTGCAAGGTTTCCATTTTCCTGACAGGAACAATTACAAATGCCATGCAAGAATAATTTCATACAGAAGCACCAGAAATACTCTTGGGTAGCAGTTAAAAATGCTTATGCTAATGCTACAGTTGCAAAACAAAAATACTAACTAGTGAACAGATAGGTATTTATAGGCATCTTAAAACCTAATTATATGATTTTATAACAAGGCACTAAATAGGTAATATTTGATGTGATAATAGTCACCTTCAAGGTTTTAGCATGCCTTTGAATTGTTCATTTGGATACCAGAACTCTCCATCCTGTATCTGTAACACTAGAAAGAACTGCCAAGTGTCCTGTTAACATTGGCACACATCACACTAGCACTTTTTATTAAAAAACAAAAGCATGTGGAAAAGAGAAGCTTGCTTTGATCCTCCAACAGCTGCAAAGCTGTAGAGTCAATGCAAGTTCACTATATAGGATTGGATTCCTGGGTTTTTTTGCTGACTCGGTATTTGGTTTGCAATTCTTAACAAAGTGATAGTACATGCAGAATGCTCAAGTGCCATCTTTTCTAGGAATATTCAAAAACATATTTTAAAATCTATTTTTAAGTACGGCAGTATGAACAAAACACACTGTTTTCAACAATCATTTTGGCTTGACCAGAGGATATGCTAACACCATGGATTCATTTTTAATTTTACTTTGGACAGCTCCAGGGTATTTTGGGACTTTTTTCACCTTTTTTTTCCTCTCAGCTGCTGTTTCTGTGGAGTGAGGGATAACCAAGCAGAACGCTTCTTTAATAAAGCCCAGAACTAGAGCCGGGAAGAAATATAAGTGCTAACATAACTTATCTGAGCCAGCCTGTGTTTGCATTAGAAGTTACCGCCATTTGAAAGTAGGTTGGAAAAAAGGGTGCACTCAGAGTTGATAAAGGTCTTCCAGCATGTGATCTTAAGACAAAGTTAATGGAAGAGCTTCTATTTGTTTCACTGGACTTTAGTCCATTTTCCATCATGCTCTCTAGATTTGGTATTCTTGCAGGTTAACCTCTCAATATGATGTCCGCCTGCCTCATTCCCCCTACTTTTGCAAAAATTTTCCCATGAAAAACACTATCTCATCAAAACAGTACCGGTTTTTAGAAGCAGCACAATATACCAGCAACAAAGCCAACAGGAAGCCTCCTCAGATTCAGAATGGAGTTGGTGATTCATACAGGGGAGAGAAACGTAACTCCACTATAGCTGGAAAGTGAGAGATCTCGTTTCAGCTCTAACGTCTGCCTGACTCTGGAGAAGGCCTGGAAGCTACATGGCTTACGTGACCTCTTTAGCTAATGGCTACTGTGGTCTATGCTAGAGTATGCAACTGCTTGCCAAATGCAAAACAACACTGAGTTTTCAAAACAGAGCTGTTCTTTCCTCTGCACTGTGCTCAGCAGATGCCTTCAACTCCATCACCTTAAAATTAGGCAGGTCTTTAACTACCTGAGAAGGTAACTGCATACTCCTTCCACGTTTCAAGCTTCTCTATGCTTCGGCGTTTCAGCAGAACTATTGCAAATGCTGCTTTCTTGTAGCACAAATGTTTCATAACGCTGGACATGATCCCCCTTCCAGCCACAGTAACAAAAGTATCCCTTAGCCAAGTATTACTGAAGAGTGGCTTTTTGGGCAGAGGTAACCCTTCTGGATATGGACGTTTTCCTTTATTGTCATTATCTATCTCTTCTCTAGCCACTCTTCTCCCTTATTCATCTCCAGACAAGAGTGTAGGGTGCTTATATTTTCAAAGTCTTCTTAATTTTTGGGTTCTTTACTCTTTTCTGAAGCAGCTTATGTGTGAAACCTCCCACACATTAACTATACAACTTTCTGAAATACAATGCAGCATTTCTCAAATGTTGTATTAAAATCATAGCACCATTCAGAAGGGCATAATAGTAACACTGCTATCTCAGGGTAATAATCCAGTGTCAGTTTTATTTTGTTAAGAAATCAACATTCTGCAATAAAGTGTTTAGTAGATTGTGAATCAGCCACTGTGAAGTTAAAGCTAGCAGTTCTCTTGAGCTGCAGCATTTCTTAGCTACTTAAAGTCTCTCCTGGAGCCATTTTTAAACCGCAAAATATTTTCTTCCTGCGCTATTTTACACACCAATATGTATTAGTTTCCATGTTTAAATATTAGCAATATAACCTTTATACATATTTAAATGTATAAAATATTAACAAAGCCATTTCAAAAGGGACTGCAACCCAATTCTAATATAAAGAGAAGTCATGTAAATGCAGAATCACGGAAACATGGAGGTAAGGAAGACACCTGTCAAGTGCTTCAGTCCAACCTCCTGCTCAAAGCGGTCCATTTGCAACAGGTTGCTCAGGGCTGTGCATGGTAAAGTTTTGGATATCTCCAAGGATAGAGGCTCCACAGCCTGAGAAACTTGTGCCAGTGTTCGAGCACCTCCTGGTAATTTTTTCTCCCATCCTTTCATTACTGGAGCTTCCTGCATTTTGACTTAGGGACAGTGCCTCTCATCCTACTGCTGTGCGCTTCTAAGAATTGTCTAGCTCTATGGTGTATCTACCAACCAGGCAATTGTAGACAGCAATAAGGTCTCCCATGATCTTCTGCTTCTTCAGCCTGAACAGACAGCTGTCCCAGCATCTTCTTATACATCCTGTATTCCAACCCCCTGGCCATCTCGTATGACTCTGCTAGTTTCCCTCCACTGTGTCTCCTCCACTGAAAACCCAAACCTGAGCATAGTACTCCAACCGTGGCCTCACAAGTTCCTAGTAGAGGGGAAGGATCACTTTCCCGGACATTTTGGCTACACTCTTACCAACACAGCCCACTTCGCAGCTGACCACATTCTCTGCAAGGGCACACTGCTGTCTCACATTCAACTTGTCCACCATGACCCAAGTTTTGTTATGCAGTTGCTTCTCAGCCAGTCAGCACCCAGGCTGTACTGCTACACAGTGTCATTCCTTCTCAGGGGCAGGACTTCACATTTGGTTTGTTTGAACTTCATGAGGCTTCAGCTGACTCATGTCATAGGCCTGCTGAAGTCCCTCTGAATAGCATCCCTGCTCTACAGAGCATCAGCCATTTCTCCCAGCTTACTACTACCCATGAACTTGCCCAGAGTACTCTGTCCCATCATCCAAGTCATTAATAAAAAAGTTAAACTGAATTGGCACCAATATCAACCCCCAAAGGACAACACTAGCTAGTATCAGGCTGCCAGCTGCTGGCCATTGCTCTTTGCGCCCAACAGCCAAGACAGTTCCAGACTCCCCCTAACAATATACTCACCAAGTATATATCTCACAATTTTGGATGTGCAGCAGGACATTACACCAAAGGCTTTACTAAAGCCAAGATAAACCTTTGTTGTCCTCCTCTTGGCTACAAAGTCAGGCATCTTATAGAAAGCAATCGGGTCAGCTGGGTATGATTTTCCCTTGGAAAATTCACCTGCTTGTTCCCAAACGTTCATTGCCTTTCACGTGCTTGAAATTCTTTGAGGAGGACTTGTTCATTAGCATTCCCACAAACTGAGGTAAGCTGACTGGCCTGTATTTCCCCGTATCCTCCTTCTCGCCCATCTTACGAAGGCACAAAGGAAAGGCACCTAGTCACAGATGAGTTAAAATTTACTGAGGAAAGAAGAGTCAGGGACAGGAGTAGACAGTGAAACTTAAGATACCCACACAGTCGTATCTCTTTTCCCTCTAATTCACTATTTAAATAAAGTGCTTTAATGAGCCTTTCTTCACTCTCCCTTCTCTAACTCTTGCAGAATTGTAGATACAAGGTATTTTCTATTCTCACAGGAATGAGTGCTGACTGAAGAAGCTTCTGCAGACAAAACAGCCTGTTTTCAGGAAAAGCACCGCTCAGATAGTAAGTCTCCTCCTCAAACTTTCTCACTATAAGAAAGATGTTGCTCACTACAAAAAAGACATTGAGGTGCTGGCGCGTGTCCAGAGAAGGGTAATTAAGCTGGTGAGGGGTCTGGAGCACAAGTCTTATGAGGAGATGCTGAGGGAGCTGGGGGTCTTCAGCCTGGAGAAAAGGAGGCTGAAGGGAGACCTTATCACTCTCTACAACTGCCTGAAAGGAGGGTGTAGAGAGGTGAGAGTTGGTTTCTTCTCCCAAGTAACAGGCAATAGGATGAGAGGAAATGGCCTTAAGTTGTGCCAGGGGAGGTTCAGGCTGGATTTTAGGAAAAATTTTTACACTGAAAGGGTTATTAAGCATTGGAACGGGCTGCCCAGGGAAGTGGTTGAGGCACCATCCCTGGAGGTATTTAAAAGGCGGGTAGCCATAGTGCTTAGAGATATGGTTTAATGATGGTTTCTGTCACTGTTAGATTGATTGTTGGACTAGATGATCTGAGAGGTTCTTTCCAACCTAGACAATTCTATGAATCTATGATTCTAACCATCTGTTTTTTCCACAGGCAGAGACAGAGTGAGATTCTTCACCTTTTAAAATCTTTCGTGTGTGCACTTTTTGATGGGACTCCACCTCCGCTCATCTGGACAGGAGCATGCAACTTAACCATTTTGGAACTGTGTTTCTGGCCGATGGCCTCAACTGTGTTGAGAAGAGGCCTAGTTTAATTTGACACCCATAAATCCAATTACTGTGGGGATTTTTGAAGGGCAAGCTAATTGAAATCATTCAAACATTACCTTCAAATCTTTATTCCTCCATCTACAGTTGCAAAGCACACAAAGGATTAAAAAAAAATAAATCAATAAAGATTGATAACTATACATTAACCTAACTTTTAATCCCCCTTCACACAGCTGCCCACTTAGCTGCCTATCTACATTGGAGGAAGCAGGTTGATCTGTTGCTATTTATGCAAGACTTGAATTTCTGTGTAAATCCAGTGCCAGTGCATAGGCAGCTGCTTCCCAATGAACTCCCTCTTGTTTCAAGTTTTGGAAACTAATAGTTTAATACCTTCCTTATTTTTTCCCAAGAATAAGCCTGGTATGAATAAACCGTTCTAACCCAGACTGAACCAAATAGATCACTCCATTTCAAATAGAAAGCCTTTTGAGTCTGTCTTTCTCAGGAGCATTACCTATGCCATTATTTAGGTTCTTTTTCACTTTCTATGATTTAATGCTATTCATTCAAGCAGGATACTACCACAGAGGGTTTGAACTGTATGTACAGGAACAATTACCTCCTGCTTTCTCCACAAAGAAACAGCTGACTGGGTGTCACAGTTTTGTTACAGAGCTTTGACATCCAAATGGAATTTTTTATACTAATTAAGTAGTTGGAATAAATTACATTTCAGATAATAGCTACCCATTGTCATTACATGTAGCCAAAAAGAGACATTTCTGTGCTAGACAAAAGCTTCCAAAGTCTGCCTCACTTGTGAATTTGGGATTTTCATATACTTCTAGTCCCTAAGTATCGCAGGTAATCCACTGATGTTCGTCAGATACTGACAGAGCACTGCTTTTGAACAGCTCACAAGTTGCAACAATCTGATCCGTGAATCTCCCATGAAAGGAAGAAAAAAGCCACCAGGAAAAATCCATTTATTAAATGCCTACAGGTGTTCCCATAGTGCTGTGCCTGAAATGGTGTTTCAGAAAATTCTGCTGTTCTCACTCATGCCCTGAAGGATTGTTTTGATGACCCTGTCAAGGATATTAATCATGTATGGAGGAAGGATCTACTGCAGTTGCAGTAAATAATTCCTCTTCTTCCTTTATTTTGAGTGTTTTGTCAAAATGTATCACATCAGCTCAGCACTGAAAACACAGCAAGCCTCAATGGAGAAGTATTGTATTATTAAATGCAATATATTTCTTCCAAACCAGCAATTTTTCATTGATAAATGAGTTATCTTATGCTTTAACTAGCCACTCCTGGGACACTGATAAGCATTTTGAAGAGGACTCTCTTAGGTCAATGTATTTTAGGCCCAAAATTTTTCTTCAGTGTGTACATTCAAGAATACATTGTGAACCATGGCTTGAGGGTGCCTGAAGTTTGTTGCTGCCCAAAGTTTGTTGCTGCCCTCAGCATTTAGAAATGCAGCATGCCTTCTCTGACTAGGAGTTGATCTCATGCATTTCTGGAACAGGATGGTCATTTTTGTTTTGGATATCTTGTATTAAACCACAGGTGTATGGAGATTTTCTTTAATAAAATAAACCCTCTTTGTTCCAGCAAGGCAAAAAACAAATCAATGAAATTTTGTTTAGTGTTTGTTTTTTAAAAAAATAGCCTAAAGTTTCCTAAACCTTCCAGAACCGTCCCAGCTTACAATCTGTAATGCTTTGGGACTTTGCTATATCCTCCCAAATTTAACCTTTAACCTTGATTCTTCCAAGTAGGGGATTAAGACCTACTTCTAATGAAAAGTCAGCTCCTGTTCAGATAAATACTACCTCCTTTCTTCTCATTAAATGGAGAAAAGATTGCAGAAAATGTCACATACTAGTTTTCGATCATGTTTTTCTACTTTGGCCATCTACATGACTCTCTCAGTCCCAAAAAGCTAATAAAGTCTAGAATCAGCAAAATGGTATGCCCCAATATCTGCTATTTAGAAAAGGTTAGAACTTCTCTCTCAGAATGTGTTTAAGTAGCATTTAAGCTTCAATATTAACTTTCTAGAAGTTGTATGAGCATTATTGTTTCACTAGTGTGAGCAAATGTTTGATGTCTGCCCTGCTTTTGGATAGTAAAAATCATCTTGATGAACAGTATCTTTCTTCCTATCTTAAATTACAGCTGCTCATTTCCTGAAACTTGGAGTCAGATGTTGCAATAACCAGAGTTCCTCTTTTCCTGGAAGGTTTGCAGGCCACGGTAAGATACCAGCCAAATGTGTCATCTATTTCTAGCTCTCTTTACACTCACAAGTGATACATAACTTAGAGTCTAATCATACTTCAGTGATAGATCTTAACATTAGGAACAACTCTTTCTTGAACGTGCTAATCAATTGCAAGAGCATTCAGCATTCACTTTAATATCATCCTTCTGAAAGGAACAGGAGAAGTCTCAAGCAAAAAGGAGTTCACAGTTCGCACCGGAGTCACATTTTGAAAAAGGCAATGATTTCATCTTTTTAGATAAAAGCTTTGACTGGAGAGTTCGAAGGTAGAAAACAATACAAAAGTACCAGTCAACAAGATGATGCAAACCAGACCAATCTGACTAAGATTTTACTTACTCAGCACGTCCAAAGACATTATCTAGAAATGGGGTCTCAAGTAGGTATTTCATTTATGGACAGAGTTATGCTGACCCCCAACAATAACATCTGAGCAACAGTCACATCTTTCACCTGCATCTTGCCCCAGGCCTAACAGCTCTCTTCATAGATACATGGCTTGCAAAGCCAGCCAGATGCACATCGACCAAACATCAAAGCACATATCCACCAGGATCACCTAGAAGCAGGAACTTGCATTCTATAGAGGTCTTAAAGTAACATTTAGAATCCCTTTTGACTCAGCGTTTTGCAGTAAAAGAAATATCGCACAGATTTCGGCATCCTTGCTGTGAAAGAAAGCAGCCCTGTTTTCCGTAAGGCCTTCAGACTGTGTTATGAAGCATGTTTATTTAATCTGTAGTGAACCTTAATTGGTGTTCTGCATAGCCGTGACATACCATACTCCGCTGTTGGACAATTACAGCATGAGTATTTTTTTAAATTAGCAGCTTGTCTGTTGCAGATGAGCATGTACATAATCATAGTGAAAAAAATGAAAAACAAACCAAAACCCAAACCACCAACCAAAAAACCACAACCCTGAAAGTCATAAAAAGCAGTGCAGTTAAGAGCTACAGTTAAGAACTTAAACTTAATTTTCAATGTTATAATTTTTTTTATGGGACATTTTTGATCAGGATTAGGAAACGTAAGACATTCTGTTTCCCTGCATGAAATGCCACAAAAGAGGGTCATGAATAAATTCCCAAATTATATCACTTTATGGTGACACTAAAGTTCTCAGCCCACTAGGATGTCTGGCACGGTATGACACAAAAACCGCAGTTCTACAAGGTGACTTCTACAGGGGCACCATTCAGACTTCTGCACAGGTAACCCTTACAGCGTCAGGAAAAGAGGAACTAGGAAAAAAAAAGCCACTGGAAAAAAATGCAGCTTGAGACCTGTTATGGACTAGTCATGAAAGGGTTGTAAATGAGTCATAGTCCGGTGACAAGGGAGTGAACTTCTCCTTATAGTGGACACGGCTATGCAGACATTTCAAAGTCTTTAACCCATTATTAAAGTGGTTGTTCAGTTTTTGAACAGAACTTGTCACTGCACCATGGAATTTCCTGAACTGCTCTGCTTTTCACTTGGGAAACACAGTGATGACTTCACGTAAGTATCAATGTGGGAAAGCTGAAAATATTTCTCACCTTTCCTTCCCCTCCTTCCTTTCTGACCTAACGATCTTCACAATGCACAAAATGATAGAAACATCAGGTACATATCAACAGCAACTGCTGGCTTCATAGCAATACATTTGTAAGAAAGGTAGTCAGAGACATCTGCTCTGCCATGCTGTCTGCTCAAATGATCTGCCAGCCTCAGGTGTTTTTTCCAGAGCTAGTGTTTTTAACTTTCTAGAAGTATGCGGACCTCTGCTTCACGCGAGTGTTGCAGTTGCACATTGGCTAGCAAACAAAAGAAGGATTCTGTAGCAGCAGTGATTTAAATACTTGTACTTTGGAAAAACAGGAGAAAAGGGCACAGGCAGGTTTCCAAAACAAAGTCCTCATAGGCCTCTTAAGGAGGCTAAAGTGGCAGAGGGAGGGGATTTTATACTATCTGGCATCGATTAACCCATACAAATACATATTTGTGTTACGATCTCACAATTCATTTCATTCTTAAAGATCTCAGAGGACATTTTTCTAACAGTGTGATTTCCCAATTGGCAATCCTTCTTCTTTAGAAGAGAAACTATAACATTCCCTTTGACTTCCATCTTATCTCCACTTATAAGACAAGCGTTTTCTATACCAGGAGTGGCACCGTTTCAGTGGTGAGAAACTGGTGTTAGTGAGAAAAGAATCGGATTCTTACCCATTGAAGAGTGCAGTTGTGATAAACTTCCTAGGCACTTGAACACTTCCGAAACTGTTCCTCTAAATTCCATCAGAATTTCTGAAAAGCAGAGTTGAGACTAATGACTCAAATGTATAAAACTAATTTCCCTTCAGGAAACCCTTTTTAAAAAAAAAAAACAACAAAAAACCCCACAATAAAAAAAGAAGCTAAAAAAATCACTATATAGATTTCCAGGTACAAATCATGTTAAGAGAAATCTTAACTGTACCTACAATACAGTTACTCCTTAAAAATGTGTGGTGGGTTGACCTTGGCCAGCTGCTGGACTCTCAACCAGCCACTGTCTTATTTCCCCTCCTCAACACAATCAGGTCTGGGGGAAATAAGTTGAAAAGGCTTGAGAGTTGAGACAAAGACAGGGAAATTGCTTACCAATTACCTTCATGGGCAAAACAGACTTGGCTTGGGAAGAATTAATCTAATTAATTGCCAATTAAACTACACTTGGGTAGTGAGAAACAAAGACAAACTAACACACCTTTCTCCTAACACTCTTCATCCCGTTGTCCCAAAGTAGGGTTGTTTGCTCGGTGTGCAAGATGCCAACATTCACACAGAGCAGAGGTTTTTGTTTAAACCATTTCTGCAGAGATGGGTTCTAGGTGGTAATCCACAAAGCTAGCACACCGGCCTTCAAACTCCTCAGAATATTTATATGGTTCAAAACACAGAAATACAAACCCTTAATTATCATTATTGGTTAGTACCTTATCGTAACAATTTCTATTGGTTAGTTCAGTCTCTCGCTTTCATTTAAAGCTACAATGTCCTTTAATTGATGTGTGCATGCTCCAGTACAGTGTGTGTGTGGGGGTAATCTAAGTCTCTAATTACTCGGTGATCACGATCTCCCACTGCCACCTTTATATTTCCCTTTGTTGCTTTTAGCGGTAGTCTGGTCCTTATCTGGTTTTCAGCCCCTCCTGTGGAGGAGTATTCTCTTGTTATCAGCCTTCTGTTCCTCTCCAAGGGTATGTTCATTAGGAAGGCATGCATTGTTTATATACACTGTCCTGTTTCACAAGGCCTCATAACCTTTTTACAGCTCTTTGCTTTTGTTCAGTGAAAGATTCCAGTTTCTAAGGTACATCAATCCCAGGCTCAACTTCATTCCCAAGTCCTCTTTCTCCTCCCCAACCAAGCACAGCAAGGGAATGGATGTTGTGGTCAGTCCATAACAGCCCCTCTCTGCTACTCCCTCCTCCTTACACTTTCCCCTGCTCCAGTATGGATCCTTCCCTTGGGCTGCACCTTCCTTCAGGATAAACTCACTCCAGCATGGGTCCTCTGTGCACTGCAGTGAGGGTACCTGGTCCACCAACAGTCTCTCCATAGGATGAAGTGCAATTCCTGTTCCTGCAGCACCTCCTCCCCTGGGTACCGCAGGGCTGTGTCTCATACTTTTTCTTTCCCCTCACCGCCTAGGCAGCGTTTATGCCCTTCTTAAATACATTTGCAAAGTGGTGCCACCAGCATCACTGTGGCAGCGGTGGAGCTGCTGCCTGGGACTGACATGCCTGTCTCCTCTCAGAAGTCTCTGCACCCTCACGCCTGCCCCCAGCGCAGACACCTCACAAAATACACCCAGTGCAAAACATTTAGTTTCAGGTTTAGGTTATTAGACTTAAAAAAGCAAAACCATTTTATTGTGGAAGTCATATTGAAGGAACTCTTTTCCCACCTTAGATGTGCTACTCATGTATCACCCATGCAATTACCACTATTCAAATTGTTTTATAGGTTTACACTAAATAGATTTTCAAGTCTGTTTTCCCTAATCCCTTCCTTCCCACATCCATAATAATCAGTGCAAAATTTCAAAATAATCATAGAATCATAGAATTGTCCAGGCCGGAAGGGACCTCCAAAGGTCAGCTAGTCCGACCCCCCCGCAGTCAGCAGGGACACCCCCAACTAGACCAGGTTGCCCAGGGCCTCATCGAGCCTCACCTTGAATATCTCCAGGGATGGGGCCTCAACCACCTCCCTGGGCAACCTGTTCCAGTGCTCCGCCACCCTCACAGTAAAGAACTTTCTCCTAATCTCCAATCTAAACCTGCTCCCCTCCAGCTTAAAGCCATTGCCCCTCGTCCTGTCACTGCAGGCCTTTGTAAACAGGCTCTCCCCAGCCTTCCTGTAGGCCCCCTTCAGGTACTGGAAGGCCGCTATTAGATCTCCCCAGAGCCTCCTCTTCTTCAGGCTGAACAGCCCCAGCTCCCTCAGCCTGTCCTCGTAGCAGAGGTGCTCCAACCCCCCGATCATCTTTGTGGCCCTCCTCTGGACCCGCTCCATCAGGTCCATGTCCCTCTTATATTGAGGGCTCCAGACCTGCACACAATACTCCAGGTGAGGTCTCACCAAAGCAGAGTAAAGTGGAAGAATTACCTCTCTGGACCTGCTGGCAATGCATCTTTTGATGCAGCCCAGGATGCGATTGGCCTTCTGGGCTGCAAGTGCCCTCTGCCTGCTCATGTCCAGCTTCTCGTCCACCAGCACCCCCAAGTCCCTTTCCTCAAGGCTGCTTTCTAATACCTCACCCCCCAGTCTGTACTGATGGCAAGGATTGTTCCAGCCCAGGTGCAGAACGTTGAATTTGCTCTTGTTGAACCTCATGAGGTTCACCTGGGCCCACCTCTCCAGCCTGTTCAGCTGGTATCGTCTGCAAACTTGCTGACTTGCAAGTCATAACATTCTCGCCTCTCTCAAATATGGAATATTGCTGGTATGTGGTCTTCAATTAAACTTGATGTTTTTATGAGAAATTGCTTGGTCCCTTGCATGGAGGCATTCAGACACAAGCAGAAAAAGAAACCCAGAGAGAGTACTACTGCAAGGCTTTTTCAAGCTGTTAGGAATAAGCTAACACTAGCTAATTTTAGCTTTTGGGGTCAGATTCATTTGTGCTGTCTGGTTTGTTTCTTTCTTTCTTTGTTTTGCTGCGTTGTGCCAGATGGGCAGGGAACAGACTGAACATACTGGATTTACAACTGCCGTGCATCATGAGGGTAGCTCCAAGCAGTGGAAGCTTGTGATTCACTGCTGCCCGAGACAATCCCTGGCTCACATTTTCCCTTCCTTCATGCTGTTGCCCAGTATGAGTTCACACACATCCCCATCTCTCCCCTTCATTTAACAAACTCAGCTGAAGTGAATTCAGCTGCATCGAGGATGTAAAAATAAGAAAAAACAGAAGGCACTTGAAGGATAGAGATATGCTGGGAAAACACCCAAAGAGAAAATATCTTATATTTCCACTCTAATTTGTCAGTATTTCCCACATGGAGAAATATGCATCCTGCCACTTCTGTTCCATCATCATGGAAAGGCCAAAAGAACTTTGAAGGCTTTGCTTGCCACTAAAGTAATCAGGATAAATTTTGTTGTGTCATGAAAAACATCCTTTCCAACCCAGTGTTAACATTAGGTGCTTGTCCTCAGCTTTACCTTAGCCACATCGCAGGAAATTTTGTGTCCAGCCATCTGTTTTGCAGATCCTGACCCTCAGATTTGACTTCCTGACTCTACCTCAGTCCTACCCCATCACTGTGGGCTTCCATAAAGACCACCAGGTAGCAGCTGACCCCGGTCGCTGCAGCAGATCTGCTCGCTCACCTCACTCAGATGCTGCAGGACTGTGTCCTTTATGGACAAGAGCACAGCCAGCCTGGCTGGCATCCTTGGCTTCTTTTGCCTCACACAGCTTCTACCCTCTTGCTGTTCTTGCATTTCTTGCAACCAAGGCTGCATCCTCACATTATGGGTATCAAGGTCTTATCTTCACTTTAAAAGTGGGTACTGAGAGACACAAAGACACATTCCCTATTGGAGCCCCAGTAGTAGCTATGCTGGTAAAGTTTCCCATCAGAAGCATCTTTAAAATTTGTTTTCTGATTATGCTTAAGCCATTGGAAAAAAAAAAAAAAAGCTATGATTCTGGGAAAATAGCGCCTGTATGGTAACATTTATTGACATGCTAACTTCACTGTAACAGGATAGCCTCATTAAAATAATTTCCTCCATGTATATAAACCCTATGGTAGCATCATGAAGTCTGTGACAGTGTTTTGCATATGACAGGCTGATGTGGATTTTGCAGCTATTTTTATATATAAAAAAAAGAAAAAGAATCTTTGCGGCAAACATACTCATTGGAAGCAATTGATAAAGGCATGGAAAGAAAGAAAAAGCAGAAAATTCCCCAAGGAGACACTTAACAAGAATCCAGCTACTGCCCAAAGGAAGAATAGGGGACTAGAGAGGAAAGTGCTTTTATGCGAGTTGAGCAAACATGGATGTAATACACATAGTAAAGACTAGAAAAGGAAGGATGCTTATAAGCTTAGAGTTTACAGGGGGTTTTTTTTATGTTTTTATTTCACAGCTGCCGTCTCTCTCATATCTTCTGGTGTTAGGGCCGCAAACATTTTTTAAAAAGCAGATAAGATAGTAAGGAGAGAGGCACCTGAGGAATACAGCTTTCTCTTCTCTGTACTCAAAAAGAGATTGCAAGCTCCCTCCAACTGCAAGCATCAGTCATGCCTCCAGATAAGCAAACAGTATCTCCCACCTCCCATGCATCCTGATGGTGCACTTTCCAACTATGTTCTTTTCGGCATGATTTTTATTTTGTCACACGTTCCTGGAGATTGGCAAGTATGTACCACTCTGGACACAGCACAAAAATTGTTAGGGATACATATTGTCTGCATGATTTCTGCACTTAAAAGTCTGCTTGCTGGCACGCTCAATAATGTGTGTCTATGAACAATGTGGGAAGCCAGGCTTTGTTTCAGCTTAGGCACCTCTGCCTGGCCAGTGCTGCAATAAATGTCCCTCAGCAAGTCTGCATGGCAGGCACAAGCACTTACAGGTAGAGATAAATTATCACTGAAAGCATTTAAAAGCAAACAAAAATATTTTGGCATTGTATCAAATTTTTGTTCATTTCCCATAAGGGTTGCTTGCCAACTCAGCATATTCCAGAAACAATTTTGCCTTGTTTGCCCACACTGCCGAGGTAGATGCTGTAGCACACACAGACGTGTTTCCAGCTTCCTTCCAACTCCATAAGGCACAGGCATAGAGCAGTGCCACCGCAGCTGCCAGCAGCTCGTTGCAATCCAGTGGCTTTTTCATTTACTCAGCTCCTTTACTATGGGGTGGGGGGGTGTGTGTGGAGCAGCACAGCTGCAAATCAAGCTCTAGCTCAGGCAGGGGTACACGAGCTTCTGTCAGCAAGCTAAGCTTGAAGAAGAAAGATTAACAAGTTTCCCCAAACACAGAAAAAAAAAATTAAATACTTTGCTAGTTTTCCTTTCACCTGGGCCTTATTTCAAAGTGACTTGGAGACCACCCTGTTTTACTGCAGTTGCAATACTTAAGTTGCTCATGTAACAACAAGTAACAAAGACTATATCTACTTACTTTTTTTTTCTATGTATTTAAAAACATATAAATCTGCACATAAGCCTCAAATCCACTAGTATTGCTAGTATCCACTATAAGCAAAGCTCTTCATCCCAGTCTAAACATTGTTATTAGATACATACTTTGCTGAACAGCTGCCAAGTGCTCAATTAATATAAATTGTCTCAGCAACACTAAAGCCATATACTGAAGGATTGACTCCTGGTATAGGAAGGTGAGTGCAAACATGTATCTACAGGTAATACAGCTTGGTTTAATAGAGCCCAGGCCGTATGTGAGAGTTTCATAAAGAAAACAAACACTTCACTAAAACAAAAAGTCAATGCACATTGCTTTTCTAAGGCAGGTACTTAAACGAAGAAGCTCTACCCCATTCCTCAAAGTCAGTGGTCCATCTTGCTTACAGTTTAACTTGCTAGGAAGCAGATGGCAAACACACAAACAGATTGCAGAAAAACTCAGGAAGTTTGTAACCTGCTCTGCTGGAGAACACCAACACACAAGATTTCACAACCCCTTAGCAAAAAAAACCAAACAAACAAACCATAAGACTCTGTCTTTTCACCTCTTGGAAGTTCCATATGAGACCATCTGTATTGATAGATAGTTTTGCCTGAAGTCTTGAGCTGCAGCTCTTCTGTAATATCACTGGAAGAACTCTTATCTGGGGCTGGATTAAGCCCACAGTTGTTAAAGGGATGGCTTTTGCTGTGAAAGGGATTAAGTCGATTATATTAACTGCCAGGTGTTGCAATTAGAAGATTTCAGAAACTCATGTCAGCTGTGAGTAGCTTCACATAGCTGTGAATTATGTCCTTTTCCTTAACACATTAAAGGTGCCAGCCCCTCCCCAGGGCTGTGTATTAGATATAATGAATTAATTGTTGCACAAAAATTAAAGCAGGACAAGGCCCATAAAATTCAGTACATACCACAAACAAACTCAAGAGAATGGATAAAAGCCCAGAGCAACTAATTATTCCTCCACTCACAAACAAGAAAGAACAAAATAAACAGGAAAATAGGAAGGTCATGTTTTATCCATCAAGATTTAACTGCATCATTACTTTGGTCCTTTATGGGCCAAGATAATCATCTCTTTAGGTCCTTATATGATCAATTTATAGTATGTGCTTTGTAACCTGGTTCTCTTTTCCTAACTATCAGTTACCTAAGTTACTTCACAATGTTAAATCCGTAAGTATTATATGCCATAGCTTCAGGGTTCCAGTAACATTTTTAGCTATTAACCAAGTTGCCTTATTTCTTAATTTTAGTTGTTTGGCTCCAGTCTGACTATTTGTTTGTTTGGCATTAGGATGTAGGTATTAGAAATCAGCAAGTGACATCGATGCCAGCAGTAATGCCTGGCTCATACTAAACATGTCTATCAAAACACAATAGCCTTCTATTTTTGACATGAGAGAAAGCACCTACTGATATAATTTTGGAAACTAAGTAAATATAATGAACTATGGAGACTATAATTACAAAGAAAAAGCAACAGGATCACAGTTCAGTGGTATGTCAGCAGTCTGCAGGAGTATCTATCCCCCACAAACTGGGAAAGGACCTTCATTCAGGGCTTTAAATTACAGAGGTAGCAAAATGTCTGCAATTACTGCATATACAAAATGTGAATTCTCCTACTGCAGGTGGAAACCTGTGAGAGCTCAGGCGGCTGCTGGGTTTCCCCTGCATACAGCACATCTTGACTGCTCAGCACTGAAGAGTCCACCCAGGAGAAGGTTGTGATGACATTTCTGGCAAGATGCATGTAACCTTATCGGTCAAGAATTTGGCTGCCGATGTACCCAGCGATCTGCAAGGGTCTGCTTTTCCAGTTTTCCGACAGCAATGTCCCAAATCTGTATGAGCCAGGGGCACTCTTCTCTTACTGTTTATTACATCTTGAGTCATATGAACGACTGGACTAGGAAACCCCAAAAGTCGGTCCAGATCTCTATGCTGTTTCTGATGGCACAGGTTTCGGTTTAGCAAGCACCCTTCCCTAACCTTCAGCAATTTCTGTCTCAAGAGCTTCCTGAGCAAGGTTATGGTCTCTTGTATTCAGCTGCCTTTTCCTCCAGTTAATTTGTTCAATTACATTTTTAACCCACACAAATTTTTGGCCACCCTAAATACCTTGTTTCAAGGTTGTATACTGTTTAAACATTTTTTTAATGGAAAAAATACAGAGTTTTCAGGGGGTAGGGTGTTTGTTTCTTTTCATTAGGTCTTAGTCATTTCCATTAATACTTATAGTTCTTGTATCATGGGAGACAGATAATGAATAATAGCCCAATATTAATTTGCTCTATTCCACTCATGATTTATAAATTCTCAATCTCATCCCATTCCCCAAGCCTGAAATGCCCCTCCTTTGATGATCTTTCCTGCCCTTCTGTGTTCCTTTTGTAGCTCTCTTGCATCTCTTTGAAGCAGGGAATCAGAACACCAAATAATACTCAAGATGCAGGGACATTATAGTTATATACAGTGTTATAATTACATCTTTTGGAATTTTTTTCCCCTCTGTTCCTTTCCTAAAAATTCCTAACACGATTTGATTTTGACTGTAGTGGAGCAATGATGTGAAGATTTTATAAACATATATTACAGCTTCTCAAGTAGTACTATTTTGGAGTTCAGTATTGAAGTCTGGACTGGTTTTCCTGTATACCTCATGAAATATTCATCACTGTTGAATTTAATCTACTATTTCATTATCTGTTAAGTTAATGTTCTCAGATCCTTCTGCAACTCCTCTTAACTCAGCTTTCCTCTTTTTTTGCCTGAATAATTGAATATTACCAGCAAACCCTATCATCTCACTGGTCAGCCTCCTAGTAAACACCTAAATAATAACCGGCACAGATGCCTGAAGGAAGCTATTGATGATTTTCCTCCACTTAGAAAGCTGGCCATAGAAACCAATTCTCTGTTTCCTACTTTTTTAACCAACTGATAACTCATATGAGGGCTTTTTGGCTCTTACGACCAGCAACTTTGTTTCTTTCAGAGATTTTGAGAAGGAACCCGGGTAGATTAAAAGATCAGACAGCAGTGTTGGATAAGATCAATCAATAGCCCATCTGGTAAAGTGGCCTGTCTTCAGCAAGGACCAACAGCAGATGCCAAAGGAAGCAGCCACACAAGGCTGCAATGCTTTCCCATATTTACCTCCAGTCTCCAGCAGTCTGTAGATCAGTAACTTCTTTAGTTGATGAAATCAGCCAGGTTGCCTTGACACGCAGTCAGTGACTCCTTCACAGAAGTGCAGCACATCTCTCAAGTACCACATAAATCTATAAAAGCCATTTGGACTACATTTTAATATTTTAGATTTACCCATTAAGTTCCTAATTCTTTCCTATATTATAGAGAGACAGAAACTTGAATTCTGAGAGACAGTCATGGGCTTACAGAGTTAATAATTAATTGTCACCCTCTAATTGTCATCCTCCCTGGAGCTCCCACTTTTCTTTCAGCATAACAAGAAATACAGAAAAAAGTCTCTAAAGTACAAATTAAAAAACATTTTTTCCAAAAAAAGACGTCTTAGCATTAGTATGATATCTTTTAACCTATCTCCAACAAGAAGCATCCACAGTTAGCTAAGATCACTGCTCAGAAATCACTATTAAAGGCCTTTAAAAACATTATAGTAAATATCACAAAACATTTTCTTCCCAAACACCTGATTTTCTCTACTGTATAACATCTGTATATTTCCCCAGATAATTCTCTTTCTATTAAAACATTAAAAATACCTTTTAAATGGGCATGAAATCTTGAATTGCTGAATTTTCATTTAACTTAATTTCAATAGAGCTTTGAAAGTAATGTATGGATCATGTTTGCATGAACAACTGAAAGGCATTGGAAATAACAGAGGTATCTTGAGAACCAATTAAAACTTCCACAAGGTTATTATGCTGAAAGGAAGCATTTTTTGCAGATTTACAAAAACTGAGGAGTGATATTCAAATGGCTGAATACCACCTGCTGAGTAACATCAGTTGCAAAGCAGAATGTTGAAATGAGTGTCCTAGGCATTTTCAGAAATTGTTTGATATTTTTAAAAGGGATGTATTTATTTTTTTCCTACCATAAAAAAGTTGGTCACTTCAAATTAAAACTGAATTGGTATTTTTACAGGACTGAAAAAGCCACAAGCAAAAAAATTTACGAGGCAAGATCTGAAACTTTCCACCTTCTCTTCTCTCTTTAGTGCCTCAGAAGGCACCTTGCCATGGGTCAGTATTCTATATTCTTGTCTTGCAGGGTGAGAAAAGAGGTTCTTGAGGGTAGCCCACAGAGTGCATCACTTCATCTCACTGGCAGCCTGAATCTGGGGCATCCCCTGGGGTTTCCAGCACTGAGGATGCTTTGCCCCTACCAGTTCATCCCTGACAGGTAAAGAACAGCATGATACCATAAAACAACAGATCCTTCAGAAAAAAATGCCATGTAGCCAGTTATTAATATCTATTATTAATCTACTGTTAATATCCCTGTTATTGATGGTTTTTCACCTCCTGCCACATAAGTAAAACATATAAGTGTGGGAAATGGGAAAACACTTTTCTAAAGATTTTTCATCATCTAAATGATGGGCCTAGGTTCTTGAGGGTTTTTCAGAGGTATGTGTTAAACACGGTGAACCAAGACAGCTGATTGAAACGCTAATATGATCCATCATCTTCTAGATAATTTTGTTCTGGGCCAGCCTCGGGGACCAGAATGGCTACCACAGATTGCAGGGAACCAGCAAACCTCAGCAATACCCCTTTTTCCTCTTTCACCCTGAATATAATTTCAGCATCAGCTGCTGAAGAAAGAACTGTGGTACTTCAGCAGCTGTTTTCTCAGCTGCTCCCTTTACACTGGTATCATCTTACTGCCAGCATCACAGTATTGATCAGTGGTACCACCAAAACACCATGAAATCTGATTCATGTATCTTAAGAGTAGGCCTGAGTAAGCATCATGGTTTAGCCCAAATTGGGCTGAGATGGATGCTCTCCCTCCCCCACCCCAGCTTCTCACTCCCAGGAGAAGAGATAAAGAGATTTACAAGTTCAGAAGGAACTAAACTGCTTTAATGAAATATTAATATTAAAATTAATATTTCATATTTGTGTCCAGCCGGCACATGGGACCCTCAGTTACAGGTGGTTCCCTTCTGAGGGGAACTATCACCCTCCTCTTGCTCCTCACAGAAGCCATCTTAATATCTGGAGCTGGCTGCTTTGGCAACTCCCTGGATGGGGCTTTATCAGCATCCTCCATTCCCTCATCTGCCTCCAGAGGCCCATATCTGTTCTGTACGGGCACCTGGGAAGGCAGGGGAGGTCTGGAGGGGACTCTCCCGCTGCCCCAAGCAGGTACCTGCTTCCTTTGCCCCCCATCCTCTCCTCGTTCCCCTCCTTCTGCCTGGTCACAAGAGGGCAGGGGATCCTCTGCCTCTCCTGGAGCCTCCACCTGCTGTTTTTCCCCTAAGGATGGCAGGGAACGCCTCCACCAACCTATTTCCCTGTCACATTCCCAAACAGTCCTCAACCTTCCCCCTCCCTCCTCCAGCTCAGCCACCAGGCTGAGCAGACCATTCACCTGCTCACAGCGCACACAGGCGCTGCCTTTGCTGTCCTCCTGCCGGAGTGACGGGCTCAGACACTCTACGCAGCCCCTCATCACCTGGACAGCTGCGTGTCTCTGTGGGAGGTCAGTTGCGTCGCTTTATTCCTTTGGGCTGCGGCTACAGACCTAGCGGAGACCATCTCTGGGGTGTTTTCTTTCTAGTCAGCCCGGCCTGCCTGCTCTCCCCTTGGTCCTCCCCTCACACTCGCCTGTCACACGCTGCCCTCCGTGATGGCCACCTCGTCGGCCCGCTGGGGCTGCGAGTGGGGGGGTCCCTGAGCTCGGAGACCCCTCTGTGCAGCGCCATCCCGCCCCCACCTCAGGCTCACCTCAGGCCTTGCCGCCGCCGCCTCAGCGACCAACCAACCGCCTGCTCTTTCCCGCCTTTAGATCTCCGCGCGGCCCCTGGCCACGCCCCCTTCGCGCCTGATTGGTTGAGGCGGAGTCCCTGCTTCCGGCGGGGGCTGTGAGGTGGAAGACCATGGCCCCGTGTGGTTACTGCGGGGCGGGAAACGCTTGGGCCAGAGCCGTATTTCCACTTTTCTTTATGTTTCTTTATTTGTCAGTTTAGTGGCTCTAATCTTGCTCCCATTTCAGTAAGCAGTGACCCGCATGCCAGGGAGGAGCACGCCTGCTCTTTGATGCCAATGACAGCAGAGACGTGACACGCGGCGATCTCTCCGTTACCTGTAAAATGTCTCCGGTTCTGTCTGCTCCCAGCGTGTAGACCGCATCTTCCTCTAAATCACAGCCTTTCTGATGTCTGCTCATACTTGTTTTTTCTTTTCTTTTTTTTTTTTGGCGACATTTTTTTTTTCTGGTTGTATTGACATCTTCTAGAGAATACACAAGAAATACATCAAATAACGTCTCTGCACAGTTTGTGAATACCGTAACTACAGGACTCGGGGGGGTATTCTTTTTTGCTGGTATCATTTTTAGATGGAGCTGCAGCTACAAAAATACAATGACCGTAAAGACACAGAAAGGATAGGTCAAAAACAAGTCCCCTCATTTTCACCACCCATCTACAAACAATGCAACACTTTTCCTCTCCATTCCCCATCCTCAAGAATCTTAATATTACTCAGTGAAGAATCTCCAAAGGCCACCTAAAATATCTATCTTACATTTAGGTCAGTTCTACCATTATGTTACGACTTGAGAAAGGTATCCCTTTGAGGAACTGATATATTGACGTGTTACTTTTCAGGCTTATTGTAGCCAAACACAATTCAGTAGTTTGACTGGTCAAAATCCAGCAGAATAAAAAAGCATCTTATTTAAAGATATTAGCCCTCTGTTGAGCACATGACGCGCTGTTCAGGGGACTTTTTTTCCTAGGTAAAAACTGCTGAACAAAGTTAGTTCTTACCTGTCACAGTAACTCTGTAATGTCGAAACTAGGAGTTAAAGTATGAAAAAGAGCAGTTCAAGCTGTTCGTGTGCACTAGGAAGCAACTTTAGGATGATGAGGCATTGAGACAAAGAGCTATTCATGTTACTGACTTATTTACCTCCCTCTAGTTTAGTGAGTAAATCTAGGGACAGGTATATTTAGCAAGATGCCCAACCAGTCCTATCAGGTTAAAATTAAAAATGTTTAGCATGTGTGCACATTGTTGCCCCACAGTTTCAGACAGATACACCACTAAAATAAAGCTAGTGTCTTTTACATATTTTATTTATTCTTGGAGCAGGAAAGACTTACCATAGCAATCTCTCATAGTCTTATTTTACCTAATGACTACGTAGATTCGGGTAGGCTCGTGCCTAGGCTTTTCAGAGCCACAGCTGAGTGAGCTCTTTGTTTCTATTTGGGCTATTCTGCAGAGCATCAGATATATGTTAAATACACCTGAATTTATTAAAAGGCCAGAGAATGTAATACTCACGAAAATTTGCAGGATTTATAAGCAGGTGGTTGATATCAAACATCCAAGATGCCAAAATTTCAGAGTAAAAGAATAAAAAAGGAAAAAAATCCTATACCAGTGCTAACGTAGACAATTGTTCTTGGATGCACATCTCAAACCTAAAAAATTATTAATGTAATTATTGACAAATTATTAACATAAAAAGTAATCTATGTCAACCAAAAAAAAAAAAAAAGACAAGAAAAAAAAAAAGGCAAGTAAAAACAAAAGAGCCCATAGATAAACAGAGAATTAAAATCAATAGTGTATGATGAAATGGACAGTCACCGTTCTGCCATCTGGGGGAAAAGTCCTCCTATATCCCGAATCCAGCTACATCTGGTGGTCAGATGTCCTGCTGTGTGACAACGTGCTCTCCCTCTCCAGGTGCCAACCTGACCTTCATCTCCTGTAACACTGCCCAAGCAATAACCACCCGTAGTGGTCTAATGGATGCATCTAGTCATGATGGCAGCATCCTGGGCTCAAAGTTGGTCTCAGTGCTCAAAGGTGGTCTCAGGGAAACAGGTAACAACACAATAGCCAAAAGCTAACTTAAGCAATTCACCCACCTCACCACCATACTGGTACTGTGGTCAGTATGCAAATATGACTATAAGTCAGTCATTTTACCTCCACATAAATAGTGAAAAGCCCAAGAGGCTTTTGGAGGTCTCCTGAATGGCAGTGGGCTGCATGCCAGAATCTCCCCTTGAGTCAGGACGCTACGCAAGATTATCCTCAAGGTTAAGAGATTCCTTGCCACAACAGATCTTCAGTAAGTGGTTTATAGCATGCTACACTTTGAAATTCTTAGCTGATATAAAGGATTATAGTGCACATATAATCCCTTAGACATAGACCAGTGACCAAGTCTGGGACTAGGATTGGATGCAGCCGCACCTAAATTCCTCTCTGAGAAGTTTAGAAAGCAAGGGGCTCCTTTCTGAACCTCGTGACTCAATGAGAGGGTTTACTTGACAGTTCTGGCTGACGCTGTATTAACTTTGTTAAGTCATTGTTTTATATCAATAAATATATTGTTGCTTCTCTCTTAAAAGTGCATCACTCCATGCTGCTGCACTGATTAGCTCTCCTCTCTAGAAAGCAATGACTTTGCGCTTTCACTTTTCTCCGAATCCCTTCTAGACAACTATAGGAAAAGTGTAACACACTTTTCAAACTCCTTACTTGACGCTTTTTAAAGTACTGTCATAAAGGAACACTTCTCCATTTCTAATATGATTTAAAATGTGTGGCCAGTAATGAAAGAAAACACACACGCACATCTGTGCATCTTTCAAATTGACAAATCTGTGTTAAAACCACCGCTATTAGCAACCATTGATCCACAGAGTGTTTCTTCCATGGAAGGGCACGGTAGGCTTGACAAAGTGTCCTTAGGCTGGCACATTTTGTCATGCTTCGTATTAAACTGCAACGAGACATGATGATAACGTGTAAAGTAATGTCTGTGTGGTACCTTCCTTAGGTCAGGGGATGTCCTTGAAAAATTGATGTATCTATTTAAAGAAATCTCAGTAGCTCACAAATCTGTCCTGTTGAGATAAGACATCGTCACTGAATAGAGTCTAACCTATACATTATATAGTCTATGAAACATGAATTGAACACAAATATAGACCTAATTCTGCCCTTCTGTGCAATTCCCAGGCTAACTGCAGTTTAACTCTCCAGCTTGTAAAGGACAGTAATAACTTTAATATATCAACATATTACTCAGAGGACTGAATAGACAGACATTCCTGGACTTTATAAATACTGCAGGTTTTGAGAGGCACATAAGCTTATGGTAAAAAGCTAGAAAGATTTGATTTATTAGTTGTGTGTGCACCAGAATTTTAAGATTGCTGAAAGCCATATTTTCAAAAACTCAGCAGCTTCCCTGAGCAGTGCAACATTCCTGTAAAAATTTCCCAGTACGTAGCAGTTCCTATGGTGACCTAAAAGGGCTAGATTCAACTTAAATAATTTGCAGAGCTGTTTTTTTATCTTCCACAGAGGGTGTGAGAACTTAATGAAGCTGCTTCTACAGCTCAGGCTGCACAACTTTTCTGTGGATTTTCTGGACTCTAATAAGGGCTGAGATTACATGCTGCCTTTTGCTCACAAAGGTCTCTCACTTCTGTCACTGACTTTCCTGAGACTTACAGAAATTCAGTATTTTAGGGTCTGTACCCTGCTGTTGGGTTTGTTTGCACTTGACCTTAGGGTCTGAAGTTGATGTTCTCTCCCAGTAATGTACCGGGAACTGCGTGCTTTTGTGGCTGTGCAGAGCATGACCATAGGTCTTGCTTTTTTGGGTTAAAAACCCCCTCTTATTGGTGTTGTAAAGAACATTCCTTCCCAAACGTCCTCCCTGTGGGCACCCCCAGAAGCATGCAGAGTCTGTCCCCTTTCAAAACAGTCTTTCAGAGTAACCAACCTTTCTTACTGATACCAGTCCTTTAAAAATAAATCAATACATGAAACTTCTTGAAATGGGAAGTCTCAATTCTTTCTGGTTGAACGAGAAAGTTGTTGGGTGATTTTGAATTACTTAACAGCAATACATTCAGACTCTCATTTCTCTTATTCAAGATGAGCAAACATAGATTTTCAATAACTTGTCCTAACATCCCAGTCTAATGAGAAGAGAGCAATACCAACTGAATATACAAGAGAGAGCTCTATGACCCAGTTCACCTGAATGTGGCATGGAATAGAATTCTTTCCCAGTTGTTTCAAGGAAGACAAAATCATTGAACAAGAAAATATGCATCTCATTTGCTGGAATAGCCCTTTCTTTGAAATGTTGTAAACTTTGGAATATAATAAAACTGTATTTCACTTGAGTAGAAAGCCCTCCTGCAGTAGAAGCAGCAAAGTAGGGTATGTGAATCAACCCTATATTTAAATATCATTGCAACTGTAATTAAACAAAGGAGTGTCTGGGAAGAGGAAACATCTGCACTGTAGAGAGCATTTTGCACTCTTGAGTACCTTCATTGGAAATTTACTTTTTCTTTGTAACGCAGCAGTAATGAGGGCTATAAAAGCATAATTTAATACTACAGTAAAAATAAATTGTAACACATTTATTCTATATCATATTTATTATGAATGTTTCTGCTCAGCAGGATAGTTAAAAATTAACATACTATAAGTCACTGAGTGGAAGTTTAGAAGGCAAGAGGTGAATCTGTCATTTGCCAATAGATCTAAATTTTAGCAGAAACCAGGTATGCTACTGTGACATGTCCTTTATCTAGCAAAAACAGAAGAAAATGTGGAAGTGCCAAATAACTCCAATTCCTACTTTTGGAGGCTATACAAACTGAGTTTTTCAATGCATACATTGCACCTTCGGATGATAGGAATAAACAAAAGTATCCTAGGAACTAAACCATCCAAAGAACTTACTCACATAGTCTTTGTTGTCTAGCCTGAAGAGGACTGAGTATGTTGAACACGATCCGTGATCCTAGAGCCCGCAGGGTCAGGGGTGTCAGGATTTCATCTGTAAGCCTTATGGAGATGGAAAAAAATACAAAAACATGGAGGTCTGCAACTTGGGCTGTTAATGATGTGGACGGTAGGCCGGATAGAGAGGAAGTACAACCAATAAACTTATTCTGTTTCACCACCTCTGCATGCTAGTGTTTAGTTACTCACGTTGTCTCAGGAATCAGCTTCTTTTTGGAGGGGATTATGTTTATCTTTTCAGCCAGAAAAACTGTTAACCCACCTGCTGGCTTTCATCCTAGTTTGCCAACTTCTCAGTTCTCTACTTCTGTCAACCTGGGCCTTCAGAGAAAAATTTTCAGTCTCTCACATCCGCGTCTAAGCCAACAACTTATTTTGTCTCTTCACTGTAGGTTGTTTCTGTACAGAAAAACAATGTCTAATTTGTTTTTTGTTGTTGCTGTTGTTTCATCTTCCGGAAAATGGAAAGCAATAGCCTCAGTAATCATAGAATCATAGAATCATAGAATTGTCTAGGTTGGAAGAGACCCTTGGGATCATCGAGTCCAACCAACTACCCTACTCTACAAAGTCATCCCCTACACCATGTCCCTTAACACTGCATCTAAACGGCCCTTAAACACAGCCAGGGATGGTGCCTCCCCCCCCTCCCTGGGCAGCCTGTTCCAATGCCCTATCACTCTTTCAGTGAAAAATTCTTTCCTGATGTTCAATCTCAGCCTACCCTGTTGGAGCTTGAAGCCATTCCCTCTCGTTCTGTCACTAATTACCTGTGAGAAGAGACCAGCACCAACCTCTCTGCTGCAGCTGCAGAAGAATCTGCATATTCCTTGGGTATTTTCAAGAAGCCTGAATTAACGTCACTAGAGCTCGTAAAGTTTTCTTCTGTCCTTTCAGTGGTGTTCCTCCAAGGTGATATTTTCCCATAGGTTGGGTGGAGAATGGATTGAGAGCATCCCTGAGGAGAAAGACTTACGGGTGCTGGTGGATGAAAAGTTCAACATAAGCTGGCAATGTGTGCTAGCAGCCCAGAAAGCTGCATCCTGGGCTGCATCCAAAGAAGTATGCTCAGCAGGGCAGGCGAGGTGATTCTGCTCCTCTATTCCACTCTGGTAAGACCCCACCTGGGTCATAATCAATAGGATATTATCTGTGATACTCATGCCTACGGTAAACAAACAAATAAATAAATAAATAATACTTCCAGGTCATTTTTAGCACCCAATGCTGTTCATTCCACTAGAAATGCAAGCTTATGCCAGTTAGATCAAAGGGAGTAGTAGTTTTATGAAAAAGATTTTGATTTCCCACGAGAAAGAACAAAGGTATCTTAAATCACCTTCTCCAACTGCCCTTTCAGGAGTATCCTGGAGAAAATATCAATCATTTAAAAGCTAGATTGCTTAAAGCATTTGGTTTCTCCTAATTTCTTCTGAACTCTGGGAAGGAAAAATACTTTAATTTACCTTCTATCTTTCTGTAGTTCCAGGCATAACTTTTGTGCTTTTTTTCCATCTCTGCTTTTATTCATGAGTTTTCACTAAAGTAAGAAAGCAAGTAGAAAACACAGCAAAACAAAACAACAGATAGCTCAGAGAGCTTGACAGTAGGTTTTGCCCTAAGGCCGCCAGTTCAAACCCATCATAAATCAGCAGTAGCTCAAGTATCTGATATCTAACGGTTGTCTGACAACCTAAGTAAAATGTTCAGCATGTTGGTTTCACACAGCAGATCTAGGCTGTCACAGCAAGGAAGTCTAGGCAGAGAATGCGGAATATGCTCTTGCTGGGTAGGTGACCCTTCAGGTCGGTAATGAGGAATGTGTTATGGGATGCAGGTTAGAAAACTTGCTATTCCTCAGGAAATAGACAAGAAGCCACTCCTAATGTTAGTATTGAAAAGCCTTAGACTCACCCTAAAAGAGAATAAATGTGTAAAGAGTGAGGTCAGAAATGAAAATATAAATAACCCCACAAAACACACAAGTTAGACTCCTAAAAGTTTTTTTGATCACACTAAAGTACTATTGCTCTAAATGCCAATTGAAATATGCTAGGAGTGGGAAAGAATCAAACTGTGAATGGAAACTGGATAAAAGGCTTTAAATTAATGCTTCTAACTACTCTTACAAAACAATACAAGACAGAACAGACTAAGAAACATCTAGGGAAACAAAGGAATTAAAAAAAAGATGCCAGCCCTTTCCTTCCTTACTGAAGTTGCCTACTCCATTACTTCAGGATAAAAAAAATATTTTTTTTTACTGAAACAGTCTCTATAATGCAAAATAATCTTATTGAAAATGAGCTTTATCCTGCTTTAAAAAATCCCACAAAGGAATCATTGAAGTTACTGCTATTGGCATAGATATTTCTATGGGAGTCTAGTTTCCATCCCCACACAGGGATGGGACAGGAGCAGTGCTTCCCTCTACACAGGCACACACAGCCCTTGTACAGCACATGTCAGGATGAGGCAAAGCCTTGACTGTCCTGTGCTCTATCTGTCTGGGATATTTTCTAGCTCTGGTGGAAAATGCCTCTAATGCTTGCACTGGATTGCTGCAGGTCAGCAGAGCTTCCTAGGCTTCTAAATGAGATACTCCATCTCACAAAAAAATTAGATGCTTGACAGAAGAATTATTATATGAACTTTTTTGGCCAGGGTTGTCTGGAGTGCAGATTAAACTGTCATAAAGGTGCTTTCTGGTCTTGAAATGTATGACAGTATACAGAGCACAATTAAACTAGTAAGTTGATTACCAGGGCAACATTTGTTGGTGGTGGTGTTACAAAAAGGGCATTTTTATTATAGCTTTTGATTTAAATATTCTGACTAGTCACAGTCATTAAAGAAAAACTGTGTCCCCTCATCAAATCAATAGTTTTAAATGTCTTTTGCTGTCAAACTCTGTTATGGTGTATTTATAAAAGTGTATTTGATTATTAATTAACCACAGATGAACCCAGGGAGACCTGCAGCTCATTTCTAATGGTTGTTTCAGAGGGCAGTAGTAATCAAACACACAAATTATGAATCAATTAAATAACACCGCCACCATCATAAGCAGTCCTGTGGCATTGAAGACATGCAAAGGCCTCCATAGCTCTAAGGTTAAGTGTGGACATAGCAATTCTTTCTTTTCGTCATGGCAATTTCTTTGTCTCCTTCTAGGAACTCGGCATGAATCTCACCGTGGCGCTGTCCATACTTCTCTCAAGGAGGGAAGCTTTTAGCATATAGGCCCTTTGTGTAATGAAGGGAGAATCTTTCATTCTTTGATGCACAGTAGTGCTCACAGAAATACCGCCACTGTGCTAGAACAGTGTAACCGATCCCCTTAGTCTCTGTTCCCAGTACTCCCATTATTAAAGCTTCAGTGTAAATTCAAACCTTATCAAATGCCAGCAAACTCACCCAGCTGCATGATTGCTTACTTTTTGAAGTATGGTTGGCATTTAACATAAGCTTAGGAGCCAATGAAAAAAATTGTTCCTGGTGAAAAAACAAAGAGACATCAAGTTCATTTCCTAGTTCCTCTTCCCATCTATTTCAAAATAACCACTTGGTGACGCAGTCTTTAATCATGTCAACTAGCCTTAACGTTGTTTAGCTTTTCTTCATACACCTGTTTTGTGAAACCGTGCTCTTTACCATACTCATCTGTGAAGGACTCCAAGGAAAGGCTGATAGTGTTCACCTTCTAACAGAATAAGACCAGTAAGTTGGAACCAAGAAGGGAAATTAGCAGTATGTTTGCTGCTGCCATGTTCAGGAACCTTATTACGTGTGAACCTTAGCTCCAGATAAATAAGCATGGACTCCTTTTTCCAGAATAACTGGCTTTATTTTTTGTCTACCAGCTATAAAACCCTACTTTCATTTTACTCTTTTCCTTGTTCACTTTTTGATGTAACAGTTCAATGAGGGTTTAAATTCCTTTCCCCCTGCAGCCTTTTATCGTTCTCCTAATTATCTAGCCTAATTGCTCTGAACTAGTATGACCCTGTGCATTTTTAAATTCTTTTCTTTAATCACAATTCTTTACTGAAGAAAATGTCACCAAAATACGTCTTACTAAAACAAAAAACACCACTGAAATACGTCTTCCAACATCATGAAGACACAAGCTCATAATATGGAAGTTTAACACGCTTTACCTTCACTCTCAGCTTGTCCAAGAAATCGTGCAGCATCACAAACAAAAAAGGGCTAAACTAGTGTAACTACAAAAAGGAGGGAGAAGGGTGTATGTAGAATATTCTCCAAATCTCACTGTCAATGTCTTTACACTTTGAAGTGTAAATGCCATCCTCTGCGGGGGAGCAATGCCTGCATTGTGCTGAAGTATGTCTTTGAGTATGTATTAGAGTTGATGGATGTTAATTGGTTGTGAACAAAACACTTGAAAATTCCAAAATGGGTCCTATGGATGAAAATTAACGGCTTTTTGCTTTATGTATTTTATATGAGCATAAGATATGGTTTGGTTTTTTTATCTAGGAGGTATTTTCATCATTCTGCAATCAAACTTCAGCAGTGAGAAATTCACAAATGGGGGTAAGAGAGATGCAATTGTAATTTAAGGTGACATTATAGAAACTTCCCCATAAGATACAGGTTATTATGAAAAAAGAATTTTTAAAAAATAATCTCTAAATTGAGAGTATCAGATTCAATATAGTTCTACAAAGAGATACCTTGTTCAAATTTCCATAGCAGTTAGATTTTGTTCTGGAAATTTGATAATGCAAAGGTGTTTATATTTACATTTTAAAATATAAACACTTCTAACCAAACAAAGATATTGTTTATTAAGTTTATATTAAGTTGGGAACTACTTGAGGTATTGCCTTTTTAAATAATCCAACATATTGTCTGAGATTATTCTAATACAAATCCCCAAAAGGGAACAATCCTTTATTTGTTTAATGATGTGAGAAACTGAAACTCTGAAGACTGGTGCATCTTTATGTACGTGTATTGGCTCATTTATTGCCTTACAAGGCTTACCTTCAACTTTTCCATTAACCACCAGCACAACAGGTAAAATAATTTCTATTGTCTAGGATGTTTTTCTGTCAGTATTACAGCTGCTGTATGAAAGATGAATGTTACCCCTCACTGATACTCTAGAATTTAATTAATTTCTCAGCAGCATACTAATTAGGCAACAAAAGTAACCTAGAACTCTGATACTTATAGATGAGATCACAAATTGATACCATCTTTCCTAAATCAGCAAAACAAAGTCATGTATGATGATATTGCCTGGTTATTATAAGTAACATTTGTTGTCTATCAGGACCGTGAAAGGCAGCTCAGCAAACAACCAGCATTTGCAAAGCTAGCTTGCAAGGAACATTGATTTCTGTCTTCTCTAATGACCAGATCACATACTATGCACTGGTGAATCTGCAAATTGTTGCTAAATGAGTATATCCATAGACATATTGAGAAGGAAGAGTCTAGTGGCTCCAGCACTGCCATCCTTGGGAAAGAACAGAAGCTAAAAGGAGAGAAAACTTCCATGAAAGACAAATCCAACCTAATCCAAGCACCTCTGCTGAGCAGGACTAAGAGCACTCACTGTCCATCATCAGGGGCGATTCTTTCAAACAAATCACTCCAATTTTGTTTTCAGAAGAGAGGCACTAGAAACGGCAGGCTGAAAGAGGATTAAAGTTTTTATTGCCATGGCCATACACTTTCTGGCAATGCCTGCTGCATCAGGGACAGAACTGCTGCAAACAGGACCTTGAAAATCTGAATCCAACTCAGAAAGGGACTCGAACCTGCTTCAGGCAGGGAGCAATGGTGAAAGTGTCCTGGATTAAGTGGTCACATCAAGCCAACAAAAGTTCTAGGACTAAAGTTCTTAGATATATGGAATACACTGTAGTGACAAATTCCCAACCCTATGAAGGTCTACAAAGGGCAACTGCTGTTTTCTTACTTACATAGCTAGATTAATAGAGTCCACAGGGATAAAATGACAGTTCTCTCTTTGTTCAAGGCAGTCACCCCTTCAGGAAAAAGAATGTTTAAATAATCCATCTTTCATGGAAAGAAGGCACTTTTGGTGTTTTTCTTCATGAGCAGTTTCCTCTAATTTGGCTATCAGGGCTTAATATGAGTGTCCCAAAGGTTTTCTTTACTGAAGAATCTCATAGCTCAAAGCAAACGTGACTTTGTGTCTGAGGTTGCATTGAGTCTTTTTAGTTACTTGCATGGTGGACTGACAGCAAAGGTAACAGAGAAAGATTTTAAGGGTTATTTTCATTGCTTTTAGTAGGATGTAAATATACATGAAGAGCTTAGACAATTGCTTCTTGAGTTCTAATGGAAATAAGAAAGATTACCCCCAAGTCAGAGGTTCCTCCCATCAAAAGACTCTCACACGTTCCTAGTGTGTCCTGCTAAAACAATAAACAACACAGAGAGAAGTGGCTGAAGACATGCCTATTGTTAAGCTGTTATCACAGAACTGCAGAATATCTTAGGTTGAGAAAGACCATTGGCGGAGCTTGCAGGATCTGGAAAGCAAAGCCAGTCAAACAGAGAAGCGTGATCATCACAGCTGTAAGATGAAACAGGAATAATTAGGAAATCATTCTGGTGTAGAATGATTTCCTAATTGCGCCTGCTGTTTTTTTCAGATTCCCTGGAGTGCTGGAAGCCTCAAGACTACAAAAAAAGCTAAAAAAAAAAGTTAGCAGGACTTTTTCTGTTGGTGTATGTACAGTTGCTACACAGGTTATGGCCACCTATTTTCAGCTAATAAGAAACTACTTTAGTGCAATACTTGCCTTTAAAAGAAGCATATAAGGGTATCTGAGAATGATATACAAAGCCTAATTTTGATGCCTGGGAACTAGCAGAATAATCAGAAATAGCAGAATTAGCAGAACTAGAACTAGTGATGTAAGTGCTTTAAATGTACTAATAATGCCTCAGTATTTCAATCAGAACCTTGTTTGGCTAAGAGATGTACTTTTCAAAAAATAGCAGAGAAGGCAGTCCCTGTGCCCAAAAGCTTGCAGTCTAAGCCAAAGTGTAAGTTGGCACAAGGGCAAACCCGTATGGAAGAATCAGAGTTCCTCTATTCTCTTAGGATCCTTTGAGAATAGAAACATAGAAACATAGAATTGTCTAGGTTGGAAAGGACCTCTCAGATCATCTAATCCGACCATCAACCTAACACTGACAAAAACCATCACTAAACCATGTCATTAAGCACTTATGCCAACCCGCTTTTAAACACCTCCAGGGATGGTGACTCAACCNGCTTCATTGCCCTTCTCTGGACCTGCTCCAGCACCTCAATGTCTTTTTTGTGGTAAGGGACCCAAAACTGGACACAGTACTCGAGGTGGGGCCTCACCAGTTCCAAGTACAGGGGGACGATCACCTCCCGAGTCCTACTCACCACACTGTTCCCAATTGAGGCCAGGATGCTGTTGGCCTTCTTGGCCACCTGGGCACACTGCTGGCTCATGTTCAGTCGAGCAACGACAGTCAATCAACACCCCCAGGTCCTCTTCTGCCAGGCAGCTCCAGCCACTCTGCCTCAAGCTTGTATCACTGCAATAATAGCAATAGATAATGGATAAAATTAGTCAAAGTAATTTATTTAGAATTTCAAAAGCCTTTTTTCAAGTTCTCTAGAGAGCATTAAACTCAGCAGTCTTTCAAGAAGTGGTAAAATAGCAGAAATTAATGATTTACCTTAATTACTGAAAAAAAACCCAACATAGTACTTGGGAGCTGCAAGACTTCCATACGCAGAAAGAAATGTGTAGACCTAATTTTTTTGACTAGGGGAGAAGCAGTAATGTAGCAAAGCTTGCCAATTACTTGGATAAGCTTACATGAAAGGAGACACATTCAAGCAATTTAAAGTAATCCAACAAAGCCGGGTGAACTGGAGAGATACTGGCTCATAGGCAGGTACTGATTTTGGAATAAAGAGCCTGAGCTATTCAGACACATTCCTGATCCCTCTTCTATAAACATCACACAAAAAGAACCACGTTTTGGGTGAAGGAAGGTTGGGGGAATTATTATTTTTTCTTCCTAAAGCTGAATATTGAGGCAAAAAAGAAAAATCCACAGAAAACAATCATAACAGAGTTAGAATTATCACCTAAACTGAGCTGTCTCATAGACCTAACTACATCTCAGACTTTTGCTTTCAAAAAATGTATGAATTAAGAGTACTGGACTGGTACTCTTACAAAAAGAAAGGCTCATATGCGAAATTCAGGTCTGGATCTGGGAAATGGACATGGCTAATTTTCAGCACTGCGTAATCCTTTCTTACTGTATTGAAAAGCACCTTTTTATCCTGCCAGGGATGGTTATATCTGAATTGCCTTTGGGGAGGACAAACCACTGTGTTTTTCACTGTGACGGAAAGCTGCTCTGAGTGGGTTATCCAGGTGTCTTTTTTATCCAGCTTACTTGCTTGTCCGTTTAACTGAGGTGGCATGCTACACCCTATACGTTGATGGTCAATATTTTAAAACATAATTGCAGCCATTGCCTGCCTTTAAATATATCATGATAACCTTTCCACCGAAGACCCTTAATGAATAATTTGTCACATCTTCAATATCCTTGGATCTATGCATTTATTACTAATCATATCCTCTCAAGGTTAGTGAAACAGCAATACAAAAAAAGTGTCTTTTCTGCAGCAAGGGATCGGTAATTTATCTGCACAGACCATTCAAGAGTGTAGTCTGAGCTCATAGCAGCACATAATCGATGGCTGCATTAGGAGGAGCACAAAAATTATCACAGTCGTGTTTACACTGAATTGATACCACACTTTCTTAAATAAAATACATTGCACCAGTTGGTTTAAACCAAGTTAGCAAAACTGAGATTGATAGACAGTATCAAAACACATAATACATACAGGGTTATAAAGCCACAGCCTTCTAATGTTTCTGAACAATCAAATTCCATTACTTTTCAAGGTTTAGATCTTTGTACTTTTCCATCAAAGTGGCCAGCCTTTGGCAGGTGGAGGTATTTTCTACATTAGATACTTGAAAAAATGTGTTCGCCATTCCTCTGCTGCCATCTGCCCTCAAAAATGTATATGTGCAGCCAGTTTTGTCCTACCTTTAGAAAGTTTGAAAGGCATTAAGCCAAAGACTAAAACCGACAAACTAAAGGTCCTAAAAACAGGTAGCTGTGTTCATTCCCATTTTCTTAACAAATTTTTTGAAAAAAAAAAGATATAATAATATTGAACTAGAAAATAAAAGGATGAGCTGTTACAAGGAAACTCCCTAAATAAAATATAATTGCAGGCATTTAACGCGCATAATGGTATCTTTTTAAAAGCAGATGCAGCATGTTTAATTCAGTGGGTATGCAGAGAAATTTTGATGAATGTTGGCAGTAACAAACAGGAGGTAAAAGGTATGTTAATTTTTTCCATGAATTCATTGCCTTCTTTAATTTATAGCCTGTTTGGATTGTGCTGAGGCTCCATGAGAATCGTTTATAAGAAATCCAGTCTCTTTTTTCTTTTTTTTTTTTTAGTCAAAAGAAGCATATTTAGTGGGATCCTGTCTTGTAAGGTATTTCTCTCTGTGTTCTCTACAAAGCACAAAACTCTAGAAACTTGTCACCTTCCCCCAACATGGAAGCATGCTCCACTCAAGCATGGAGCATCTTCACTTCTGTACAACGCTGCCTCCCTACACTGCAGGTGGTGGTGGAGAAAAAAAGGCCACAGTTTGATACAATGGTCCTGACCAGGACTTTACTATGCTCCACTCCTCATCTAAGGTGTAAGACCTTTCTCTTCCCCTCCCTTTCCCTTCCCCTTCACCCCCCCAGCCAAAAGATGGGGGTGTGGAGATGAAAAGGAGATTTTATTTTTTTTTCCGATTTCTGCTTTCAGATTTTTTCAAAGTACCAATAGACTTTTTCAGGGAGGTGTAGCCTTTAGCTATTCATTTGTCCAAATAGCATCCAACTAGAGGCAAATAAAGTGTTACAGTCTTGAGATAAAACTAAACTCTGAGGTGTGCACCCCTCTGCTTCTTTCTCAGATAATCACAAATTGGTGAGAGCAGGGTTTGCCACTCACCTCATATAAAAGGCTCTTTCCTTCCACTGACAAGGCAGCACTTGGACCTTAGAAAGGCATCACTTATTCATGTCATGGCAGGTTGCACTTTGTGTGATTGCATCAGTTTATGTTCGGTTAGCAGTTTTAATCCTCTCCTTATCACAAGACCTTTTGGAGCCATGCTCTAAACCAAGATAAATGATAGAAATAAAATCAACAAAAATTCCAACGCACATAAACCCCATTCTGTGGTAAATCTTAACAGATAAATTTGTTTAGGAAGAGAAAGCATTCAGGTGCTCTGAAGGGCTGTGGCACTGACTGATCTAAAACACAAGGTGCCACATCTGTCTTTAACATCACAAAAACAGCAGGCCAAATATATTCTTTGGGATAGTTTTTCTCCTTTCTTGCATTCAGTCACATGGAAGTTGAAGAGGAATAATTAACAATGTGTGTTTAATGCCACATTCCGAAAGCACACAAATCCCTGGAATGGAAAGGAGGTGTTAACGGAAGTCAGAATTAAAGCCAAAGAACAAACATTTCCTATTGTGTATTTTTAGCATTCCTCTTTGGTATAATTCAGTGTCGGTTTAAGTATTATGGCCCACACTGCTGCCGTTTCTTAAATGGAGGAGCATGTCCATTGCAGATGACAAGCCTTCAAGAAAGCCTTGAATGCACCTGAGACGTACGTACTCTGCAGGACATCCAGGGACTGAACAGGTCCTCGGTGCCAATATGCTGCTCCATCAGGACACTTGCAGGCAGCACAGGCTGTACGCCAGACATTTGGAGAGGGGACAAACAAATGCTTACAGAATCTCCTCTCCCCAGACAGAGCAGACCCAGCTATGACTGAGGCACATTAGAAGCGAATGCACTTTCTATACCAATGACAAAATTTCTTTGCCCTTTGTGGGAGTGCAGTGTGTTATTCACTGCTGCCTCTTACTCCATAGTGTTTTCTCAGTTTGACTTCAAGAAAATACCATACAATTTTAGGAGACAGACAGATCCTACTATTCAATGTCCACTGGAAAATGCAATAGTCTATAGATGACCTAATTGTTTTATTTATTTAGTGATTATTTCCTTGTTTCCCCATATTCCACAGAGCAAGAAACACAGAATAGTGTTATATTGGATTAACTGACTCATCAAAGAGAAAATATACCTTTTTTCTGGTTATATCTCTCCTCCATGAGCTCCTAGCATTGCAGCATGTTGCCAAAGAAATAAGAAAGAGGATTAGATATAATTCAGTTCAAAGCTACTTTGATAAAAATCCAACAAAGGAATCTAACTTATTTCAGATACTCTTGTCACTCCTTATCCACCTATTGCTGCCAAGAGCTACATTGCCAAAAGACTGATGGAAGATTAAAAAAAAAAAAGAAAAAAAAAAAGCACCCTGATTCAAAAAATACATGCCAGTGTGTTTGCACCACCTGTCATGCAGATTTAGAGATGCCCAGCTGAAGATGGGCTGCTGTTGATCCATCTATCCATCTGCAAAACATGCCTCAGACCAATTGCCTGGCTTATGGTAAATTTGGAAGGTTGTACAGTAGAAGATATCTGAAAACAGCTTGGCATTTTCCTCATCCCATCCAGTGTTTTCCTTTTTCTCCATTTTTACAAACAGAGTTCCTCCAAACAAATGTATTCATTCTAAACTGCTCCTGTTATGTGCATACTAGTGTTTTGCTTATCCTTGATGGAGAAATGGGTGAAATTATTAACTGGACAGTTTTGTTTCAACTAGACTTTCATAGCTTCCTTGTGCCATTTAGTTTCCACAGAACTATATTTTCTCTTTTTTCTAAATAGACAAATGCAATTTTACTTTATTTTGATGATGGGAGTAGGGAGGGAAATAGAAAGAATTCAAAATGTTTGATGTTTCAGTTTACAAGAGAGACTTTTCCAATACCCCACTAATGAATTACTTTAAATCACATAAGTTAAAAAAGCAATTATGTGTAATGATAAATTACTTCTTCAGATGGGTTGCAGGTGTCACATCTGATGCACAACAGAGAAATGTACAGTATGTGTCAGCTGTTTCCCTTGTACATGGGTTACTCTCAAACAAAGCAATCAGAAGTATCTTTGCTTTCCTTGCTCTCCTCTCTATGGGACTGGTTGAGGGACATACTATGTGAAAATTTCCATTACTAGCAAGAATACATTGATTAAGCTAAAAAAAACCAAACCCAACCGCCCCACAACTTTTTAGTTGACATGAAATGACGCGTTTTCACAGAGATCCGTAAGTCTCAAGTGATTCCACTGGAAGAAAACATAGTACTAGTCTAAGAACAAGTTAAAATAAAACAACAAGCTGTGATCCTATTAGAATGCTGCTTCAGCATCAAGCTGACCTTACTGGCTAGTAACAACTTGCTTTTTTTTTTTAAAAATCAGAATAAGGTACCAGATGGGGAAACCAACCAATATTCATCATCATCTGCAAACCCAGAAATGGTGTATCTACAATATGAAAAGATAACGTACCATATGTTCCCCCAAAATTAACCAAAATAAAATGGAGCTAATTCACTTCATTTTCATTTAACTGGTCTCATCGTCTGAGCTTTAATTTGCGGGCACTGAAGGTGAAACTGAAACTGCTAATCTTAATCATTGTTATGTAAATACAAAGATTGACGATTGTGCAAGTTTTCATAGAAATAAAGATGATAATTTACAAAAATATACTGATACGATGAGCATAGCATCAGGTATTATGCATAAGGAAATATTTCAGTTAGAACAAGGAACCAGGTATCGTAAGTCCTTGCTCTGCCGTTCATAACCTACTTGAAATGGGGTGTTGGGACAAATACAAACAAATCTTCTGACGACCTGATGGGTGCTTAATCCTGCAGTGAAATCGTGGCTTGCACAGGAGACCTTAGTTTTGCACTGAGGCTTGTTCACATGCTGGCATCTTCCTTCCCTTGTCCAGCAGAAGAGCAACGGCGATTAAACATCCCAGCCACCTGCTAATGAACAGATTTCCCCTATGAAAGTCAGGATCACACACTGAACCCACTACTGCCTTTAAGACAGAGCAGGTTAGTTAAGAGGAACTTAACAGGAGACACCTGGCCCTCTTCTACTCACCCACTATTTCAAAAAGGATTTCAATCATGCCTGCATGTTAGCAGGCTTCTTGGGGATTACACAAGGAGGCTATCAAGCTGACCATCTCAGACAGGCAGGGTGAGGGACTGTTTTCCAATTCCAACGAGCTGTGGTTAATGCAGCGTCTGCCTTGTCTGTCTTCTGCCTGCCCATGTATTAACGCACAGCTTTGTGTCGTTTCATGAGTCTCTCAAGCATATAATAAATAGAGTTCCAGCTCACTGGAACCTCCTGCAGCAGCTGATATTATAAGTTGTTTTTTCTGTGACTGCTCATTTGGAAGTTCCTGGTTTTGGCAGGACAGCAGAAGTAACCACAGTTGAAAACATACACTTGGAAAGTCAGTGGCACTCAAACGAGCTCCTGCTAAAGCTGCCAGCAGAGCAAACCATCGCAGAAGCAGTGTGGCATGAGCTGCCCACCTGCACCATCCCGGGGCGAGGAGAGGTGCTGGCAGAGAGCCTCAAGCCTGGGTAACAAGGATGGAGGATGTAGGTGCACACACAGGATGTGGCTTATTTTTCTAGCGGTTTGCAATTTTCTGCCACTTGGTAACATAAAACAACAAGGGAAAGCTCTTTTGTTTTCTCTTCACTGTAATCAGAGACTGGCTTTCATTTGTTTCCCATGAAGTCAAAAAGCGTACGGTGATTTTTCCTTGAAATAAAAAAGTTTATGGTGTTCATTATCCATATTCTTGAAATAAACTACTCTTGCCTGAGTCAGTGGAAGCTGTAAATGACACCTTTCCAACAGCCAGGTTATTTCTAAAGTTACTCCCTTATTGTTTTTCTCCATAATCCAAAATAACCTTCTTACACTGCATCTTCTGCTTAGCAGAGAGACTAATAGCATCTCACAGCTTTACTTAGCCACATATTTCAATGAGACATGCAGGAAGGTTACTCTTTAAGTCATCTCTTTTCCATGGTTTATTGGGGTTGAAATTGGCCACTGGATTCAAAAGATGGGGGACGGGGGGCAGTGATACAGAAGGTCTGGCAAACACACGGAGGGTTCTCCCATCAGCTTTTTTCCTTAGGGCACCCAGAGCTACAAAGGTGAGAAACACACCCACTGTTAACAGGGGAAATAAAAAAAAAAGGTGCTAGTCTTTTTCTTAGCTTGTTTTAAAATGGAGCACAGACATCGCCATGTGTGGATGTGAGATGAAATCTATGGTGTCTACCAAGTGCAAAATTAGACAAGTGTTGGCTCCTCAATAAGAATGGGTAGGGTTACAGCCTCCTCTGACTGTATATTTTAAGATTAAAGAAAAAGCCTCAGGAAGTTCTCGTGGGGAAAACACTCATGGAGCCTACACCCCACGGCCACTTAAGAGGTTTCTTGCCAGCACATTGGTGTCTGCTGTGAGGCTGGTTCAGACTCTTGCTGTGAACTGCTTAGAAAACTCAGCCCTAGGAAACGGGACCCTAAAACCAGCTCCTGCCACACCTGAGTGTTTGGCATCTAAATCCTTCATTGGCTTCAGAGCCCAGAGTTCAGGCTTAGAAAGGCTGCCCCATCCAGTAAGTTGTTGTCATATAGCTCAGGGGGAAAAGAGATGGATACCTTCTCATACAGCTCCCAAAACTATTAAATACTGGGAATATCAGTTTAGCACATTAGAGGTTATTACTCTCTGTAAAGCTAACTCTTGCAATCACTGCCGGTGCTGCTTCTCTTCCTTTATAGTGAGTTAAACGAATTTTCTCGCTAGCTGGTTAAACAAATACAAATGGCAATACTATTCCCCCATCCACTATAATCTACCATCTTGTTTCCAGCAGCCTACAAGAGTTAAAGTAAAAATCCATAGAAGTAAATTCAGCACAAATAAACCAAAGCTAAAAATCCATAAAAGTAAGTGTGACACCCAGAAGCCAAATGCATTTGGCGGGTAGGAAGAGACCTACTCTGTCATGTTAACAATCTGAGTCATTCACTCCAAATCCCTGCTCAGACAGGTAATCACCTCTTTCACTCGCTTCTCCTCTCCTCCATAAACGGCCACCAAGCAGAACAGCAAACAGAATGTTGCCGACAATCTTCAACATTTTTCATTACGCAATTAATGGGACTGTTCCTTCTGCAAAGAGTAATGTTGGAGAAAATATACAGCTCTGGTTTAAAATTACATATAGAACTATGTATTTATTGAAGTGTTTCCTGCTGACTTTACCTCTAGCTCAGTACACAGCACTGCATGGCTGAGGTATGGTTTCCAGAGCCATTTATTTTACGATCTAGCACCCACAATAACCATGTGCACAGTAGAGCTGCCGCTTCCCTGAGGAGTGAGAAACCCTCCCTGTGGCTGTGGATTCTTGTCTGCGATCGTATCAAAATTCATCTGGGATCCATTTGACAAATATCCTCATATCAACAATCTTTGCATTGCAAATACAATATACATACAGGTATATCAAAGATCAAAGCTTCTAAAGCAGCAGCATGAGTTTCAGACTTGTTATATTTCCTTACCTCGAGCCTTTTAATGAGGGCTTCTCATTAAAGGATATGGTTGGGAGCTCCTTGTGCACAGTTTAAAGGAAAGTGAACATCATTGAAGCCATTGTAGAGTCTGTTATCTCCTCCCCAGCCAGGGCTATCATCACCTAAAAGCTTTTGAAGCTAAAATAAAAAGTGCGAGATTGCTGTGAAAAGGCAGCTTGAAAATAGATTCTAGCTGAAAGGAAAATCTCTCTTGGGAAACTTTCATCTATGATCTCAAGCAAATCCAGAGGGTTTGCTTTAAATAACTGCTGAGATCTTACAGGCATTGTAGGTGTTAATGATCCCAGTGTCCCACAAACATGCTGACATGGCAAAATTAACCTGGACCAGTCTCTGTCTACTATCTTTTCAACAGGAAAAAAAGATGGCAAGTGGGAACAGTCACTCACCAAAAATAACTCCCAGTTGCAGGTACCCAAGTGGCAAGTTGTCTTTTAGTATCTTTTCCTCCTGCTCCCACCAGTATCACAGCACAGACAAAGTTTCAGGGCTTCCAAGCCCAGAATTCCTATTTACTACCCCAAAACTCCTTTGAATCTATTGTTCTTTCCTACTCTTTCCACCTTGGAGCTGCTTTTAGAGAGCTGCATTTTTTCCTTCTCACCCATCCACTCACCACTTCATTTGTTCTTTCGGTATTGTTCTTCCCATCCTGGTCCACTTTTCCCTTGATTCATGTCCCTTCCCACCTAAATCAACTAACCTCCTCCTCTAAACCTCATCTTGGAAGTTCCTTTGCTTGCTGCAATCCCAACTGCCCCAAATTGGCTGCTGCTTCATGTCCCTAGTGTTGCTGCTGGCCATCAGCTGCTGTCACCACTGGCCAGGGCAAAGATCAGATGTGTTGTGTCTGCTGCCTGGATCTCTTCTGAGAAGCTTCAGGAGAATCTTGAAGGCTGAAAAAGTATTTTTAAAAACCTGAATGGGTAGAGGACTGTGAAAAGAGGTGTATGGTAGGCCTTGCCAGCAGCATTCACAGCAGGAAAGGTTTCCATGTTGGGATCAAAGAAGGTAAAGCAACACCACAAACCCTCACACTCACAGTAACACATAGCTAACACAACAGACAGGTCCATAGCTCTTTGCCCGGTTGCTCCTCTTCCTCATTCTTCAGCCCTGCATACGCTGAGTAGCATTGATCTGAGCCAAACTGATGCATAACAAGAGCTTTTCGAAGAACTCATATCAGGGCAAAAGCCACCAAACTGAAAGAGTGCAGAGCTCTGAATGAGAAAACCACTTCTCAAGTAATTTATTTCCCAACCCCTTCAGAGTTACCTCATTTCATGTGTGTTTGACACCACCTTTTCATTTGCAGAAGGTGTAAAAGGTGTCAGAGAGAAAAAAAAAGGAAAGAAACAATTTGTTCTAACTGCAGCCCCATAAGTGTCACTTACTGTGAGGAATATAATTGACAAAGGACCGTGCTAGGAATGAAGACACAGGATTGATGGCTTAGCTGCAGGTTTGCATGTCATTGCTGCTACACATATAGTGCTCTTCTGCTGCTTCAGGTCATGGGTGGCTTCTGCACACTAATTTGTACAGAGAAATTTTTTAGTACTCTCTACAAACAAGACTCTGGGAAATATGAAAGCAACCCCCCTGATATTCAGTGCTTCCTACTCATTTTTCTTTTTTTTCCCAGGGAAAAAAAACCTCTGTGTGGCTTAATTGCTTATCAAACACACAAAGAATTTACTTCCCCAAATAGAGGATTGTTTTACCCTATTAGTACTTGATCTGTGGAAATTATACTTTTGTGTTTTCACTTCCTATATAAATCAACATGGAAAAGTTAATGATTCTCTCTTGGTCCAAAAAGGGATGTTTTGCATTTCTTCCACTCTATGGAAAAGCTGTAATAAAACTTGATCACAATCTGTTTTAAGCTGAACAAAATATTTTATTCCCACCATTTTTAAACTTGTGACAGCCTGTGAGAATAAACACAGGAGCATTACGGGTTTTGTCAATACATTTGAAGTCGATAACACAAGTATGTAGCTTCACCAGGCACAATACCATCAGCTTTACAACAGACATGCCAAGTTCAGTCTCCAAATAAGCTGAGATTCATTCATTAGCCCCACAGTCAATGTAAGGTCACGTCCAGAAATTACAGAGTGAAGAGTAAAATCCCTTGAGAAAGGGTCAAGCAAAAGACCTGTGGCAGCTGATGCCTGGGCAAAAGATGCAGGCGCATGAATAAGAAGGAAATAAAACAGTTATGAAGAGCAGAATAGGGCTGCTGGTTTGGGAGGACCAATGCATCCAGCAGAAATTTATCCAGCGCGTTGTCAGTAGCAATATGCAACCAACCGTTAGGCAAGGTCTCTAGCGTGATTAGCGTTCCTGTCTAGAAAGGCTTAACTAGAAAGTCTATTTAGAAAATGTTTTCCCTTTTTCTCCCAAAATTCTTAACTTGTTAACATGAAAAGAAAAAGAGATTTCTTAGCAAAAGCCAAAATTTCCTGCAGGAAAGAGATTGCTCCCACAGGACAAACCTATTAATTAAAAACCATGTTTCCCTCTAAAGAAAACCATCTGGTTTGACAAAAATCTCAGCAGCCTTTAAAGGTCTCTGACTGTCACATAGTTGCTGTGAGATGGCTGCAAAAGGAGAGGGATGGGAATCTGAAGGGTGATCTCTTCACTAGTTGGAAGGGAAAAATTGGTAACAGGAGATATCATATTGTCCCTTTTCTCCCCCTCACCAGTTTGCTTTCATTGTACATACGCACAGACTGAACCCTGATGGAAGGGCCTTGGAAGTCTTTGGACTGTGTCCTGGTTCCGGCGGGGATAGGGCTAATTCTCCCCAGGATCTAGCAGGGACACAGGTATTCCATACTATGCGACACACCCAGTCTACAGCGGAGCTGGCCAGGGGAGGGGGCAAACCAGGACAGACAGCAAGTGAACCAGCACAGCAGCCCACAAGCTTTTGAATAAGCTGAGGAGGTTAAAACTTGCTGTGCCAGCACCTCATTGACCATCTCTCCCTGGTAGCAATGGGCAGATGATCAGTATCGGTGCCTGGGGAGAAGTGTCGCCCCAAGTCGCAGAAGCCCTTGCTGTGCCATGTGGCCAACCAAGGCATTGGATCCCCTTCCAAAGCCACCATGACCCTCCATGGCCTGTGAGGTCTTCAATGGAGCAGGAGAACTATTGCTGCAGGCTCTTCTCCCCTTTTTTTTGTTTGAGTTTTTTTTTTTTTAATTTTTATTGTTTGCTTTAGTTTATAAAAAAATAATATCTTTCTGGAGCGATTTAAAGTATTTATAATAACTTCTCACAAAGTTGGGGGCCACATTTCATTTAGCTTTGACATACAAAAAGAGGTTGTTTACTCTTTCATTTGAATCAAATATGCACTGTTTCTATAGCAACTCCAACACTTCATAGCTCTAACTGTTACACAGACAGAAAGCATTTAACCCTTTGAAGTGTAGGGGTCTGAATCTTTCAGAATCAATACCTAAATAATTACCCTTCATCATATTGTCAGACTGCATCTAACAGAAGACGGTACAGGCTTTTTGTTTTATTTTGTGAAAAATATCCCACCCAAGTATCTGTCTTATTAATTCACATGAGCAACAGAAGCAAGAAGTCATTAGTGTGCTTGAATTTATGACCAGGGTGATGTGTCAGTGGAAAAAAAAAAAAAGTTCCAGCATTGAGATCTTGCAGTGCTAAGCCCAACAATCTAAGAACTTAACTTAAAATGTGTGGGATCTTTAACAATAGATAAAAAAGCCCATTAGGAGAACTTTATTTTTAGAATAATTTGATATAGTACAAATCCCAGGTTGGAAACTGCAATACGTGGCAGTCCTGACCTCAGACTTTATTCATCCCTCTACCAAGCATTCATATGATGATAATATCTTCATAAAATACCTTCTTTTCTAATTTCTCCTACCTCCAGCCGCACAACCCCTTTCCTTCAAAGCTGGACCCGAAGCAGCTTATGGCATATTACACTTCCCTCTGGTTATCTCCCCAACTGGGTAATACAAGTGTAGATAACACTTGAAAAGGTATCTGAATATCCTTAGGTTTTAGGATGGTTGTGTTCTGGTTTTAAATGCTGCGACTAAACAAATGTCTCAAATATGCAGTATGATGCCATATCTGGTGATGAAAAATTCAAGGACAATCAATCTGAGACTTACAATGCTGTTTTCGTAGTCAGAATTACCTGCCCTAGAAATCAGCCTCATTACTATCCTTGATTTAAAACTGAGGGTTTGACGAGGTGGGAAATTTTGCAATGTTTCTGTATTTACTGCTTTATGACTTCAAGAGCAAGGGTTTCCATCTTTTCAGACTTCATTACGTTGCACAAATTGGCAATATCTTTTGTGAAGCATCACTAGAAAAACAATGTTTCAGTAAGAAGAACACAAGGTGGAAAAAGAATAAAAATAATTTTAAAAGAACAAAAGCAATTAATGAGTTAAAGCAGCCTGTTTTTAAATATAATAGCAAGAGTGACTCATGAAGAGTCCTCTTATTTCTGAGCTAAGCTAAGTGTGTGTGGGCATATACTTGCAAATAGGTGTGTTGTGCAGGATATTTTTTATAGGACAGATTTTTTAAAATTAATACCTTGTCACCTGTGCCGGAGATTTTTTTATTGTTTCCAGATCTAGAACTCAGACAAGTTGGGATGTTACCAACAATCCAATTCAATGCATGGCTACAACATCAGACATCAGAAAAGAAAACACCAGTAAAAACCTATGTGGATTACATATGTTATGTCTACATCTTCTGCTATGTTCATAATACACTTGTAGCTAGCCCTGCAAGCTGCAGACCTATATAGTTGGCATCTAAGTGGGTTCCTAGCAGTACAAACTCATAGTGATGCTCAGCACAGATTTACCAGGGACTGATGTCACAGGCTAAAGACCATGCAGTTGTATCATCAATCCCGTTGCTGGTGCTACCCTCTTGACAACACGATTCCATTGACTAGTCCCCAGCATTCATGGGCTTAAAGCTAAACTGGGTCCATCTGGGACACCCCAATTATCCATTTTTCTGCCACATGCCCGTACCCCAAATGCCTCTGTACTCAAGTCCAGAAGATCATGTTGCTGCCTTTCTCTATCAACGCATACCTTTAGGAGACTGATCAAAACACAACCTGAATATGAAGAACAGAACAATGCATTTTCCTGAAAAAAACCCAACAACATCATGATGAAAGAGTGTTAATTTTACTTCAGCCTCTCCCATCTCTTTAGTCACCACTTGCAGTTTCTAAGGTAAGCTGTTGCGAGGGAGAAAATGCTGCAGAAACCACCAGGGAAACTGTCTTTATATGCTGCCTTATAACACGGGTTATGAAAGGGCTGAAGAAGCTTATGGATCTTTTCTATGAGGTTTGCAGAGGTTTCCATGTGATTTTTTTTTGATACAGGTCTACCAGAAGCCATAATATTGATTGACCTAGTTTTTCCTTGTATGAGACAAGCCCTATATTATCCCTAAATAATTTCAGAAAAATTTCAGTTACCACACTAGTAAGGAAAATGTCATCTTTCTCAAAGCAGGACAGTTTCAAACATTGTTTTGGGGAAAAGATTCGCCTTCTTCAAAATCATTGTAAAAACCTTCACTGATGGCAGTGAGAAAGAAAAAAAGAAGCAGTGACAATAGGAGCTTTGTGATCTACCCTTTTGGCTAAATTGCTCCATTTCTTGCTCTTCAAGCTCCGAATTGGACAGTTTTCAAATATACATGTATATATTCTATATGGTAACTGCGTGTTTTTAAATAGTTTATGTTTAATAAATAAAGGAACAAAGAGGATGAGAACTGGCATGCCATACACAAGAAGGAAAGGAAAACACTCCATGTCATAACAGCCTGGATATATGTACACCATGAATATAACACCAAAGCATAGTTTTACTGATTAATTGGTGGACAATTATCACAGCACCGGTTGACAGATTTCCCTGAGATTTTATTTTCCTGTGTGCAAGCTGAGAAAGTCCTGAAACATATAAATTACACTTAGTGGTCCTAGCAGAAAGGCTCAGCACATCGGTGGCTGACCCTGCAGATTGTAATGCCAAGTTTGTGGCCAGGCACTGCCGTGAACGTGAGGATTCAATCAAAGTGCAGAACAGAGTGATTCTGGAGTTTGATTGCAGCAGGCAGGGACCGTGATGAGAAACAGTGGTTGCTCACCCAGGAGAAATTTGAGAAGAGCATCTTGTCCATGCTCTGAAGCCATCTTATTAGCATTCACAGGGAAATCTTGCAGGGAAAAGGGGAGAAAATGAAAGTAAAATGAATGTATAAATAGCTGCAAAGCCCACCAGTGTGTGCATTTTTAGGGAGTAAAGGTGAGACTGCATGCGGATGTGCATATGCAGAGCTACAGATGCAATTTCATTGCCAGAAAAGAAATCTGCACAATTCAAAGTGTCAGAGGTATAAACAGACTATATTACTACCAGGGACCCTTTAAAAAAAAAAAAAAAAAGGGAAAAAAAGGAAAAGAAGAAAAAAAAAGAAGCAAGCAACACATAGACAAGCTATGAAGTCACAAAATTAATGCACATTACAAGGTAAAATTGGTTGCATCACTCAACATATTCTTTAATGTTGTGATCTATAAGGATGATAACCGAAATATAAAATGAAGCTGGCAAGTCATAGTCATATTAAAGGCCAAGTGGCTGAACAGGGAACCAGTCCTTAAGAGATTTTCTGGAGTAGAAGTTCAACCAAACCAAAGTATATACACACTATTAGACATATTGGTTCTCTACTGTGATCCTTTTAGGGTAGACTTGATTGTAAACTTGATTTCCATCAAGTTTAATACATAGATGGCCCTGTACAATACACAGAGGTTTTACATTCTACCTCTGAGAAAATAACATTTCAGTTTTTAAAAGTTGATTTTAAAAGTCAAGTCACACCAAATGTTAGTGAGGAGGATTTAAAAGAAAAAAAAAAATATGTGACCAATGTAAATGAGCATTGCTGCACTACGTCAACCTTTTCACTGAAATGAGACTTATTGAGCTTAACTGCCTATACGCTAATTAAAGCATCTCTCATCCTGTTTGTCGGTTCAGCATTACACTGCAAGCTTAGAATTGGTTTCACAAAGGTAAGGCAGTGGTAAATGTTAACAGTACTATATTATCTCTCAGGTACAATGAAGATATTTCTTCAGCTGCAGCCAGGAGCCTTCAGGGAGAAAAAAAAATGCTTAAGACCCTCATAGCATCGCTGCTTCACCATTTGTGCTCTGAAGTCTAACCGTAAAGCTTCTGACTGCTGCTCACACAATGGAAAGATGCCCATACATTTATCTAGAAGCTGCCATTACGCAGCGCGTCTGCCCAGAGTGGGGTACTTTGAGAGTTATGTAAGCAGCAAAGTGAATTATTGGAAGGCCACATAGAAGAATGGGCAATGAAGTCGACTCAGTGACTGGCACTGGGGAAAAAATGAGCGGATCACTTGAGGCAAGAACAGTATTTGTGGTATGCTGCTTCATATAAATAAGAGCTTTCAGAATGAGGCAATGGTGACTCATGAGATCCATATGAATGGCCTCATTGCTGTCAATGGAGAGGAAACTGCCAATGGAAACCTCAGTAGCAACAATACATAAAGGCAGGATAGAGAAACTCTATAGAAACAGAAGGAAAACAAAGAGCTTGGAAACTTTCCTTCCACCATCTGCGAATTTGTACTTTCAGTACAAATTTCAATACTTTCAGGATCTGCAGTGGAGCATCACCTGCACCCTGCACAGGATCTGAGCTGCTGGAGGAAGCAAAGGCCAGAGGACATCGCTCCTTGTTCAACTGCTGACCTCTGCCATTTTCAGAGACATTGCTTGATTTACATCTAACTCATTCCTCCTCTCTGTATAATAAGGAAACAAGATCCAGTCTCTGTATGATCTGCTGAGAATAGCATTATATAAGCACTAGACATTTACTATTAATTAGGAAACTATGAAGAAGAGTCACTTTTTTTTTTTTTAAAAAAAAAGCTGTCTCTCAGCAACTCAGCTTCTCCAGCTCCGAATAAAGAATTAGAATATGACAATGTCCCATTATTTTCCACAGTAATTTTGAAATTTGGCTTAATTAAAGTTTATGTTCTAGATGGATTACCAAACAAGTAACTAGTAGTTACAGGGTTAAATAATTTCTGACCATTTATGTAAATGGGATAAAAGTCCTATGTTGACATTTCAATAGTGCTGTGTATGACGCACAATTTAGTTCAGATGATTGCTACTAGGATTTGAGCATTTTCACCACCAGGCTATTAGTGAAGTTTAGATCAGCTCCCCAGTGACTCTAAGCAAGCTGTTTTAAAGGACAGACATTCAGATACCCATGTAGGGAGATTCAAGACTGGATGCATCTATAGAAACATTTCCTTTAAGACTCTACCAACCCAAACGGCTTTTGGGCCCTGATGGTAGTAAATGCCAAGGAGTTCCTTAGATCCTCCTGGTTTTTCACTCTTCACAGTTGCCATGTTACTACATTTCACTTGTGAGTTTGCACAAAGACATACACAAGATACACCTGGAGCTGCTGAATATTTTGCAAAATCCACTAGAAGCAGTGCTCCAATATAGTTATCCAAACATAACTCAGCTCAGTGCCTTAAAAATAAAATTGCTCAGTTCAGCTGCCTGAAGACCACTCTCAAGTCCCCCTGCCAGAATTTTCACATTGATACCCATCCAATTTTACATAGATATCCGTTGAATTGCAATATGTGGGCTTTGAAGAGGAATGAGCCCCAAAGGCTGGCAAAATATTCTCTAAAACTCCCCCAAATTGCACTGTCAATGATAGGAAACTTCTCTGCATCCTTCAACGGAAGGACCACCCATCTTGGTGGTATAAACAGGGATAACTTCATGCCAGTGTGTTTATACCAATCGGCACCAGCAAAGTTGAGTACCGTTGAGTCATGCTCAGCTTCAGAGGATATCTGAGCCTGTTGCACTCAGTCATCAGAGGACTTTGTCCACCCCACCAGTGAGTTACCAGCAGTTAGATGGTAACTCAAAGAGGCCACTGTGAGCCCTTCAAGTCCCCTACATGCACCTGTGGTGTACAGCTGTCATCTACACTCAGCTGTGCTCTACCAGCCTTCAGAACTAAGCATTGCAGTGATTCACAGGAGGTCGAGAGCATCTTTGGCTGTTAGCATCTCCTTAATACAAAAATAAGTGGTCTGCATGGACCTGTTGCAAGGAAAAACCCACAGCTTTGTAACAGAGCTGGAAACAGACAAATTATTATTCCCATAAAAGAAAATGAGGCAAAGGAAGAACCACAGTTCTGTTGCCTATGGCATAAGAAATATATTTTTAAATGCTCCCAGCTCATAGTAAAAGCTCATCATTGCTTAAAATGGCAGAAGATACAGCCTTTGAAACTTTTAAATATTTAATTTGCATCTTTTTAAATCCAAGGCAAAGTTTGGATTGCAATGTGCAATGAGGATCGGGAATATTTTTGTTCTGGTAAACAAAAGTGTAGCCTGTTTCTAATGACTAGCAATCAAGAGACACTGCAGGGACACAAAACATAAAATAAAATAGCAAGAGAATCCAATATGCTGCTATTCTTGGCAGTTCTAAAAATTAATTCAAAACTGCATCCGTTACAAGAGTAATGGAAATGTAGAGCTCCACGTCTGTAAATATTAGGGCCGTGGCTGATAGTTTCATTTCCTCCCCTACCTCAGTGAAATATGGCAGTTTACAGCTAAATTACATAATGTGGCCACAGTTTGTAAACAAAACAATCAATGTTGCAAATGTTTGTGCCTAGTAAATAGATGTACTGCTGTATTAGTTAGAATTCTGCATCCTGCAATAGCTGTTCATTTCCAAATAGGTATATCTCTTATTAAGCATTTGATTATTAATTTCTCCATTCCCAGTGCAAAATACAACAGAAAGAAGCCTTCTCCTGTAACATTTGCAAATCACACCCAAAATCTTAATAAAGTAGCTCCAAATCTGTTTCAGATCTAATTCTCTCAGACAGTTGTACGTTGTCAGCCTGACCCAGATGCTTAAAATGCATTAATGTTTATGCTTTTAACTGGAAAAAACAATCATTGAGTATGATAATCCGAAAATCAGCCTGTGCCCCATTGTACCTCAGTGGATTTGACTGCCTGAATTTTCTCATCCTTGTGTAACCCCAGCATCCCTGGTTCATTTAATTCCTTAAGCTTTAATTAAAAAACAGCAATGAAAGCCAGCAAGACAAAGCAGCTGAAAATTCCTTTATAGCTTGCAGAACAGCTAATATTGCTTTGAGAAGAGACAGCAAACACCACATTTGAATACAAAGGTGGTCTACTGAAACTTAATCTGTCTTCTGTTGTATCCTGCTGAGGAATACTTTACAGAGTCGGTCTTTTATTTATATTCTTGCACCAGGGGAAGAGAAAACCATAAAACTTGTACTATTGTTTTATCTGGTTTCTTCCTCCTATCTTCAAATGGTGAGCCTGGAGCCTGCTTAACTTACTCCAGGAAAATAACAACAAAATATTATTAAGGACACACATTTCTTAAAACACAAAGTCCTTGCTTCAGTTGGGGGCCACAGGGAGATCCTTGTCATAAACCAGGAGATGCTGGTTTGGTTTGGTGCTGCGAGAGCTGGAAATGGAAGAACTGTGTCAGAATCACGTTTCCATGGCGAAGGGTGGTCAACGTCAGGTGAGCCCAGCTGGCTACCGTTATATGGGTGTATGAAGAGCAATGTGGCTCTTTATGACACAGTCACAAAACGACTCTCCCACTACTGGGGTAACAAGGGAGTCCCCAGCAGCCCATACTGTGTCAAGAGTAAGTTTTCCTGCCACCACATCACCTTCCAAAGTGATGTAGACTCCATGTGCACTGACGCCACTAGAGATCACACGTGGGTCATTATATTGTCTGCAACACATAGGATCAGCTCACAAGCACCACCAGCAAACGCACTGATACAGACGAAGACATCGCAATCTGGGTAAAACGGGCTCCTTTGTCAAGCTACCCCATGATTCACCATGCAACCATGAGCTACTGCCAACGCAAGCTCGCCACAGAGCTCTGATGCCAAGAGAGTGATTTTGCTGAGCAAATTCAACTCTCCCGTATCTCTTCAGCTTATTGTACTCATACTTCCCTGCTGGAACAAAGCCTTTAGCACCAGGTGGGACCAAAGCACAGCGTTGGCTCTTTCAGTAACTATCAGACCGAGGAATTTCATACGCCTATCACAAAATGGCCACATATTGAGGTGCTACCATGCCACCAGACACAAAGAGAAGCGTCAGCACTACACTGTATGCTCCAGCAACTGCACAGCTTTATTTAAAGCTCCAGGAGCTGGAAGAGAAGCTTTGATCATGTTCTGAGTGGTTTTCACCGTTTCAGCTGAAGCTGTGATCTCTGAAGTTGGGCAAGGAAAGCTTTTCGCCATTTCAGGAGCCTTTTGATGGTTTTAGATTTTGTCTTTTCACCTAATCAGACAGAAATATTTTTATCATCTATAAATTCACTTCCCAACTAACTTTAGCCCAAGAAAAAAGTTTTGCTTGAGCGTGAACCTTCTTTCCCATATTTTTTGCACATGTTAGCTTGCAGTTCACAACAAAGTTATAACTGAATCGAGAAAATTTATATTAATCTTTTCAAGTATTTTCAAGCAATCCTGAAATGGAAACAAAAAAAAAAAAAATCAAGCAAGATGTTCAACAAAAACAGATTTTACCACAAAATGTCTGTTTTGACAAACTGACATATTTGGTTGCGAATGGATAATAAAAATAATCCTAACCAAATTCAGTAATTTTTATAGAACTATACGTGATATTAGTCAGTGTGATCCTGCATTTCCAAAATAAAGCTGTACTTGCCAAACCCTTTGGGAAGCCATGGTCTCCTTAGCCATTAGGACCATTAGAACAAATCTTGTCTAATACATAGGTTTTACACAATTGCATTTAAAGCCACTGAATCCAGAAACAAACATGGGCACTGCCTTTGCTGAACAGAGAATGATACTTTATGCCAAAATACAGGCAAATAGAGCAGAAGGCTCCAATGTCTTAAATATTTCAATGCAAGCAAAACTATAGAGCACATTATTAAGAACCCACCTGGAATGCTACCTCCTGCTGTAGGATCCCTAGCACAAGACAACTGTGGACCTGTTACAGTGGGTCTAGAGGAGGGCCACAAAGATGGTCAGAGGGCTGGAAGACCTTTCCTGTGAAGGAAGGCTGAGGGAGGTGGCCTTGTTCAACCAGGAGAAGTGAAGGCACCAGGGAGACTTTATTGCAGCCTTTTGATAAGAAAGACAGAGAAAGACTTCTATGCAATCCCTGTAGCGACAGAACAAGGGACAATGATTTTAAACAGAAATAAGGTAGGTTTAGATTGGACATAAGGAAGACATTGTCTCTGATGACAGTGGTGGGACACTGTTTCCCAGAGAAGTTATGGATGCCCCATTCCTGGCAGTCTTGAAGCTCAGGTTGGACAGGGATTTGAGCAACCTGATCTCATGGAAGATGTTCCTGCTTATGGCAGGGGATTGGACCAGATGGTCTTTAAAGGTCCCTTCCAACCCAAAACATTAATGAGTCTACGATTCTGACCTTTGACCTTCATTCGATGTAAATGTCAGTCTTTCCCCAAAATTGTGACTATGCCTTAAATTCTCCCTTTTCTGACTGGATTTTAGCTGTAATGTGCTGACACTGAAGTAAAGTATGCTTCTGTGTTTCATTTTTATATAGTTGACTTCTTTAGTTCAGCAGTTTTACGGCTTTCAATTTGACTTTTTAAGTACGTGTTTATAGCGTTTCACCTTTCTCTCAAATGGATAAGCCCATAAGAACTTTGCTGTTTGATTAAGTTATCATGCATGAAGAACCAGAAAAATTTAAGACAATTGTTCATTTAAATGGCTGTTAATTACATCCTCCTGACATAGTTATTGTACTATAAGCACACTTTGGATAAAACTGCTGTACTATCTAATTGAACTCAAAAATATTTCTGACATTTTAATGAACACACCAATTAGTTTTATTTTACAAGACTTTCAAATGAACCACTGAGAATTAGAAAATGACATTCAAGGTCTGCATATAATTAAATTGCATAACACAGAAGAGGGGAAACATAGCGTCATGTTGAAGAAAAAAAAATAGGTAGAGACACATTAACATTCAAGATGTGTTAGAGTAAATAAGATCTTTGTAAAACAGAAGCCATTCTTTTTTTACCACCAAAGTTCACAGAAGTCAATAGAATGACACAGTGTCATTGTCACCAGCCACACATTGTAAACCTGGGGATTCCAGGGCCGTTATCCTATTCCTTGTTCAGAGACCCCATTTTGATTTCACTTTCATGGAAGTTTTGCATAATTATTTGCATAAGTCAAGTGGACCTTCACAGAGCCAGTGGAGCTATGCTGTAATGAACTAGGTGCAAGAAGACAAATAATTGTCTGGACTTCAAAACAATCACAGTGCATGTGAGGCTTCCTGTATGAGAGATGAACTGGATAGGAACAGAAATTGAAGGCAGTTAAATTAGACATTAACAAAATGCTAATAATTCAATGCTCAGTAGCACCCATCTGATTTTCATTATACTCTAAGTAGAATCTGGTATTTGTTAAAGAGGACAAATGTTCTTAAAAGATATGTTGCTCACAATCATCTCATGATAAAAAAGGTAAATAATACTAAGTAGTCGGTCTTTGTATCAAAGCAAAGATAAGAAAAGAGAAAAAAATATTCAAGGATGAATTTTCCGCAGATGCAAATGACTCTGGAGTGTATTGCTGCTTAAACAAATAAAGCCACAGGATTTCAGCTTTTCAATGTAAATCAATTTACATCAATGGAGTTACTCAATATATACCACAATGTATGAGCAAGTTTGGACAACACTACATCCTGGCTGATGAGATGTAGATGGAGAGTGGCAACCCCTGCTAAAGGACAGGAAAGCAAATGAAATATTAGAAAATATTGTTCGTAGGAGAATGTGAATCAGAGAGCACGCTTTTGTTCTATTTTTTTTCTATCAAAACCGATACCATAAAACTGTTTCAAGTAGCCTTTGTTTTGCATTTTATAGCAAAAGAAATGAAGGGCTGTAAGTGAATTACTGAAACTGTTTATCTGTGGAAAACTGGGATTGGAAAAAATGAAAACTCAAATAGGAAAATATTGGCAGAAAAAAAAACAAACCCAAAACCTCTTTTTACTAAAAGACAGGTTTTCCAACTTTTGTTTATAAAGTTTTTAGTCTTGGAGATATTGTTTGCTTTTTTTGGACAGTTCCTCTTCACTCCCATCCCCCAAAATACAGAAGAACAGGGAAAAGTCATTGCTGTAGTTTTAGCTAGTGTATCTGGATGGTTAGTAATGCCCCTTCAATTTTTAAGGTTCTAAGACAGCGTCATACTCCTAGGAAAACTTTAAAACTCTCACACTCATATATTTGAATAAGAATTTAGAAATTAATAGAAATTTGTCCTTGAAGTAGTAGAGGGAATTCAGCATAAACCAGTTAAGGTAAAATACATCAATAGCTGAGTAATCTCAAGGAAACACAACTGATCTAATTTGTCCTGAAATTCAGCATCTGCCATCATCTTTAATTTGCCAGATCCCATACAAACATAAAATAAAAAAGTCACTAAAGCAATTTCACATCCTAATTTTGATAATTTTATATCACTGTAGTTACTGAGCTTTGTAGTATTGCTCCCAATCTCATCCAAAAAGTGAAGAACTAAAATCCTCTGTTTTAACAGTTACCTGCATTTACTTTCCTTAATCATTTGGTCATTTACTATATGTGGAGGTAAGTGTAGAAATTTAAAGCCTGATCCTTACCCTTTGTCAATCAAAATAGCTTCATAATGGGAGAAAAAACAAAAGTATGACGCCTTGCTAGGTAGGGCTGTCTCACTAAATGCATCTTAACAACAAAGACTGACAAAAAACTACTTATTGACATCTAAAATAATTCAGAACCTACTTACTAGACATGACTGAAGCATGGAAAACTGCATATAACCTTCAAGATTAAGTTAAACAAATACAGGTTTTCACATTGGAAAGTCAAAGCTGCAGCCAGAAACAACAGCATTTCCAAAAGTGTTTCCTAAAATATGTATTTTCATATTGTTTAAAAGCAGTTCTTTAAAAGACTCATTCTTTGCACTTGGAGGAGAGATCAGTAGAGATTTTAAAGATATTTGGAATTCACTGTGCAGAACAAAGAGGCACTAAAATTGGATAATGTCTTAGCTGTATCAGCATATGTATATTTGACTTTATTTAGCTGTGCTTTGGCATATTTTGCCACTTTATATGCAACACAAGATTGGTTGCCTAAAACTGAATGTCCAAAATATGTTTGCATTTTTTTCTTATGCCTATTTCAACATCTGCAGTGGACCCACACTGCTTCTCCACAGCAGAACATTTAGTCCATTACCAACATATCTAGACAATATATATTTACCATATAGAGTGCAAAGTCTATAAAATAGTAATATTTCTTACCCCTTGCTATTCATCTACTGCATAGAAGATGATTATACCTTCCAAGAAAAATCTGTCTATGATTGTATTAGTTTTACTTGGTTATCTTCTAACTCCGTGTTCTATCACCAGAGATCTACTAACATGATCTCCGCTGTGAGCATCTTTCTCTTTACTCAGCCTCTAAGAGTGATCCTTCACAACGTTGAAGATTGCTGTCTCCATCCTGACGAGGAAAACCATCTCTCCTCCTGAGAGGAAAACCATGGAAGTGGCCATACCATTTCACTACTGCAGACCCCTCCCCAGCTTCCGTGACTGTTTGTGCTTGGTCCTTTGCACCTCCTTTCCTAGGTGCAGACCCTGATGGCTCACCAAAGCTCCACTTGCCATGCACAACCAGAGCAAAAGTAAAGCTGAGTTTTTGAGAGGACTTAAATGAATGCAGAAAATCACACTGGGACTCTGGCCATGCAGAAGACTGCCAGGAAAAGATTTAAACTGCTTCAGCCCGAGTCTGCAAGGAAGGGGACAGAGACGATGGCTGGAAGGGTGCCATGTTTCTGATAACTGCTGATTCAAGAGCACTTCATGTGTTTAACAGTTCACACTGGGAAGGCTGACTACACTCCTCACAGTAATGAAATCTGAGACTGACAGACTTTTGTCAGGTTCCATAGGGAAACAAGGCCAATTGCAAATTGCCAGAGGCTGCACAAGTATCCTGGGAAAAGTGTCACTAAATGCTCTTTCTATTCTTATTGCCTTCCCCAGGCACCCACTGTTGGCACCAGTTGGAGGCAGGACACCAGGTTAATTGGATCGCTGATTTGATTGGAGTTAGCTGTTCTTGTGAGATGATTATGTTGTGCCTTGTACCCCGATTAGTGCTTGAACTCATTGGCTGACTTGCTCTGGTTTTAATGGAGAGGTCTCAAGGTGAAGTTTCCAGCCGTGCTTCACACAGAACTCAAACAGGAATTCTCAGGGAAGGATGGTTATATGATAGAAAATCAACGAGCTTCATGCAGGGCAATGGTACACGCCAAACAGGCATTTGTATGCAGGTGTTGGACTTCCAGGAACAGTCAAAGACCCTCAGCCATCACCAGGATCCTGATCTTCATTTTGCCTATGCTAGAGGTCAGAATTGACACCTGCGTCCTACCTCCTGCCTGCGTCCTACCTCCTGCCCCTCACCTGGGCAACTTCCCGCCTTCTAACACACAGGAGGGGCCATGGCTATGCATGTAAATTGCTGCCCCTGTGGCCAACTCTTATCACCAACAGCAAAAGCAATAAATCTGATTCATGCCTCTTCCAGGCACTCTACCATGGGGCTGTTTCTCATCTTACATGGCAACAGCCCAAGGTTTTGGGGAAAATAAGGAGCAACTGTGATGAGGAGAGGCAATAGGTGCACCAGAGAGGATAAGACATCTATCTCATGCAGAGGCAGCTTAGGAATAGGGATCCCAATAAAAGGAGTCTAGAGGCCAGGGAATGGACATTACCCATTTTCCTTCAGCAGAGGCATACCTTGGACACCCCCACCATCACTCACCACTTTGACTCCAGACCTTCCCGCCCAGCATTTCCCCAAGTACCAGTGGACTGTCCAGCCCTTTTCCCCAGCTCTGATGTGACAGAGCCAAAGTCGAAGTCATACTCCCCTCCCCAAAGCCTTCCCTCCTTCTCTGTTCCTCTGCAAAATTGAATTTTGCCTATACTGCCAAGCAGCCGTAAGCTGCTGCTGCTAACAAGACGCTAACCCATCAGAAAGCAAACCTGTCTCCGGCTGCTAATAAAGCCAGATATTCAGCAGACAGCAGGAACACAAGATGAACAGCAGACAGCAGGAACACAAGCCATGAAAATCTTTTTGAACTTATTCAGTCCTCCTGAGTCAATCTTGCAATTGTGAAGGGCTACGTCCAGATGAAGGTACCCAACTCCAAATGCAACATAAAATCCAGAGGCAGACTGCTGTGAAACCTTGATAAGGAAATTACAATTTGCCATAAAAGTAGGGCACTGAATGCACACCACTGAGTACCAAAATAGACAATGCTCTAGCAGCTCTGGCACTAATAAAGGTTCAAAAATACCCAAAAGACAATTTATGCACTCAGACAGTGCTCAAGGGAGGTTGTAAGAGATGGAGTATCATTTGTACGTAGGCAATTTCCCATTCCACGCTCCCATCCTGCGAGACAGTAAGGTAGTGGAGATTTGCTGCCAACTGAAGATTAGCTGGATGACTATGAGTCCTGGAAGACAGTACACATTCTGGTGAAGAGAAAAGTTTGATTTAAATAAATGATCACCAGTACCTCTGTTTGTGCTAACCCACAAGTGAAAAGAGTTTAGCTTTAATTTCAGGCAACGGCAATGATGGATATTAGTATCTACACTGAGCCCATGAATAGATGAATGAAAATACACGTGTAGATGTATACCTGTCAAACTCTCAACTGACTAATACAAGAAGAACCAGGAAAAAAAAAAAAGCGTGCAGTAGATATTGGCATGGGGTGGGAGGATGTCTGATTCTTGTCAAATAATCACAAAAGAGAATTATTTAAGAACCAAAAATATGGAGGGGAGGGAAGGGGATGGACTGTGAGTCAATTGCAAAGGCACTGAACATAGAGTTTTTTGAATACAGCCTTTAGTTCGAGTTTAAGAAATCAAAGTTACTGTATTATTAATATGTCTTAAACAGCAGGTAAACTAGCAATTTCTTCCACTACAGGCACCTGCTGTTCCTCACAAAATAACACTCTGTTTTGACATCCCCATTACTTGGCACAGGCTGTCTGTCACAAAGAAGAGCTCACAACCGAGGGATCCTGGTGCGTCTTTCACAGCTGTTGCTGTGTAGACCATTAAAAAAAAAAAAAAGGCATGCGATAGATAAACTTTATCTTCATGGGTGTTGGCACCTTTGCTGCGGCACCTATATGGGCTGTGATTAACACCCCCCTCTAGCTCTGCTCTGATGAGGAGGTTGTCTTTCCAAGGTACGAATAACCCAGGCTAGGTAACTCTGAAAAAACATCCACATCTACTCCAGTAATATCCTCAGCCTAAAATGTAAAAGTTTTCAGGGCTCTACCTTTTTACAGAGGTTAAAGAGGGAGGCAGGAACTAAAGCCCTTCATCCTGACTGTGTATGTGCTTCGCAGAGGATAAAACGCAGAAGTAGTGCACAGAGCAGGGACCACACATCATAGAATCATACAATTTCCTAAATTGGAAGGGAACTTTCAGATCTAGTCCAACCATGAACCTAACAGTGACAGAAACCATTGATAAACCACATCTCTAAGCACTATGTCTACCCATTTTTTAAATACCTCCAGGGATGGTGCCTCCACCACTTCCCTGGGCAGCCCATTCCAATGCTTAATAACCCTTTCAGTGTAAAAATTTTGCCAAATATCCACTCTGAACTTCCCCTGGTGCAACTTGAGGCTGTTTCCTCTTGTCCTGTCACCATTTACTTGGGAGAAGAGACTGACCCCCACTTTTCGACAACCTCCTTTCAGGTAGTTGTAAAGTGTGATAAGGTCTCCCTTCAGCCTCCTTTTCTCCAGAAAAAACACCCCCAGCTCCCTCAGCCAGTCCTCATAAGACTTGTGTTCCAGACCCCTCAGCGATTCTGTTGCCCTTCTCTGGACCCGCTCCAGCACCTCAATCTCTTTTTTGTGGTAAGGGGCCCAAAACTGGACACAGCACTCAAGGTGAGGCCTCACAGTGCTGAGTACAGGGGAACGATCACCTCCCGAGCCACCACACTGTTCCTGATTGAGGCCAGGATGCTGTTGGCCTTCCTGGCCACCTGAGCACACTGCAGGTTCATGTTCAGCCAACAGTCAACCAACACCTCCAGGTCCTTTTCTGCCGGGCAGCCTTCCAGCCACTCTTCCCCAGTATATCCTAACTGCTTCCCCATACTAAGAGTATTTTAAATACTAGGATGCAGAAATGCACAAGTTTTTCATGTCCTCCAACACACTAGTATGTCAAGAGACCTGGGCTTTACAGGAACAGACAGCAAGTGCAACCTGTGTGTTTGGACCCTCTCAGCATCAGAAGGTCCTTCAAGTCAGATAGTCATATTATTAACCGAGCGTTTGAAGTAGAGCAAAGGGATTGTACCACTACCGCTGTCTCTGTGAGTCCCACCCAGCTCTTCAAAATCAAAATTTTGACTCTCTGCTCTTAGGAATAAACTCAGGATGCCACATGAAATAAATCAGCATGGTAGTCTTTTGCAAAAAAGTAATTTTTTTTAAATTTATTTATCTGTTTATTTATTTTAAATCAATTTATGGTAAGTGGTAGGTTTCCCTACAAACCTCTAAGCTGGATGAAACTGGATTCTCTATGAAAAGAGGGTTCCATCTGAAGATATCAATTTTACCTTTAATCTAAAGCCACATCAAGGTATTTTCTAAGTGTCTACCTGTACTTTGAAAGGATCACCATACTTAAAAAAAAACAACAAAAAACCAAACAAAAAAACCAACGAAGAAGTCCAACATCTAGAAGCAGTTAGTTTCCCTTATAGAGAAGTCTTTCACAAATGACTTCAGATGGCCATCAGCTCACTCTGTGACAGCAAGTTAGGCAAAATAACCTACCATTACTGACATTATGAGAGTTTTCTTTCCTTCCTTAGTGCTGACAAATGCTATTATAAAGTTAACAGAAGTTTTAGAAAAGATATTTTTTCAAATAGACCTCTAATTCTATTGAAGTATCACAAAAGCAGAGTCAGACAGAACCAATATGAATGCCGCACAGAACTGCTCACTGTCCTCTGCACAGAAGTACTTACTGTAATAAGAAAAATAAGAAGATTCAGAAGAATTTTCAATTGGAGACACAAACAAATAATTGTTGTAGTTAGAGACAATACGCTTTTTGAAATTTATTCTGCAAAAGGCACCTTTCAGTTTAACAAATGTACTATTATATGAGAAGTATGTTATGGTGCTTGAACCTAGTCAGCATGTTCTGATCCCTGCAACAGCTGAAGGGTTGTGCAAAATGCATGATTTGAAGTGTTGAAGTTTTTTATTCCTCCCTTTGTTACTCACTTGGATACAAGTGCTAAAAAAACCCCATGGTCCTAAGAAATCAACTCTTGCTCTGGTGAACTGTATGCCTTGCCTTTGAAGAGAAAGTTTAATGGGGAAAAAGAGAAGATGCAGTAACATGAAAAGTTAGCTGAAAAAGTCTGTTCAAGAAAGGTTTTCTAATTTCTGCTTCAATAGTAGGAGCAGGAGAGGAGTGGGGAGAGTCACCAGGAGTGTTTAGTGAAAACATGGAACCTGGGCAGTGTCAGCAGATCCCCTTCTATTTTTTACTCAGATTATAGTGCTTGTTCTGAAAGTTAGTGATTCCCTTTTCTGTTCATCACATCTAAATTACACTCCAAACAAGTGAATGTATGGTGGCTCCTTCTTCCTTGCTTACTCTCATTTCTGCAACCACTTTTCTATCCATATTCCTTTAATTGGAAACATTAATTTTCATTTTGATTTGCACAGGATAAGCATTTTGTCTTTAATTGTGATGGGACACTTCCCAATAAAGCCTGTAGAGTGAAAATCCACAATGCCTAAAAAAAAGTTTCTGCTATCTGAACCACTTTTTAGTCACTCATCACCTAAGAAATCTGGAACTGCAGAACTGTGGGATGTACAATGAAGATAGATGGCTGAATTTTTAATGAGCAGTCCTTCAATATTTACTTGGTTAAAAGACAATGGATATTCTATCTTGCCTGTCATAACAAATATGCTCCTATTGGAAACTCAGCCTCTTAAGCTTAACACTACATCGACAAACATACCTCCTCCCCTTCTGTGGTGAATGCAGGTATAATTTTAAAGGGAACAGGTCTGTAGGTTAACTGGGTTTGTTCTCTATTCTTCTTTTAATTTTATTAATGCAGTGCTTATCCTAGCGCTAAAGACAACTCCTGCCATTTTTAGTCTAAAACCCCAATTCAAAGTCGTGTCAATGTTCTCCCTATAAATTCTCAGCTTCATGCACCACTCAATAGCATAAATCAACTGAAACAGATTAATGCAAAAGTCCTTAAGTCAGATAGTAAGGACCAGCTTTTCAGCCAGCCCCACAGCCAAAATTACATTTGCCACTGTAAGGATGAAGACAAAGTGATACCTTCTTATATAGAGGGTTTATCAAAAGGGCCTATCTGTCCTTTTCCACAGCCTCATCTTCCTTGCAGACCCCCCAAAAGGACCTGAGGGAGCTCAAAAGAAAAAAAGTTAGGACGGTAAACAAAAAAAGATCTCTTCTTCTTGCTTTACTTCCTGTTCTTCCAGCAAATTTCCCCTTGCTAGCTGTTCATTTTACATGACCTGCAGTAGCTTGGTCATATAGATGTGGCTGCAGGAAAGGACAGCAGAAACTCATGCTTCTTGGCTGTCGTAGAATCAGAGAACAGTAAGAGTTGGAAGGGACCTTAAAAATCATTGAGTTCCAACCCCCCGGCCATGGGTAGGGACACCTCCCACTAGACCAGGTTGCTCAAAGCCCCATCCAGCCTGGACTTGAACACTTCCAGGGATGGGGCATCCACAGCTTCTCTGGGCAACCTGTTCCAGTGCCTCACCACCCTCACAGGAAAGAATTTCTTTCTCACATCTAATCTAAATCTCCCCTCTTTCAGTTTAAAACCATTATCCCTTGTCCTGTCACTCCACTCCCTAATAAAGACTCCCTCCCCATCTCTCTCCTGTAGGCCCCCTTTAAGTACTGGAAGGCTGCCTGAAGCCTTCTCTTCTCCAGGCAGAACAAGCCCAACTCTCTCAGCCTGTCCTCATAGCAGAGGTGCTCCAGCCCTCTGATCACTTTCATGGCCCTCAATTGGCCCTGTTCCAACAGGTCTATGTCTTCCTGTGTTGAGGACTCTGGAGCTGGACACAGAACTCCAGGTGGGGTCTCACAAGAGCAGAGTAGAGGGGTAGAATCACCTCCCTTGACCTGATGGCCACACTTCGTTTGAAGCAGCCCAGGATGCGGTTGGCATTCTGGGCTGCCAGCACACATTGCCAGCTCATGTTGAGCTTTTCATCCACCAACACTTCCAAGTCTCTCTCCTCAGGGCTGCTCTCCAGCCATTTTTCGCCCAACCTGTGTTTGTGCCTGGGATTGCCGCGTCCCAGGTGCAGGACCCTGCACTGTTTGAACTTCATAAGGTTTGCACGGGGCCACCTCTCAAGCCTGTCCAGGTATCTCTGGATGGCATCACTTCCCTCCAGCATGTCAGCCACTCCACACAGCTTGGTGTTATTGGCAAACTTGCTGAGGGTGCATTCACTCCCACTGGGCATGTGTCCAACAAAGATGTTAAACAGCACCAGTCCCAGTACTGACCCCTGAAGAACACCACTCGTCACTGGCTTCCCCTTGGACATTGAGCTGCTGACCTCAACCCTTTGAGCTTTCTGAGACACCTCAATAGTGATGGATGAGCACCACATTTCTTGACATTATTTCCCACTATTTCATGTGGATGTTGCCAACCAAGGGGAGAGTTAAGAGTGGGTTCCGTGAGCAATGTTTCCTCCTTTCACAATCCATCTTGAGATGACAATCCAATTTTCAGGTCAAGAGAAAATTCTTAAGCTATGGAAAAGTCACAGGTGACAAGAAAAATGTATGTGGGTGATGATAGAAGAAGGAATAAATCTTGTACGTGTTTTATGGATGAGGCACATAGGATATGACAGGGGGAAAGAACACGGTCTGGGAGTCAAAATGAAGCAATGCAACCGTACATTTGCTTGTGCACAGCCAGCTCTGTTTTACTCACAGATCACACAAAAATGCACAGGCATTTGCTTCTCTAGTCTTCTGACAGCAGCAATAATATAAAAATATATCTATGAGTATTCCATTTCCCCCAGTCAAAATCCAGCCAGATTCACTATTTATCATCATTTATTCCAGTAAATAGAAGCCACACCCAGGCCAATTATCTTGCTGTCACAGCTTGTAAATGGTGTTTTGGTATCATGGGATTCCTGTTCAGGAGCTTTGTTTTGATTTTGAGGGCTCTAATCTTTATCAGATATTACACACCACTCATCACTGTCAGTATCCAAAGCAACATCAGCATCTGTGGCATTACTAACAGGACCGTCTTCAGCATGTAAATCATCCTGCAGCATATCTTCCAGATTCATACTTGCCCGAAAAAAATTAACTCCACTCCAGATGACTCTCCGGATGGTAGCTCTTCACCACCCAACACAGAATATGAGAGCAGGGAATGGTTTTAGGAGTAATAAAATAAACTAGTTGGATGGTTTAAAAAGGTTTTCATAGCAACAACACTTGAGTGTGTCCCTACAAGACTTCCACCAGAGTCAATACGAAGAGTGCAATTCCTGCTTATTCATGAAAGAAACAGGCAACAATTCTTTCAGAAATACTTCATAATGAAAACACCTACCACATATCACAGATTTGGTTGCAGGGTGGGAAGTAACCTCTGATCCTGGCAAAGTGATGTTCTCCCACATAGCTCAAACGCATCAAATATATCGTTCTCCCTGCAAATCTAATTGCAATGTGCAAGCCCAAGTCTAAAAAAGATTCAGGCACCCCACATGATTGAAATAACAGACAACCTAAACGACTCTGCTCACACGTGATGCAAATACATGCCAATTTCCACACCACCTTTCTTTGCTTCTGGTCATCTGCTAGGCTTTAGTTCTGCGTCAAAATAAAACTGCTTTATTAAACAAGAGGAGGTAATTACAGCAGTGCCAAAGCCTGCTGAAGCACAAACAATGTGATCTTAAGGTGACTGATAGCAGAAGTTATTATATGTATAAGAAAGAAATATGCTTCTGATTATAAAAAAAAAAGAAGTATTGATAAACTTTTTTATACTTAATAATTTTATCAAAAGGGATACTAATGGTGTGGAAAAAAGGCACAGTTTATTAATACAAAGTGTGATGTTCTGTTTTTCTTACTTTTTTGTGTAAATTAATTTCATTACAAAAATTCCGTGTCTCAACCTCTTTATATTTCCCTATGAAGACCAAGCTGAGGAAAAGAGGGGGATAAAGATATAAACTACTTTGGAAATATCAAACTCAGAATTATTTGTGTTTGGCTTTGGTTTTTATAATCCAACAACCAAACAAAAAGGAGTTTTGAAGTTGAGTGAAAGCTTTGATCCCATTTATAAGCAGAAAAAAAATGAAGGATATTAATGAAAAATTCCCCAGGTTAAAAAAAAAATAAATTTACCTTGAAAAATACTATAAACCTATAATTCTTGGTTTGGATTTAACAGGTAAACTATCTATAGTAACTTCCTTTGCCCTTTCCTTCTTATACCACGTATGCCAATAGAGATGGAAATAGAGCCTTTAAAATTTTCCTAACAGTTTCACCTGTTTTTCCAAGTAGACTTTTTCTGATAGTTGACTAAAGCCAGGAGACCAATAGTATCAAGAGAGTCTCATAATCTTCACTTGCCATTGCATTTTCCTCTCTTTTTATGACTATCTATCTCACTCATAAACCTTCTTTTACAGCTAGAACATGTCAGAATATAGAATCTGTAAATATATTTATTATAATAGATATTATTGAATAATAGTCACTTCTTCCCACCTCTTTTCTCACTACAGGAAATACCAATAGCCAGCTAAAGTATCCAGGATGATAAATAAGTTTTAAAGCATCATCTTAAATTGACAGGGCCTTCTCTTATACCACATTAACAACTGGAAAAGTGGCTATGAAATATATAGAAGAGAATCATTACAACATAGAACCCTTAGGCTTTTATTTCTGTACTACTTTTCCACTTGACAGTGCATTGTGATTACTTATTTTGATCATATTATCACATGTAGAGCAGACCTTGATGCAAATAAGCAGCAATTTCATGTGGCTGAACTCACACAGTGACTCGAAACACCATTGAGCAAAATTGAGCCTGAGATGTCTCCTATAATCAGATCAGATTGGAGGATGATATTGGAGCTATATGGATCCCTATCATGGATCCCTGTGTCTAGCAATTAGCATGGTGTGGCCTTGAGGCCAGCTCAGTTGCATGGCTCATCTGACCATGCTGATTTCTGAAATGTTGTCCTCTCTGCAGCACACGCTATCTTACAGGCACCAGCTCACATTCTCTTACAGCCCAAAGCAGAAGGTGCTGCAAAAAACTACAAGGTCACAGGCTTAAAAAAAAAAAAAAATAATCAAAAGGGACCATTTTTCCTCAGGTAGGAACCCACAACCACAGGAGATTTTGGTGGGCAAAAATTTAGGTCACCTCATAAAAAAGTTTAGATAAAAACCTTTGTGTGCAACACCTAGGCAAGAAGCCACTGCTTGCAGAAAGGCAACAAGATCTGCCAAGAGAAGGAGAACTGAGCTAAACATCTGTTCTGGCCATGTACTGAAAGTAGTGAAAGTGTTTTGCTTTCTCCTTCACTTACCATCTTTTAATTTAATTCTTCTAAACACTCCTGTCTGCAAGGACATGGGGGAGTTTGATGTAACCACTGTCAAGGCCATCTGTCTCTCAGGGTAGAAACAGTTGTCTTCTGCTCACATCAGTTTGGCCAAGGAGGTTCCCTTCATGCTCCCTGCAAGAGAAAAGATCTCAATGCACACAGCTGCAGTTTATATTTCAGTCACACCAAGCTGTACATTTTCACATTAGAAATATGAACTATGGAAGAGATTTTTAGTACCATTATTTATTAGACAAGTTCTCTAGATCTTTATCATCCATAACTCATGCCTTTGAATGGATTTGCTGCCATTTCCCCTAAGTCATATACAGAAGGTCTTGAAATACAGTATTTCTAAAATACCATTTTTAAATTTCACATTTACATGCATTCCATCTGCACACTGAGAACATTAAATATCATAAATGTAGAGTTAATGTCTCATTTTTTAAAATTATGTAGTTTTGTAATTACATTAAATGAGGGGATACTGACTTTTAGAAACTAAATTCTAAGTCTCTTTATATTGCCAAAGCAGTCAGGAATATCTTCAAATAAGTTTATGCTGTAGGGATCCTTTAATGATCCATCTGCTGAAACTAGAAGGAAGAAGGGAAAGTAGTAGAATCATAAGAAATGAAACTTCAATTCACCATACATTAATAAAAAGCTTAGCTAGTGATAATCAGCAAGACTTTAACGAAGTTTTTGAAAGTTATATCCATTTACACTTAAAAACAGACTTCCAATGTTCTCTCCAACACAGAAAGAGTACTAACTATATGAACTAAAAATTCCTTACACAATTCTATCTTTCATGACTCTTGGCTAGAAAACTGCTATAGGAATCTCAGAAAGCAGTTATCTTTCTACATTAATTATTTCATTTTTCAGTGTTTACCTAATAACATTTATTTTCACAGACACTAAGACTCTACGGACACCTGTATTTGACTGATTTTTCAAGTTTCATTTTTTTATAATGGTATATATATCTACAGAATTCGCAATAAACCACAAATTGTAACTTGCTCCTCTCTTGAAGTCTTTTGGGAAAAGTCTGGGAACAGTGCAGGTATATATGATTTAGCTAAAATCTGGTTATTGGGGTTACTGCAAGATTACTGTAATTGTTGTAAGTCTGTAGCTGACTTTACAGTTATGGAGAGGCTGGCACATACAGTCCACTTTAATATTTCAGTATAACTCTTATGCAGAGTTTATTCTCCAGGTTAAATATAATTCAAGTTAGAGGGCAACTACAGGGACTCTGTTCCTTTTCATTCTGCAGAATGACACTTCAGTACAAAGTAATTGGTATCTCAAATTTGTGGGAAGATGTAGAAAGCAGTAGATTTTCCCCTGATCGCTTTTTGCCTGAAGTAATTCTCCGACCAAAAAGGATTCATGCCATTAAGCAGTGCTGCCATGACAGAATAACTTCTATGACTAAAATAAAAACAAATAGTTTTGGTCATGAAGCATTGTATGGTGGTGTGTTAGGTTGTCTTACATTGTCCTGTTTTGATTTTCAGACTAAGTCTTTTCATATTTAGAAAAATGCAAGTTACAAGCCATAAAAGATGGAGAAGATGGCAGGATAATGCGGAAGATTTAACAGCCACTACCAGTTGTCAAGCAGCTGTATTTAATTAAGAATAGTATGTTTTTTACATATGTATGTATTTATGCCTGGGTGCATGTGTGTATGGGCCACAGTGTCAGCTAGCCTGAGTGGACATTTCAGCTGAGCTGTATTTACCAACTATGGACATTAAAACCCTGGAAATTCACTGCTCTACCAGAGGATTCTCACCTTGTAGTCAGTCTGCAGATAGACTCCTAAAACGGCCAACAAAAGCAGTAACAACTTAATCCAAATACTACCAATGTGTTGTGCAAAAATTATGGAGTTAACACTGAAAGTATCTGAACTGCATTTGGAGAAAAGGCCTGGATTTTGTGTGCCAGAGCTAATGAAAGTCCAGTATTTAATGCACTGTGCATAAGAACCAGGCTACAATCACTGAACTATATCTCAAAATCCAGTACAAACCTGGGGGGATGGAGGGGAGGTGTTCTTGCATCTACCTCCCTTTTCTCCATGTCCACACTACCAACCTGACTTTTCCAACTCCTCCTTTCCCCCTTTCCTGCTTCTTTGTGCCACTGCACAACTTTAATAGTAATGTTACATACATAGCAAAAGATAGAAAATATCTAAACTGGAATTTAAGCTGTTGCTGTGAAAATAATGCTTTTCAGATAAGAGTAGTTAAGGTAGCATCACTTGGTACCAGAGTCAGATGTAAAAAGCCTAATTACAAGGCACAGAATTACAAAGCATTCTATTTACTGCAGAGTGAAAAATCACAGAATCACAGGATCTTCATGGTTGGAAGGGACCTCATCAAGTCCAACCACTACAAAAAAAAAACCAAAAAACAAACAAAAAACAACACCTCATCACCACAACAATCACCACAAACCAACAATGTCAGGCACTAGAGCATGCCCGGAAGTGTCACATCTACACATTCCTTAAATCCCTCCAGGGACTGTGACTCCACCACCTCCCTAGGCAGGCTGTTCCAGTGCCTGACCACCCTCTCAGGAAACCAATTCTTCCTGATATCTAATGTAAGCCTCCCCTGCTGCAACTTCAGACGATCTCCTCTGGTCTTGTCATTATTCCCTTGGGAGAAGAGGCCAACACCCACCTCTCTACAACCTCCTCTCAGGTAGTTGTAGAGGGCAATGAGGTCTCCCCTCGGGCTCCTCTTCTCTAGACTAAACATGCCCAGTTCCCTCAGCCTCTCCTCACTTGTTCTCTAGACCCCCACCAGCTTGGTGGCTCTCCTCTGGACACACTCCAGCACTTCAATGTCCTTCCTGTGATGAGGGGCCCAAAACTGAACACAGCACTCGAGGTGAGGCCTCACCAGTGCCCAGTTCAGAGGCACCATCACT
>VXAK01003174.1:4887-23628 GCA_013399435.1 Arenaria interpres
CACCTCGCCCAAGGCCATGGAGGGGTTTGAGCACCCAGAGGCGACGTGGTGGGAGAGGGAGGGTGATGGTGATGGGGGGCTCAACCGGCTCTGGGTTTTGGCTGATTTCCCCCAGGGCCACCAGAGCAGGGGACCCGGGAGCCACCGGGGACCCCGGAGCCACCGGGGACCCCCCCAGCAAGGGACTAAGGCTGGGGCAGCCGCCACCTCTCCCCACAGGGACACAGGGCGAGCTGGATGCTCTGCCACCGTGGGAAGAGAGAGAGAGAGAGAGAGAGGTGCCGCCCGCCTGGAAGCCTTTTGGGGAGGAGCAGGGATGCAGCGGCCAAGGGAATCGCCCTGGCTTCTCTTTTCCAGGCCACCCCGGCACTTCTCAAACCTGAAGAAAGGGCTTTTTGGGGGCCTGACGTACTAAAGGAAGCCGGATCCCCGGGGAGGCCGCCGGCTGCCTCCTCCCGGGAGCTGGAGAGGAGCGGGTCGGTCAAAGCGGCTGCTCCCCGGGGTCACGCTTACGCCACGGCGGCTTGGGCCAGCGAGCCAAAAGCTGTCTGATGTAAACATGGCTTTTGTTTCCCAGGGAGCTGCTGTGGGAGTCTCTGGTCTCCTCTCCCCCCGAAAGGGCAGGGAGATTTGAGCCCGGGCTGATGCCAAGGGGGCTGGAGAAATGAGGGCAGCGGCTCCCTCCCCGGCCCCAGTGCGGGGAAAGGCAGGGGGAGCGGGCTCTCCCTCCAGGGCCGCAGCTATCACCAGCAGAGCCCTGCTCCGGGTGGCAATGGCACAGTCCCCAAGCCAGGGACCTTGGGAGGCAAGGTGGCGAGCTCACCCCTTCCCTCTGGGGCTTCCCAGACCTCACCCTGACCACCCTCGGCCACCGCTTGCCCCTTTGCCGGGCCCAGGCGACAGGGAGAGGTGGCCAGGACCAGCCTGCAGTGCAAGTTGAAGAGTCGCAGCCTTTCCCCGGTCCCTGCAGGCTGGACAGACAGACAGACAGACAGACAGCACCCCTGTGGCCGCAGCTGGGGACCGAGGGGATCTCTCCTGCCAGAGCCAGCCCGGCTCCACGGATGGCCGCAGACGAGCCCCGGAGCGAGAAGAAGGGCAGCGGAGCCGGGAACGCCACGGCGTGCCGACGGTAGCGAGCCACAGAGCGCCGAAAAAAGAAAATAATAATAAAATAAATAAGGAGGCAGGTGACAAAGTGCGCTTAACGCCCTGTCCCCAAAAATACCAGCCGCTCCCCTGCCTCTTCCTGCCACCGGCGAGAGAGCGAGGAGCCAGCGCGCTCCGCACACAACCCCGGGCAGGGCAAGGATGAGCCGCGCCAGCCGAATGAGGACATTTGCATTAAGTTAATTAAAAAAAAAAAAACAAACCCAAAACCCAAAACAACAACAACAACAAAAAAAACAAACCCACAAACCACCTCTATGAGTCCGGGACACGTCGTTTCCCTCTTTCCCAGATCTGCCCCAGTGAGTGAGTGTGTCGGGGACACTTTGGCAAAGCAGATACTTGGGCTGGACGGGGAAAACGGCGGCTCCGTCGCTTCCGTCTCCGTCCCGTTATCCCGCAGTTCGGAGAAACCCTCTCCCCGCGCACCGGAGGGTCTGAGCCCGCTGTCAGGACAGTCCCCAGCTTCACGCGTAGCGGGGCCGACGCAGGTCCTTCCTCCAGCCGTCCGTTGCCTGCTTTTCTTCTCCAGGTTCCCTTTCGCCCCTCAAAATCAGAAGGGGCTTCAAAATAATGGAGTCAGACACCAAAGCCTTGCTGCTGGTTTTCTTTTTTCCCTGGTCCGCTGGCTGATCCGCCCGCCGATCCGAGGCGACGCTTTCCTTGTGCCTTCATCAAGAGCAAAGACGTTTCCAGTCCCCTCTTTATCCTCTCAGAGCACCAAATCCACAGCCGTGGACGAGCGCGCGGCCGGCGGCTCTCGGCTTGCCCTTATTTCACTTCCAGGATGGAGGGATTGGTCTCCATGATGGCCACGATGATCCTGTCGATGTAGTCCTGCAGGCGGAAGTTGATCTCCTCTTGCTTCTGAATGGCTTCCATGAGCTGCGAGGGAGGGAGAAAGGCAGGGAGAGGTCACCGTTTGCTGCTGCTCAGGGACAAAATCCCAGAATGCTATGGGGTTGGAAGGGACCTCTGGAGATCATCCAGTCCAACCCCCTGCCAGAGCGGGGTCACCCAGAGCAGGTCCCACAGGAACGTGTCCAGGTGGGGTTTGAATGTCTCCAGAGAAGGAGACTCCACCACCTCTCTGGGCAGCCTCTTCCAGGGCTCTGCCACCCTCACAGCAAAGAAGTTCCTCCTCATCTTCAGATGGAACTTCCTGTGTTCAAGTTTGTGCCCGTTCCCTCTTGTCCTGTCCCTGGGCACCACTGAAAAAAGACTGGCCCCATCCTCCTGACACCCACCCTTTAAGTATTTATAGGTGTTGGTCAGATCCCCCCTCAGCCTTCTCTTCTCCAGACTAAACAGACCCAAGTCCCTCAGCCTTTCCTCAGCAGAGAGATGCTCCAGGCCCCTCATCATCTTTGTAGCCCTCTGCTGTCCCCTCTCCAGCAGTTCCCTGTCCTTCTTGAACTGGGGAGCCCAGAACTGGTCCCAGTGCTCCAGATGGGGCCTCCCCAGGGCAGAGCAGAGGGGCAGGATGACCTCCCTCCACCTGTAGGCCATGCTCTTCTTGATGCCCCCCAAGATGCCATTGGCCTTCTTGGCCACAAGGGCACATTGCTGGCTCATGGGCATCCTGTTGTCCACCAGGACTCCCAGGTCTTTCTCCTCAGAGCTGCTCTCCAGCAGGTCAGCCCCAACCCGGCTTGGTGCAGGGGGTTATTCCTCCCCAGGTGCAGCACCTTGTCTTGTTTTTCTTGGCTCTGTGCACCCATGGAGGTTTCTCCTCTTCTTCACTCTGGCATGGGCTGTTCCCAGCCATGGACAAGTGTTTCCCAGCATCACTGCCAGGGACCAAATGACCAGCTGCTGGAGGAATAAGTACTGGGATCTCTGGGGCTCCCCTCAGCCTTCCTCCCTCCTCGAGCAGGCTCTGGCTGAAGATGAGGAGATGCCCTCAGCCGCTGGCCCTGCTCACTCCTTTCCTTCCTCAATTTCTCAGCCAGACGGGAGGAAGCGGGGAGCATCCCATCTCCCTTTGATCCCCAAAACACGTGTGTTTTCCCATGACACTCTTCAGGGTCTGAAAGATCCGATTCTGACCCCAGGATGTGGGGTACAGCCGTGGGGAGCAGGGAGAGAACATGCCAGAGAAGCCAAGATCTTTAAGATCTGTTTTAGGACAACTACAAACAGACCCAGCCGGTGCTCGCTGGCCTGTCCTGGGAAGGAGAAGGCACCGCGGAGCTGCCAGTATCAGCAAACTGGGAGGCAGTGGCTTCCCCTGCTCCCAGGAAGGAAGGGCTGGCAGGCAGGATAAGTCCCTGCAAGCTCTTCAAATAGTTGTGTGGCTATTTCTTCGCTCAGGACAGCTTTCAAGTGAATTTTGGGAGCGAGCTGTACCACAGATGGGGCCACATCAGCTCCTCCCAGGCCCTCGGGTGGCTGAGAGGAGAGGAAATGTCCCCCCCAACCCCGGGAAGATGGGTTTTGAGGGAAACACATACCTCATCTCTGGAGACCGAGCTGATCTCCGCTGCCAGGGATTCAGAGAAGGAGGCTGAGAAGAGGTTCTTGGCTCCCTGGATGCTCAAGTTAATGATCTGTCCGTTCAGCTCGTCGTTCTGCTCCTTCAGGTTCCTGTTGTCCTGTTCACAACAGACAAAGCAGAGGCTGCTGAAGCGCCCGGTGCCCTCAGAGCAGACCCAGTTGGGGAGAGCAAGGGCTTTCGACCCAACCAGCAGCTCCCTCACCAGCGCCGGGTCTCCTGGCTCCGTCTCAGCGGAGCCCGGAGAACCTCTCAAACATGGAATATGCCGAGAAGATGCAGGGGACACCACAGAGGAGCTCTTGAGGGTACATGCCATCCTCCAAAGGAAGGAGCCAACCTCTCCTGGCCCAAGGACAGGAGAGCAAGAAAGGGAGGAGGCTGCTGGATCAAGGGGCAGCTCCTCAGGAGGGAACCCCCAGGCCCCCGCTGGCCACCCCTCGGCATCAGGGAATCGGCATCCCCTTTTGCAGCCCGAGCAGCCAAGCCTCTTCCCCCCCTGCCCAGCCCCAGGTACCTGCTTGAGCTGCTTGATCTCTTGCTCCAGCTCGGTTTCCCGCGTCCTGCTGTTGTATTCCTGGAGCCCCATGCTGCTGCTCCTGCCTCTCCGCTGCTCCGCTTCCAGTTTGAAGAGCTGCAGGTGCTCCAGCTGCTTCCTGAGGTCCTCAATGAGCTGCAGGACGAGGGAAGGGGACAACTGAGTGTGACAGATGGGGCAACCCCATGGATTGCAGGATTAACGGAGCCTTTCTGGGGGTGCGCATGGCTTCCCCTTCCTCCCCCGCCACGTCCAACAGAGAGGGGGAACTATTTAAATCCATGAGAGCAGCCCTGGAAGGACTTTGATGGAGCACCAAAGATGCTGACTCTGGGTCTGCAGGAGCAGCCCAACCCCCCAGCAATGAGGGGACTTCCTCAGACAGGTCCTTCCTGCCCCCATACTGTGAATCCCCATCTCACCCGAGCGCTCTCAGCATCACCAAAATGACAAGAATTTCCACTTTGAGGCCCAAAGCTCCTTTCCTTCCCCCAACAGCTAAGCCCTGCTCGAGCCTCCAGCTGGAATTACCAACCCCAGACACCTGGAAGGGGCCGGGGGGGGGCACAGTCCCGCTGGATCTGCAGACGCAGACACGCTCAGCTGAATTTTAACGCAGGCAAAAGCACTAGGTGTTATCGAGCTACATCTCTGCCCAGGCAGGAATAAATGCTCCAGTTATATCTCTTTTTGGAGAGGCTGCCGAGGCCAGCCTCCCCCCACAGCCCTAATTTGGGGGACGGGCAGGACAGGGAGGCAGCAATCGACTTACCTCCTGCGTCGACTCCTTCTCCTTCTGAAACTGGTGCCTCTCCTGACTCAGCTTGTCCCCCATCTTCCTCTTTTTCTCCTGCTCCTCCGTCAGCTGCAGGGTGAGGTCCTCGATCTCATCCAGCAGCTTCTGCTTCTCCTGTAACGACACGAAAGGCGAGAGCCGTCATTCCGGCGGCTGCCAGGGCTCTTCCCCACCGGCTCAAGGACACGGCGCACGCTGGGCACGGCGGGGAAGGCTCTTCTCGCTGACGCAGGAGGATGCTCTGCCTGCTGGGATCACGTTTGCTGTCTCAGGGCTTCAGAGCTTCAAGTTTTGGCAGCAGCAAGAGCCACGCACCAAAATAGCCCCGCTAAAGAGAGAGGGAATGAGAGACGACTCAAGAATAAACGCACACGGGCCAACATCGGCGCTTGGGCAGGTTTTCTTTTTAGGAAGAACTTCTTTGGTGAGAGCCTGGCCCAGGTTGCCCCGAGAAGCTGTGGCTGCCCCATCCCTGGAGGGGTTGAAGGGCAGGTTGGAGGGGGCTTGGAGCAACCTGGTGTGGTGGGAGGTGTCTCTGCCCAGGGCAGGGGGTGGCACTGGGTGGGCTTTGAGGTCTCTTCCCACCCAAACCATTCCGTGATTCTGTGATGATTCTGGGCAGCGCGGTGCTGGCGTGGAACGCGGCTGAGGCAGGACTGGGGCCAGCACAGAGGCTACTGGCCAAGGACAGACATTAAACCATAAGGCTCTTTCAGCCTGAATTCCCGAAAAGCCAGGAATCCAAGGTCTTACATCACCCTGGGGATGCTCATTCTGTTTCAGATATAAAAGAATTTTAATCACGGATTGGCACAAGAAGGACCATGACCAGTTCAAGCCAGGATGTAAAACATACAGCCCAGTTCTCCCGATCTGTCCCCTTCCTATACTCAAAGCCCTGGCTCAACATTTGAGACGGAGGGTGAAGCTTGTCACCGGGTGGTGACAACAGCCCTGCACAGGACACTTCCCCGTACAGCAGCATCCTGCTGCCTGCCACCAGTTCAACTCCTGCCCAAGCTCACAGCTTCCAGCCCGGCTCTCCCCGTGAGGAAGGGTTTGGCTTCCAGAAAGACAAAAATTACCACCAAGCAAAGCCTGGTTTGGATGGTCCGTGCCACCAAGAGGCGAGGAGCAGCTCCAGCTGCTGGGTGCGGGGTGCCCCGCTCCATGGAGCACAGCACCAAAAGCACTGCACCAGTGAAAAAAATGCAATGCTGACCATGAAATCCTGATTTCAGACAACGTACAGGACAGGAGGTCACGCAGGGAGGGGCAGCAATTGCACCTCTCGCTCCTCGTTAATCCCATTAACCGTGGAGAAAAGCAGCACCGCTCCACAGAGAGACTGAGGACCGAAACCAACCCCCCGGGGCTGAAACACACCCAGGCAGGAAGTTCATCCTCAGATCCACGGTGGTTTTCCCACCCCCAGCATCAATGCACTGAGTTTACAAGGTCTTGGCAGATGAGGAGCACGTCATGGTGGCCACGTCAAGTAGAGATGGAGCTGCAGCTCAAAGACTGCAAGCGGATGAAACACTTGAGGGCCTTCAGCTGGGCAGAGAGGTTTGATTGCACTTAAATTTTAATCCTACATCTGCCACAAGCTTGAACAGAAACAAAATACAGCCTCTGTACCAGATGTTACGTCTGTAACACACATTCTTTCCAAAAACCGAGGATCTTGTCCAGCCCACGGAGACTGCGGCGCCTTGGGAAGCTTCTCACCCCGGCCCTAAGCGGCCTCAGATCCTGAGCAGGGAGAGGGAGGAGAGGATCTGGGAGATAACGGAGCGCTTTGAAGACTCAACACGCAAATCCCAGCAAGGATGAATCTGCCGCAGGGATGAAGCAAGCCTGCTCCTCTTCCTCCCTTCCAGAGGACTGTCCCACTGCCACAGGAACGGGGACAAGCTTCCACAAGAGGGCACGAGTCCCCTCCTAACCAGGCAGGACAGGGCTGTCACCACTGTGCCCCGTGGCTCTGCTTCCCGCAGGCTCACCGAGAGATTTACTGGGGGGTTTGTTAATCCCAGTTTCCAAGCCAAACGCTGGGAATCTGCACGGTACGGGATAGCTGTGGTCTGCGGTGAGCTCTGGAGGGACTGGAAGGCAGAAGAAGCTGATTTGCTCGTTACATTAAACAGATCTCACGTAAGCCCTTCGTGTAAATGCCAATTTTGGCTCCAGCCACGGGAGAACCCAGGAACGCCCCGAGCACCCACGGCCCTCACCTCCTCCAGCCTCTCAATGTTGGCTTTTAAACAAGGGACGCAGGATCTCAGCTCGCCGTTCTCATCATCCAGCTGCTGCAGCCTGCAACGGCAGAGAGACGCGTAAGAGACTCAACACCCCACGTGAGGAGGCTCGGTTAAAAAGAAAGATCAGGACCCGCTGAAGGCAAGGCAGCAGTGATTTATTTTTTCAAAGCAAAACCTAAAGCTTCCACTAATTCTACTCCCAGGGGGAAAAAAAGGGGCATCCATATGACTTTTGGCGAGTCCACTCACCAGTGCCAGCCCTCCTCAACCCGTCCAAAGCTACTCCTTAGGCCAAGGGCTTCATCAGTCCATGGACAAGCCTCAGAACTGGGCACCAAAAAGCAAAGACATCGCCTGGGCAGAGGCAGAGGGTTCAGAGAGGGTCTCAGCTTTGGATTCCCCAGGTAAAGTGACAGCCATTTGTCACGGGAAGTGTCCTGCTACAAGCCTGGTAAAAACCCCTACTGCCTTCATCTGTCATTTGCTGCAAGGGCTGAACGAGAGGAAAACACATTCTGGAGAAGCAGCAAGAAATATCCCATCAAAAATCCCCTGTCCAATAAATGAAACCTCTTCCCCCCCCCACTTTCTCCTCAAAGTGCCATGAAGGTGGAAAACGTCTGAGCATGAAACGTACTTCCACGGGTCATTCATGGGAACAAACCACCTCTTCACTCACAAACTGAGCTAAATTTAAACCGCATCAGGGAAATTCAAATGGTCTGTGAGCAGGTAAACTGAGGGGCTTGATTTAGGAACAAAGGTAGGAGAAGTAGCCAAAACTCAGGGTTTATAATGACTTTAGTTATATTTTTAAGCAAGTTAAACTCACTGTCTGCCACACTTTGTGTCCCCAAAGGCTGCGGTTGCAAAGCAACACGACTTCCAGCGGGTACATGTGGGTCCAGGAGCCCCCAACCCAGCCCTGCCCCAGCCCCACCTGGCCTGCAGGTTCTCAATCTCAATGCTCTTCTCCCTCTCCATTTTGCTCAGCAGCTCCCTCTGCTTCTTGATCTCCTCCAGGAGCGTTTGGTCGGCCCTCAGCTCCTGCTCCTTCAGCTGTTCCTCAAGAGCGTTGGCTCTGTGGAGCGAGAGAGAGGATTAACAGCTCCTCCTGGCTCACCCCTGGCGCACCACCGTCCCCAGGGAGGGGATCAAACCCTCTTCCCAGCCTTCCTCCCACCCCACGGAATAATTGAGAGAAGGAAATTATGAAACAGAGCAAGCTGTATTGCTCCCATCGCCGTCTCAGGACGCGGCAGGAGTACAAAGGCTTCACCTCGTCCCAGCAGATGCAGTGGGAACACACCACGGCCCGTGGAATCCCGAAGGAGACTACTGCTGGCCAACACGGCACTCAAATAAAATAACCCAGCTGGTACTCACTGGAATCACCTCTGTTGAGTTTATTTTAAGTCTCCAGGCTGCATCAAACTCCTTTTAAGAGGGAGGCCAGCAAGGGGGCGAGGTGAGTAAGCACAGTAATAATTTAAGAAGCCGCAGCCCGTGGGTCATGGTCACAGCATCACCCAGAACGAGCACCTCAGTGGGAACCTCATCCCAGTCCTCCTCCTTTTCACTCTCCCGGTTTTCCGACTAAAAAGGTGGGATTCTGCAGGTCAGCTTTCTCCATGTGCCAGCATAACAGCAATTCCCACGTGGTCCTGAGACCGACAGCGGCCGCGTTTGGCCCTCTGGAGCGGGCAGAGGTAGCCCAAGCCCCCGTGCCCGGTCAACCCAGCAGCGGTGGGAGAGCTGAGGTTCGTTAGGAGGCTGAGGATCACACAACCGCTTTGCACGGGCAGGTGGGGAAGGCTTTTTGCCAAATTTACCCATTCTTCAACCGGCAACAAGTACACTCGGGGCTTTACTTGATTAAAAGCCGACTGACGCTTCTGGGCCAAGCTGCTAAAGTGAAAACATTTCCCTCGCCGCAAAGTTTATCGGGGCTTAGAGGAGCCTTTGTTGGTTCCCTGACACGATTGTTACTTAACAGACTTACAGCCCTATAGATAAACTCCTGCCGGGTTTATCTGCCGAGGGTAAATACGCTGCTGGAAGGGAGAAACCTGCCCGATTAGTAAAGACGGCGATTAAATCAAATGGGATCCGAAGGGCTGCACCCCAGCCAGGATCCGAAAGCAGCAGGATGTGGGGAGGGCAGAGATGGGCAGTGAGGACCCTGCTGTGCCTCCCCCCCAGGTTTAAGGGGTGAAATAAGGGCCTGAAAGAGTCTATAGAGGGTGAGCATGTTCTCCTCCTTGAATGGGAGGTGCATGAGACCGCCCTGTGGTCCTCTCAACCAACCCCTGGAGCTCCAGAGCTCCACAGAGACCTTTCAGGGTGGACATCCAGAGGACGGGCGATGCATAAAAAACCCCAAGATATTAAAAAAAGACCTAAGAAGCACTATTACGGTGAGCAGAACATCGCAAAGGAGAGAGACGCCGGCGGGTGGGCCACTTGTCCCACCGGAGCTGCAAACAGTTTCCTGGGAATTTGCCAGAGACCCAGAAAAGCCCGTGTGCAGGATGCTGTGATCCCCCCCCCAGAGATCCCTCGGGCAGAGGAGGCAGCCTGAACTCCGTCTGGATTTAACCATGGCCAGGGAGGGATCGGATCGTCGAGGGCAGAGCTGGGAAGCTTTCCTGCTATTTTCTGTCCATGTTTCTCCTCTCCTGCTGCCTCCTTTCCCGAAGGGAGTAAGGAAAGGCACGACGGGCGATGCCAAGCTGTATTTTTGGCCCTGGCACAAGCCGGGCTCCCTTACCTGTGCACGAGCTGCAGGTTTTCCTGCTTGAGGCGGCTGTGCTGCTCCCCGTTAGCAGCCGTGTCCTTCTCCAGCTCCGTCACCCGCTTCTCCAGAAAGACCACCTGCGTGAGGGGAGAGGGGAGGATCAGCCGCCTGTGCTCAAACCTGATGGCAAAGGGGCACCAAGTGACGGAGCAACTGGGCACTGGGGCTCGCTCCTGGGCCCCCTACTTAAAAATGGATGGCTGCCACCGGAATCAGGCAGCCATGCCTTGATTTAAAGCATCCTGTGCACCAATATGGGGTCAAACACTTCACTTTCTTCATACCCTTCATGGTAAAATGCCACGTGGAGGTCTAGAGGGATCCCAGCTGGACCAGCAGGGCTCTGACGCATCCCAGTGCAGCCCTGAGGCTGGGGACAATCTCAAACCAGGACTGAAAGACCCTGGGTTCACAGCTACACAAAAATAAAGTCACTTAGGAGGAAAGAATTCTAGCTGGTGTGGTAGGATCAGAGGTGAGAATTTGCTCCTGGACCTATATGGGGCTTATTTCAGCTGTATTTGCATTTTCATTGAATCATGGAATGGTTTGGGTTGGTAGGGACTTAAGGACCACCCAGTGCCCCCCCCTGCCCTGGGCAGGGACCCCTCCCACCACACCAGGTTGCTCCAAGCCCCCTCCAACCTGCCCTTCAACCCCTCCAGGGATGGGGCAGCCACAGCTTCTCGGGGCAACCTGGGTCAGGCTCTCACCACCCTCACACCAAAGAAGTTCTTCCCCACATCTCAGCTCCATCTCCCCTCTTTCAGGGTCAAACCCTTCCCCCTCCTCCTAGGGCTCCTCTCCCTGATCAAGAGTCCCTCCCCATCTCTCCTGTTTTCATTCATTTTCCCTAAATAGCGCACAACTTTGAAGAGCAAAGGGGGCCGGGAGCACCCCTCTACTTCCCCCCCAAGCAGGAGTGCGGGTGTGTGGGGAACCTCAGCAGGACAGAGTTTGTGGTACCAAAAATCCCATTTACACCCATAAAGAAGAATCATGAACACGAGGCAATTAGGAACCCGTCTGCAAAACCCAAAACCTCACTCCGAGGAGAAGTGACGTGTAAATGGATTAAAAAAGAAACACGCAGAGACACTCGATGATCTGAAAGGTCCCTTCCAACCCAGACAATTCTATGATTCTATGACACTAGGCTCTTCTCAGAAGTGCATACACAGTTTCCCAAGCCAGATGCCTTCAGGAACATGAGGGTTTCATTCAGCTTTTAGACTTGGAAAGCACAAACTTGAATATAAGAAGTTCCACCTACACACAAGGAAGAACTTCTTCCCTGTGAGGGTGGCAGAGCCCTGGAAGAGGCTGCCCAGAGAGGTGGTGGAGTCTCCTTCTCTGGAGACATTCAAACCCCACCTGGACACGTTCCTGTGGGACCTGCTCTGGGTGACCCTGCTCTGGCAGGGGGTTGGACTGGATGATCTCCAGAGGTCCCTTCCAACCCCACAGCATTCTGGGATTCTGTGATTCTGTTTTTTTTTAAATTTTTTTAAAGGTCTTCTATGCCTTATAATTATACCCAAGTGCAGCCACACACCTATGTGTTTCTCTTTCACGTGCTGCTCCGTGCAGCTATTTGTGATTGCGGAATTCAAATGCCGTTTTCAAGGAGTTTCAGGACCACACGATCCACAGCTCATCTTTCCAGCCACATTTTTATCTGTCCTGCTTTCCCTTAGCTATTTTTACCGGGGTGGGGGGGGTTGTCAAACAAAAGCTTTCATGTGCTCCTCTTATCTCTTATCTTGCCCTACGACCCTTCTCTCCTGACACCCCGGTAAAACCCAACAGCACCAGCACAAAAATCAGCTCTGTATCCTGACGGCACGAGCAGCGGCAGCGAGAGCGTGCCAAGGGAAGGAAGTCCTCCTCTCGCATCAGGCCATTTTGCTCATTTTGGAAAAGCAGAAATTGAGAAGGGCTCATTACACGAAGCAGAAGTGAAAATACAGCCTTGCAAAGAGCTGCCCCCTCCTCCCGGGGAGCTGGAGGCTGGAGGGAAGTCACCCTAGCTGCAGGCAGGGCAGGATGCCTCCATCCCTGGGAGAAGACACCAGTGCCACCTCCTGACCCAACACAGGACCTCTGCAATTCGACTCGGAGCGCTCTCCATTCTCCATCCCCTCACTTGGAGGGCTTCTTATGTCCCACCAGCACCGATCTACCTGGTGGCAGTGAAAGAAGCTCCTGCCCAGGGATCTCAGAGTCTCAAGACCCAGTGTAAGCTCCAGAATAATGTAGACAGCACTGCTCTTACCTTGTCCGTGATGTCCTCTTCTGTACACTCCAGCGTGTCCCGGTAAGAGTCCTCCATCACCCCCACGGACAGCGCGCTGGTCTGATGCAACTGTCTATAATAGAGAGAAACCACCCCAACCCACAGCAACACCAGTATTAGAGCGAACATGGCAGGACATGGCAACTGCAGATGACAACCATACATGACAACCACTACTGCAGGACACGGTCCCTCCTCTTCCCTCCTCAGCTCCTTTTCCAAGGGGATTTAATAGCTCTGCTCCTTCCTGGGCTGCACAATCTACAGCAAAGGATGGAGTGGGCCAGGTCCCTGGCAGAGCAGTGGGCCTTCAACCACCAAGTTCTCCCAAAAGTCGACTGCCTCGGTGTGCCCCGATAACTGGGCTAGCGGGTGGCTGCTTACCGGCCGGACCCTGCGAGGACGGCGAGGACGTGGACACACGTCGCTGGGACTTCATACTATGATCGTTTGTTCTTGCTCTTTGGAATGGGAAGAGATAAGAGCTCGCTCTTTTCACTTTCTTTCCTTCAGAACCTACCCAGGCCACGTGTCACCCAGCACGGGACAGAGTTCTCTGCTCTGACCGCTGATCAGGTTAATAAAAAGTGGGAGGCAACGGGTGTTAAAGGGAGGGAGGGGAGAAAAAAACCCCTGATCGTGTTGTGAAACACCCCAGCCCACCTCCCCGCACCGGCCGCGACAGCCGAGAGCGAGCTAATCATTAGCGAGGCCTTGTGACATTGGTGCCCACAGCCATCTAAAGGACACCCACCCCTTGGAGGGGTCTGGTGTGCCCTCCTGGTATCACTGCAGACCAGCTCCATCGCCTCGTGGCACCAGAAGCCACTGTTGCAGTTGAGAACATCTTGTATTCCAGCTCTGTGAACCCCAGGCAGATGCCACCTGGAGAAAACCACTCTGCCCTCCCACGGCGAGCAGCTCGATCTGCCTTTGAAGCGCTGCTTCGAGCAGGAGGTGAACGAGAAGAGCCCAGAGGTCTCTTTGAACCTCAGTTTTTCCCTAGGAATTTGTAATGTGGGCTTCTCAAATTCACCCCGCTACACAATATGCTCATGTGAATATTCACGAAGCGTTAACTGGCATTTACCGAGGAGACCGGGGCTGAGAACCAGCCTTATTTTGCATCCTCATCCCGAGTATATATTTAGATTCTAAAATCTCAGGCACAGTTGTCATTTAAATCATGCCAAGCACAACAGGGCCTAAGCAGCTGAGATTTCTTGGCACAAGCAGAACCTGGATAACAAAAATCAGGCAAGAGCCCTTACCAAAATAAAATCAATTTCCTAAAAGCAAACGCTTTGGTATTATTCGGTAATTACAGTATCTGCAACAAAGGGCTGATCTTAAGGATCTGGCTCTACTCTGGCAGCAAAACCCTGTTATCTCCTTGTTATCACAAACTAAACTCCACTGCTCTTGAATTAATCAATATTTACCTGAGTCCACAAGTCCCAGTCTCAGAAAAGCATCTCGCCAACGCAAAGGGCCAGGAAAGCTCAACCCTCCCTGAGACAGGGCACCTCCATTCCCAAGAGTTTAACTCAAATCCCAAAAGTTTAACTCAATCCAGAGACGGGAGACAAATTAGAGCTCAAACAGGAAACCTGGGGACAGGCTGCTCCCTTCAACCTTCTTTCCTGTCAGTGTTTTTAACAAAGATCTAGAAAGTAAGATGACCGGAATTAGGAAATGTAATATCGAGGACCTGCTTCCTTGCCAGGAGGGGAAATCGTGCCAGGGGAGACTTGCTGACCGCGGGGAAAATGGAGAAGGGAAAGGTGGGAGAGCCTGGCCGGGGGCAGCCCACGTACACACGGGGGTAGGAGCCCGAGCATCACCCAGATCGAGCTGCCCATTGCTCTGCAGCACCCCTGTTCCGCGAGGAAATGGGCAAGGAGAAAGCCAAGGAGGCAATCTCTCTCCCAAGGACATCTAAGGTCAGCCTCGGTATATTCGTAAAAGCAGGATGAGATGGGAACAGGCAGGACGGAGAAGCTAGGAAAAGAAAGGTGAGCACCATCGAGAGGGGATGGACCCCCTGCCCCAGCGATTCAGAACAAAATCCAGCTTTTCCCATGCAGGGAAGGGATAAAAATGCCCATGAGGAAAGGGCGATCGGCATCGTATGAGAGGGTCCCGCAGGAGAGAAGCTACAGAGTGTTTCAACCCAGGGTGGGATTTCCTAAAACTCCCCAAAGCCTCATGGAGGGCAGCTCCTGCAGAGCCAAGCGCTGAGGATCACACCGAGCAACGGGAAGCAGAGAGCTGTTTAAGGGGGCTGGCTTTTTCGGGGTGCTGGAGAAACCCCTCTGGGCGGGCGTACAGACCTCTAGAGACCCACAGCGGTGACACCGGGAAGCAGAGAGCCATGTCCAGAGGGGACATGCCCTTCCAGAGACTCCTTCCCCACTCCACGTGCCCCCTGCCAGGGCAGCGGCAGGACGGAGCGGGGGGAAAACACCCCTATTTCTGCCCTGGAAAAAAACCAGGTTGACACCAGCCTCCAGCTGCGTGCACGAGTGAAAAAACCCCGATTTCAGAAAAACAGCTATTGCAAACTACATTGAAATCAAACCCCCTTTTCCCCGGCGCCGTGTAACACATCCAGAAGCACGAAACTGCAAACTTCTTCTGACAGTTCTCCCTCCCCGGGCCCGGCGGGCAGCGCAGGAACCCCTCTCAGCAAGCAGAAACACGAGGCTGAGCTTACCTTGCCACCTTCTTGCTTGAGAGTCTTTTATTGGGACTGCAAAAGGAAAGGAAAAAAACAAAACAAAACAGGAAAGAGTTAGGAAAGCTGACAGCGGGGAGAGCGAGGGGAACAGGAAAGCGCGAGCGCTCGGGGGCACATCCTTCGCTATGGCAGGGGAGCAGAGGCCACATGCACCACCCCGGCCACCCCCGGGGAAGGGCAGGCGAGGAAACGTTATTTAACAACGCGGAGATAACGAAGCGAACGGGATAATGGGGCAGAAAAACCTCGCCGCCTCCGGCAACGGCGTCCTCGCGCCGGCTGCTCCCTGTCCTGAAAGCTGATCCCTAAGGAAAGCGCTAATTATAGCGGGGAGCTTGGTGGGGTTCAGCGGGGAGCTTGGTGGGCTTCAGCCCAGATCCCGTGCCCCACAGCACCCTCCTGCCACCCCCCAGAGCTCCCCGCTCGGCGGTTGGGGGACGGGGACCACCTCCATCCTGCTGGTCTGCCCTTCTCCCAGAGCTTATCCGCGCTGTTCGGCTCTGGATCACCAGAGAATTGCTGCCAACTCGTCGCTCAGAGCTTTTAGGAGCTGGGGGTGGTGTCCCTTTCTGGATTTGAAGCATGGGCGCTGCTGGAATGCTGGGGAGGGGGACGAGCTTCTCCTTTGCACCCATAAATGATGGAGATCACGCACCCCGGCTCCGTATTTGCCCGGGCCAGCTGCCACCATACCACAGCGGTCAGGGTTTAGCTGAGGCTCAGAGTGACCCAGGGTACGAAGAGCCGAGCTCCGCGTCACCTCGTCCCTCGGGCCGGGGCTGCAGGTTCTCCCCGCAGAGCCAAAGAAAAAAAAAACCCTTTTCTTTTATTTTTTTTTTTTTCCTGAAATAGCTCCTTGCTAAGATGCTCCTTCCAGTCCCGGGGCCGCGACGGATGAAGCTGCGTGCGAGCCAAGCAAGCGGGGCTCGGATCTCATCTTCCACCCAAACACACGCCGTTGTCAAACAGAGGCCACCGGGACACACCACGGACACCGACTCACCGCACGACGACAGCAAACACGGCTCTAGCCCCAGCGGAGAAGCAGGAATTGCATTCCCCGGTGCTTAGCTCAGTGTAAAGAATTAAAAAAATTAAAAAAAAAATAATAAATAAAATCATCCGGGAGCTCGTTCCTCACCCAGAGCTGCAACAATTATATTAGTTCTTGGAAGGAGGAATTAAAAATAGCTCAGGAATATTTTCTTTTTTCAAAAAACAAACCAAACAACCCAGAGATGGAGCAGGGGCTGTGTCGGGGTCACCGGCCCTCGTGTCAATAGTGCATCCTCAAACCCCAGATCTCCAAGGAGCGCGAGAGCCGCTGCTGGCCGGGCTTCAAGGACGCTCGGCACTCGCCCGAGGTCAGGCCCCGGTGTTTGCCGGCGCTTGTACGGAGTCACCTCTGTCCCCAGCACTCCACGGAGAAACAACATTTCATTTTATTTTTTCCTCTGCAAAACAGCTTGTCGGAAAGCAGGGCCGGGCTGCGGGGAGGGGATGAGAGGCACCACCTCCGCTTCAAGGGCACTAAAACAAAACCCTACTTTTATAAAACTGGTTCATCGCAAGCTCCTGGTGGATTTGTTGTTTTTTTTTCCCCCGGAGTAGCGCCTGGACCAGGCTCCCCACCTTCTTCCAAGTGTAAAATGCTGCGTAAAAACCCACGGCCTTAAAGAGTGAGGGTGTTACAGGGTGGTGTGGGCTTCACCCCATCCTCCAGAGCGGGTGTCTTCAGGCTTTGTCTCCTGGGCACACTGCTTGACACATTTAGTCCAGTTTCTGCTCCTCTTTCCACCTGCAGTCTAGGACTTGTCCCCTGGTGTTGCTGGTGATGCTAGGGGCAACCAGCAGGTCTTGCCTGCTGCAGGGGACACCTCATGCGCCCTCACCACAGAAAGGGTGGGCAATGTCCCCTCCGTCGGGTCGGGGAGCCAGGGACACTTGGAACACACTTCCAGCATGGGAAACCCTGAATGCAGCTGGAGGAACCATATCTACCTGTCCATGTGTCAAATCAAAACCTACAGAATTCCCACCACAACACCTCCAGGATGAGTTGGCAACCCAACCAGCACAGGTGGCTTCAAGGTGGTAGCTCAAGGTGAATTTGGTGGAGAAAGCCTCAAACAGACTGGGGCTGCTGTTGCATCCAGGGAAGTCCAGTGTTCTCCTTAATAACTGCATAACCGGAGACTCGTCGCCGACCCTCAAGGCCTCCAACAGCAAAGGCAACTATTTACCCAAGAAAGAAAAAGGGGGAGGAGTACTTTTTCCATTAAAAAAAAATTAAGGCCAAGCTCCTATTTGTTTCCCAGTTTTTTTCCCCGTGGCTATATAACCCAGGAGAGCTCCCGTGTCACGCTGTCCCTGTAGAGGACAGACAGAGACCAAGAGCGCGACCAAAAACCGGGCCTGAAAACGCACACCAGAAGTGAGAAGCATGATTATCCTTAATGCCCCCGTCCTTCCACTCAGCGGAATGCAAACAGCTCTGAAAAAATAAATGAACGCATAGAAATCCCTCCCCCCGACTTGTCAAAGCAGCAAGTCCAGCTGCTGGTTGGTAGATCTCAAACGCTACCTTCCAAAGCTTGTGATGCTCCTACGCAAAGGCCCCGGTGTCTATCAGGTCTACCCGGCTAGTGGTGGTGCACGGGCGGCTAGCGAAGCTGGGTGAAACAAGATTTTACTGCTGCAAAGCGAGAGCGTCTACAGGAGAGGTCCCAAGCCCCAGAGAGAGCAAGCTGATGGCTCCAGGTCACTGCTGCAGCGGGAGGACGGGCTGTAGCTGCCCTTCCAGGTGGAACCAACAATTCCTCCACGCCGGGGATTACCGGCCAGAAGAGCTGGCAGTCTATTCCTCGGTGACAGAAATACTGTACACGATCAGCTTTGAGTCCCGATGCAAGGACTGCATTACTCGGAGCGTGGGGAAGCACCCACCGCTCAGCAGGACATGCAAAGAGGCCACCCGGAGCAGAAGGGAAGACTCTCGTTGTCCGCCAGCCCCCGTGGCTCAGACTAAAGGAAACCTCTGCTCACCCTCCGTGACGTTATCACAGCCTTTACCACCTGGAGAGGTTCACTTTGGTGAAACTCATCCCCTTTCGCAACCAGGACAAAGGAAAAGCTGCCCAAGACAAGGAGAGCCTTCCCTTCCAGAACATCACTCCACACACAAGCCCAATTACCTATTCATTTCAAGATCATTCAGGCGAGCGGAAAGATCCTCGAGGCGGTTGATTTGTTTGTGGCACTGGCTACAGTAAAACTCAAAAGCTTCATCTGCGATAATGCTGTGCAGTTTCGCAGCGAGCGGATTGGTGCTAGAGAGATCACAAGGGTCATTTCAACAGGACAGAACAGAACAGGGCTGATTTTCACCCGTGGCTTCCACAAGCTGAGCGGACGGTGGGGCCGGGGGTGTGAGATACAAGACTGGCGATTAAAACCTTCAGGGTGGATTGGGTCATCTCCTCCCCCTCCCCGGCCCCACCTCGATTTTAGAAGCCAAATGGCCAGTCATTCTGGAGTTGCTATGAATTAGCAGAACTTCCACCACCCTCATCCCGGAGACTTTGAGCTTGGCCATGTTTCCAAACCACATGCTCTTGTGGAGGACCCCCCCCCCCAAACCCCAAGG
>VXAK01003174.1:23651-56849 GCA_013399435.1 Arenaria interpres
GTGGAGTGCCCCCCCCCCCCCAACCCAAGAGCCCAGGGAAGGCGAGGTGCACGCTTCCCACAAACCCACACGACTATGAAGTTTATTTTCTGACATGATTTTCCAAGCAAACTGTCTCGGGAGGCTCTGGCAGTGGTCCTGGTTCTCCTCGGTTATCACAGACCGCATGGCTGGACCGGGTGCTGGGAGCGAGACCCAAATCCTTTGGTGGGTCACGCCGTTTTCCAACGGGATGCTCTAAAAATTGAGCGTCTGTGCGGCTGCGGACCCACAGAATTTGAGTCGGAATTTCATCCCAGAGAGCTCCCCTTTTAGGCTAAACTCAAAAAGGTGGTTGTGATTCAACTGCTGTCTCCTACGAAGGGAAGAACAGCGAAGCCACCGTGTTGCCTTAATGCAGGGAACATCATTTGGCACGGGGACATGGGAGTCTCCAGGGCTTTTACAGCCGGGGAGCTAATGGGTCCCATCAGTGGTTCATCTCCAGGTGCTGACGGGGAAATCAAGCTGCCGAGGGACTCGCTGGGACTGGGCAAACCGTTTCCCCCACCTGACGTGACTCAGGACAGAGTTTGGCCACGGGATTCTGAACAGCAAAGGGTTTGTGTTAATTTGGGGGCCAAATATACGCCACAGATCCTTTCCTGCAGGAACAGGTGCTTCTGGAAGCCACGGATTCGAATCAAAGAAAAGGTTAATAGTGAAAAAAACCAAAGCAGTTCAATAAGAAAGACAGGTAAAAGGTGTGAGCAAACACAAGCAAGCTTAAAACCAACAGGCATCTGAAAGGGCCAGTCAGCCCCGTGATACAGGTCCACACTGGTAAGTCCTGGCCCGGGAGGTGCTGAGGGCCCAGGACACCCCAGGACGGGGGGTCCCCTGGCCCCAGCTCCTTTGTATAACCCCTCGTTGACGTGGTTTTGGTGGCAGTGGGGTGTCAAGAGCCCAGCCACCCCCAGGGTCAGGCCTCTGAGTTTGTGCCGTCTGTACAGTATTTCCGAACCCCCTTAGAAGAGGCAACTGGAAGAGAGTGAACACCAAATTGCTCATTTTTTCCCATTCCTAGAAAAAAAAATTATTTAAAAACATATTCCCTCTACTCTCTAGGGCAGGTTTGGACCGAGGATAACCATCATCCACCAGCAGACAGTTGAGTTGCTCAGGCTTTGTGCAGAAGTGACAGAAGCTTGTGTGGCACCTGGAAGAAGCGACGTGCCCATTTCTGGGCTCTGTCCCCACATGTGGCTGCAGGTGAGCCCCCTTCAGCGCGTCCTCCTCATCTCTGCCACCTCCCCGGGCGATGTGTGAACCAAAATCTAACCAGTATTAATAAAAATGGGAAGAGAAACGTAGAGGAGAACCCACTCTTCGGGTGCGTGCAGATATTCTTGGCCTCTGGTTGGGTTGGTTGGTTGCCCATTGAGTGGGCGAGAGCTCAACCACACTGCGCCGTGGGGCATCCCCACCTATCCCTGGTGGCAAGTGGCCAGGCTCTCTGCCTTCCTGCCTCCTCCCTCCATCACGGGGAGAACGTTCATCTTCTACAACAAGTTGCCCATGAGCCAGCAATGGGCCCTTGTGACCAAGAAGGCCAATGGTCTCCTGGGGTGCATCAAGAAGAGCATGGCCAGCAGGTGGAGGGAGGTCGTCCTCCCCCTCTGCTTTGCCCTGGGGAGGCCCCATCTGGAGCACTGGGTCCAGTTCTGGGCTCCCCAGTGCAAGAAGGACAGGGAACTGCTGGAAAGAGCCCACCGGAGGTTATGAAGATGATGAGGGGCTGGAGCATCTCTGTGCTGAGGAAAGGCTGAGAGCCCTGGGGGTGTTCAGCTGGAGAAGAGCGGACTGAGAGAGGACCTCATTGATGCTGAGCGATATCTAAAGGGCCAGTTACAAGACGATGGGGCCAGACTCCTCTCAGTGGTGCCCAGGGACAGGACAAGGGGCAACGGGCACAAACTTGAACACAGGAAGTTCCATCTGAAGATGAGGAGGAACTTCTTTTCTGTGAGGGTGGCAGAGCCCTGGAAGAGGCTGCCCAGAGAGGTGGTGGAGTCTCCTTCTCTGGAGACATTCAAACCCCACCTGGATGTGTTTCTGTGCGACCTGCTCTGGGTGACCCTGCTCTGGCAGGGGGTTCTGGATGACTGGATGATCTCCAGAGGTCCCTTCCAACCTCTACAATCCTGTGATTCCACGGGGGATCAGCGCTTATGGACGCACGCCGGCAGCCGATACAGGTGCGGGCGAGGAACTTTTCCCTTCAGTTGCCACTCATTTCCCACCAAGCTTTGCAGAGAGACTTCTCTTACTGGATGGACGTGCCAGGGAAGAGGGGGCAACCCAAGAGGAGGGATTGCAAACACACACACGAGGACTAAGCAGGAAAATGCAATACCCCCCAGTGTTCCCTGCAGGCTCTTGTATTAATTCCCTGGTGAAGATCTCGAGCTGCGGGAGGAAAATCTGTCGACGTTCTTCCCACTTAGAGACTCTTGTAACACAGAAAAGGTGCGTGGAGATGTGACCATCTACAAGCGACAGCATCCCCTGCATTCAAACCACAGCCAAACAAAAGAGCTCAGCCTGAACCGGAGATATCCTGTAGCTCTTTATGGTTTTGCTACGTTTAAAGGCACTGGGGAGGTGGGACTGTGTTCAGAAAACCAGCACAGCCTCAGAGAACGATCGGGATCTTCACGCACGCAACGATAAGCCCAGGTAGACCTGAAAGGCATGAGGAAATCCTCTGTTCCAAACAGAACCGCATGCTTAGCTCCGGAGGTTTCGCGGGGTTTATCTGCAAGCCCCAGCGGCGAGTCTCCAGTACAAACCACCACCAGCCGCGTGGCCACGTGCCGGGTGAGCCCCTCCCGGCAGAGGGAAGATGCTGCAGAGCACGATCTGGTGGGATAAGATCCAAAGAGCAGCAGAGGGGAGACGGTGCCCCCACAAAGCAAGATTTGAACACCGGGAGTGTGGGTAACCCGGGAGCTCCGGGCTGGTATTAAAGAAGAAGTTTAACTGATAGCAAAGCACCTTTAGCTGAGTATTTTCTTGCCAGGAGCCTTCTGGACTGGGTTGGAGGCCCACACTCAAAGAGAAGCTCAAAATGAACACCGAGGCTGGTTTTTATCCGCTTCCTACGCTGCAGCACGGGCACAGACAGCCCCACGCGGCATTTCTGCACAGGGCAATCAAAGGACAAGGGTGGACAAGTGACGCGTCCCTTCCACCGCAGGGCATCCCAGCGCATCAAGCATCCGTTTCCTGAAGTAATGGGTTCGTCGCGCTTTACAGCAACTAATTCTTATCGCAGGGTTAGTTAATGCCTTCCGAATCGCTGCTGCAAGAGGGAAAAAGAAAGTAGGAAGAAAGAAAGTCAGGCCTGACCCGCAGCAAAGCGCAGGCCTGGGGATGTGACAGCTCTTCCCTGTCCCCTTCCCTCTGCAACCAGAATTGGCCAAACTCTACGGAGGGCTTTGGGAAGCCGGTAGAAAAAGAGGCAGACGGCAAAAGAAAAAGTTATGACAAGTTTGTCCTGCTGTAGAAAGTCACAAACGTGACATCCCAAAGGAAAAAAGCAGTATGTTCTTGTCTTCAACACAAGCGTGTGGCTGGCAGGGCCCAGTCTGGGTGGAGGAACGTGTCCCCGCTGTTCTCTCTCATCACAGGGACTTCGGGGGATGATCATTCCAGCTTTTACATTTTTTTTTTCCTTAGAAAGTAAGCATTGATGGGTTTCGTACTGTCACACCAGCTCCTCAGCTCACCCTGCAGGGGCTGGAAAAATCAATATTTGCCTGGTTTCAGACCCTAATGCAAGGACTAATGTAGGAAATGCTACAACCTGCTTCCTGCTCCACGTATCCCTTAGGCTCATCCCTTAGAGAGGGAAGGCTGCCGCGGCTCGGCCGAATCCAACCAAGCATCATATCAAAGCCAAAAATACAAGCACAGGAAAGAAAAGCGTCACCCAACAGGACCGGGGGTAACGCTGCACCGTGGTTTTCTCTGCCAGAAGGTTCTGCGAGGAGCCACATCCCTCACAGGAGTGGGAACGCGATGCTGCCCTGGATGCATGTGAAACTGCTCTTCCATTAGTGCCTCTGGATGGAAGGGTTCAGGAAAAGGAATCTCCTCTTCCACTTCCCGAGCTGATTACCCCGCTGTACCCAAATTTTGCAGGCCGGCTGGTGTGCAAACCCAAAGGAAACAACTCCCCCAGGCAAAGGGAAGACACTAAGCAAGTGACAGCAGTTAAAAGGCGGCCAGCGCGGCGCCGAGCGTTACCTGGGAGAGAGGAACGAGGAGCTGTTAAAGCTGCTTTCCCCATTACACAAGCCGTCCGGGAACAAATCGGCTTCGTTCCCTTCCCCGTAATCCTCAAAATGCTCCTCTCCGCTTATGACCGTCACGATGGAGTGGCCGAGGTCCGAGCCCAGGGGCAGGTCGTGGGGATGGGACCTGTGGGAGCCGAGAGGAAGACGTTAGAGGGCGGCCACCGCAGTGGCCTTCACGCGATACACCCCTTCTCCAAGTCATATCCCTCATTTTGGCTAACTTTTCCTTACAGCACAATTCACCCTGTGCCTTCAACACCAAAAGGGCACCACCAGGAACTCTGCAGCAATTTTTTTTTTCCGCAATAAACCAACGTGGATTTTTTTTTCCCCCCCCTGGCAGCTGCAATGTAGGATTTGGGGGTGGGACTTGCAGGACAGGTCCCAGGGTTGGTGACAAGCCCTCGCACGGCACCGGTGCGGCCAAAAACACGGCAGAAAAAAGCTCGGCGTGTCCCAAACGCACCCTAAATATGTTTTGAATTACATCGTCAGCCTACATGCCGGGCTCACGCTCGCTTATTGCTGTATAATCCTATCAAGAGCCCAGCAGAGGGGGTTTAATGCTGTAACCCCCCCGCCCCGACACAAATCCCAGGCAGAGGAAGGAGCCCTTTCCCTGCTCCTGCGGAGAAAACACTGTACAGCAATCCTGGGGAGGGGGAATGCTGTTTCGTGGGTATTTAACACCCAATCCAGAAGGCTGTGGTGCATTAAACATCACCCTAAACCCTGAAAACACCCAGCACAGGTGCTGGGATGTCCCTTGCTTCGGAGGGGACAGAGCTCAGCGCCGAAGTCACAGCTTATGGAAGTGTCTTCTCACGTGCACGGCGTTGTATGAAGCACCACGGCCGTAGGTGCCCACTCTGAGGACTTTCCTGCCCAGGACTGCAGAGGTTTTAAAAAATCAAGCTGGGGGATAAAAGCCGGGGGGGAGGGGGATTATAAGAACCAGGCTGGGGAAAAAAGCAGGGGGGGGATTTGGAGGAAGCAGGCCGTGAAAGCAGCCCACATGGCCACAAGCCACAGGTATGTGTTCTAGGGGGACTAGCACCACTCTCCTCTCCAAAATCCAATGCTAAAAAGAAAAAGATTGCATTCTATTACCTTCATCCACTTGCTGGGAGAAGGAAAATGGGGGTATGGGTCCATTGCTGTACTAAATCAGCAAGAAAAAAAGATTACAGATAAGCCTTTTATGACAAAAACCTGCACCATCTGAAGGATTTGCCCTTATCCTGCTAATAAAAAACATGTCAAGCCTCCAGCCGCAACAGCAGCAGATCTCCCTGTGTCCAGTCCAGCCTGTGGGCATCTGCACATCTTCCTTGTGCTCTCCAGAAACCCTGTTCTTCCCGCAGCGGGATCCGTCGGATCCATCCTCCCCGGCGCTGAGTCAGACCCAGCAGACCGTGGCCGAAAGCACGGGAAGTCTCTCCAGGAATAGAAGGCAGGGGGGCGGAATTTTCAGATTTGCAAGCAAAACCCAGCCCCGATTCTCTAAATTCAGGGCTGTGGTTTGACAGGCACCGCACAGAAGCCGAGCTGATGGAGCACCTGGAAACCCTCAGCCAGGGATGCTTTGGGCAATAAATAATACCAGCATTTTATATATGCTTACTGGGGGCTTTAGCAGTTTCAAGATCCAGAGTCCAACTGATCTTTACGACACGCAGCCTAAATAACTTCTTAATCTCAAACCATCTAAGGTATGTTGAGCTTTAGCAGCTACTGAAAAGCAGTGTTGAAGCTTCGATTCAGTCCACCAGCTGCACTGATCACATTGTCCTTACTGACTGTCCCCTGGAAGAGCTCTGGGCACTAGAGGTGTAAAAATGTTGTCAGAAAATCATGGAAGGGTTGAAAGGGACCTCAAAGCTCACCCAGTGCCACCCCCGGCCCTGGGCAGGGACACCTCTCACCACACCAGGTTGCCCCAAGCCCCCTCCAACCTGCCCTTCAACCCCTCCAGGGATGGGGCCGCCACAGCTTCTCGGGGCAACCTCGGCCAGGCTCTCACCACCCTCACACCAAACAAGTTCTTCCCCACATCTCAGCTCCATCTCCCCTCTTTCAGGGTCAAACCCTTCCCCCTCCTCCTAGGGCTCCCCTCCCTCATCCAGAGTCCCTCCCCAGCTTTGCTGCCTGGGGTCTGACAGAACCAAAACCAGCCCTCAACAACTTGGGAATACATTTCCCGATGTTTCCATCTCAAGTCTTCCAAGTCTTTAAGCCAAACGAACTTTTTCCTTGATATTCTTTTTTTTTTTTTGGCTACCTGGAATTTGCAGGCATTTAACACACCACTGCGCTCGGAGAGAGCACCCCAAGGACCCCCACCCTTCCCAGGCCCACACTGGGACTAGCAGGGAAGCCTCAAAAACAACCGAATCTTTAAAAATACAATTCCCAAGCAAAGCATTTTGTACCTACAGGCAGGTGAATCCCAGGCACGTCACGTTCCCCAGGGGCCGGGAGCGCACGCAGGCTGCCATGGCCCCTCCAGGGACCCTCGGCCGGGTGGGCAGGGAGCTCGGCGGCCGATTATATCCCGATTTAACTGTCACTGAGCTGAAGGCACTGGGGCCAGGAGAGCCGAGCCAGCTAATCCCATTTCTTCCCTAATCCACAACACCCTTTCAGCCCCAGTACCAAGCGCCCAGCAGAACTGACCCCTCACCAATGTCCCCAGATGTCATTTTGGGCTGGGAAGGAAACCTGGTGCTGTCTGAAAGTAATAGGAACTCTAAATACTCACCACAGCACCAACCCTGGGTGATTTATTTTTGCCCCCAAAAATTCTGGTTTTGACCAGACCTCAAGCAATGATGGTTCCAGAGGTCTCAACCCAGACCTTGGGTCACTATTAAAGGAGTTACTCCCTCCAGCATCCCAGTTTCACCCCCCAAAAAACCCCATTTTTCCTGCAAACTCTAGGAAACGGGGCGGACCCAGGAGCGGTTTCGCCAGCAGCGGTTCAGGGCCGGGGAAGATGATCTCAGCTCACTCTTCTGCGCTTCAGGCACAAGTTTAAAACTAGTTATTACAGGAGGTGGTTGCACATCAAAGGGCGCGCGCGTGTTTAGGAAAAACAAGAATACGACGAGTTCCCCTCCTGACTTGAAAATTATACGTTGCGTTTCTGGCTTAAGTGATAGATTAAAAACTGCAAGTATTTCAGGTGTTTGGATCATCTGAGAACTTACTTTAGAGGTTAAAGATGTTAATGAGGGTACAGAAGTTCTCCCAAGGCAAGCAATGATTAACTCAAAGAGATTGCCAGGCCGAGCTCCAAAACAGCCTACACATGGTGCAGCCTAATTATTATGATTATTCTTGAAGAAGAGCTATTTTGGTCTTGCATGAAGTTACAAAGGCAAAGAAGAAACCAACCAGTTTCAGCAGGACAGACTCAGCCCACTTTATTTTAAATCCTCGGGCTGCATCTCCCCGGGTCCTCGCCTGCTCCCGGTTTGCCGGAGTTTCCTGCAAAAACCCCGGTGAGTTTTGCTCCTCGGAAGTTCCCACTCACCCGTGCTCCGGCTCCTCGATGGGATCGGTGAATTCCGAGTGCACGGTGGAGTCGATGGCACTGTCCGTTTCTACTTCGTCGTGCATCTCGTGATGTACGAGGGTGCTGGTGTCTTCGTCCGTGAAGGTCTCGCACTCGCTGTACGTGCTCTCGGAGCCCATGTAAGCGCTGTCAGTCACCTCATTTGCCTGGGGGGGGAAAAAAAGAAAACCACAAGAGAGGGGAAAAAAAAATAAGAAGATATTAGAGCAGTTGCATCACACAGAAGGACAAAACACTAATTACTGCTGCGCTGCATCTCTAAGGAGGGAAATCCAAGCTCCCGAAACCAGCGTTGAGCTTTACTCCACCCTCCAGGTGCTGCTCTGTCTCCAGGTCCCAGGACCGAGCGCTGCCCCGGGGCCCCGCAGGCTTCACAACAGCAGTGTTTGGAAAACAGCTCACAGAAATATATACTAAATAAAAGGCAGAGGGAGGGTTTGTTGCGAGTATGGATTTGTCAGGTCCAGGAGGGATTACCCGCTGCTTACTCAGCGGTTCCGACCAGCGGCGTTTTCACCCACTCCATTTTAAGAGGGCACATTATTAATCTCAATTCTCTGAAAAAAAACCACCAACCAAACCAGCATTCAAAACTACCCGTTAGCCCTTAGAGCACTTTTTCCCTGCCCTTAGTAACAGGAGGGCACCTTCCATCCCTTAACAGAAAATAAGCTGGTTTATAAATCTTCACTACGGCATCTAATTTGCAAGGACAGCATCAGCAGGACGCCCGAATCACCCCATCTCCGCTGGAAAAAGCATCTTGAATATTTCACGGTCCTTCCCCACCTCCGTTACCCACAGCAGGGTCTGGGAAAGAGGCACGATTTGGTTTTTAGGACACCGTGCTGCCAGCACGGAGGACTGGGTTTTTCTCCCAGTTCTCCCCCTCAGGCAGACATTTATCTTCGGTCCTGCTCGTACACGAGGGTAGGGATGGTCCTAGAACCGTCCCCGCGTTCAGAGGAGAGCTGTGGGACCGCTAGAAGAAACACCCTCCTAAAGCAAAAATTCTCATTATCCATCAAAGTGCCAGCTCATTTCCCAGCATTTATGGGATTTTCCTGCATTTATGGGATTTCCCAGCATTTACAGGATCTCCCTGCCTCAAGAACAAATCAAGTCATGTTTGGCTCCAGGATCTCCATCGCAGTGGGATCTGTCGGTGCTGGCGCTGAGCTCCAGCTGATCCCCTGTCACCGGAGATGTCAGGCGGAGGGATGGGAGCCCTCCTGCCTGGCCTCAAGAGAAAAAGATGCTCATGAAAAGCCATTTCCTCCATCTGAAGTTCATCCAAGGGGATCAAACCTGCTCCAGCAGGACAGCGGGGCAAAGGAGCAGCGTTTGGAACGCAGGCACCAAGAGTGAAGAAAACTCTTTTCCTCTGCCAGGGAGCACACAGAGCAGCTCTCAGTGCCTTCTCCAAGGATTTTGGAAAAAAAATGAGATTTCTCAAAGCCCTGTATTACAGCAGCTGGAAAGAAAACACAGACACACTGCCCTTGGGACAGCAGAACGGACAATTACACCAGAGCTGTTAATTAGGGGCAGGGTATGGGCAAGGCAGGGTGGAAGAGTCCTGCTCGTTGCTGCAGACGTTGGCTCCCGTAGAAGAGCAGCTTTTAGGCCACGTGCTGTATTTGTACGGCAGGAGAGCACCAGATGGAGAGAGACAGAAGTCCCACTGACATCGTGTCACCTAGACTTCACAAAGGCTGCTCTCGCCAGCCTGATCCTCCTCTTTCAGGCCAATACTCCATACTTCAAAGAACTCCTGCAGCGTTCACCGGTCCAAAGCGGCTCAAGACCCAACCAACGCTTCATTTTGTATCACCCCAAAATTCCCCGGCTGCCTCAACACACATGAGGCCAAAAAGGGATAGCAAGAACTTGAAGGGGTGGATGGAGAATTGCTCAGCAGCAGTTCCTGTTCCACCTGGGCACTGGGGAGCAAAGCGACCGAGTGAAGCCCCTTGGTTTGCTCCCCGAGTGGAGTGCCCACCAAGCGCATACGGCTGGTGATGGATGGAGACAGACAGACAGACAGGAGCCCCTCTTGTAAGCTTGGTTCAGCTTTCACAGACTTACGGACACCAGCATCTCTCTAGGACACCACCCTGAAGTTAATCATGACACAAACCTTCACAGAACTGAAGTCTAAAGTCATCACCAGGAGAATTCATAGAATCATACAATTGTCTAGGTCGGAAGGAACCTTTCAGATCATCGAGTCCAACCATCAACCCAACACTGCCAAACCCACCACTGAGCCATGTCCCTCAGCACCACGTCTGCCTGGCTTTTAAATACCCCTAGGGATGGTGACTCCACCACTGCTCTGAGCAGCCTCTTCCAACGTTCGACAACCCTTTGGGTGAAGACAGGGCTGTTCAAATGAACTCGGTTCAAAGAGAGGAGAGGCTGCCGCAGCCGACATCTTCCCCAGCACAGGAGAAGGCGGCTTTCACTACCCTCCGAGATCAAAACAAAAGCCTCCTAAAACCCCCACCCACTTTAAAAAGCGTAAATCCAGCAGGACTACTTATATACCTAAAGCTGGGGACTTGCTTAAGTGCTTTACTGGATTTATGTTGCACTTCCTAGAAACACCGGTCAGGTTCTTAATGCTGGAGCAGGAGGAGGAGATTTGGCAGCGGGGGCTTGTTCTGCCAGCTCCATCACGGACACAAGAGGACATTGCCATGGCCCTGAGCTGAGCCCGGTGACCCCAGTCTCCCCCATGTGTTGCTCTGGGGGAGAAAACCCTCATCTTCAGCCCGCACCGCATGTCCCCAGTGCTCCCAGCAGCAATGGCACTTGATGCTGGCCTGGCCTGGCTCTACGGGGTGGGATAAATACAAAAAAAACCCCAACCCTTCCCACTGGCGAAGCTTAAATTGAAGTATACATTGAATTATTATAATGAGCACGAAGTAAAGACAACTACTGCAAAGGAACAATAAAAAAAAACCTCTAAAAGATTCCAACCCACAAGTAAATTGATGTAAAATCCACCCCGTTGTGGTCACCATTGCTGACCCTCTCAACACGAAGCATGACCAGGAGCTGAGCAGCTCAGGGCAGCAGAACATCTCAGTGCCCTTATTCAGCAGGATTTATTTATCAAATTGTCATAAAACACCTTATTGACGGGAAATACCCGTAACGGAGAGGCTGAAAGAGGGAGCAACCCTCGAGAGCAGCACCTTAAACATCCTCCTTCAGCCGCACCGAGGACGTGCAGTGATTTATTATTTTTTTTAAAAAGATGAACACAATTTGTAACACAATTTGCAAACAAGGTATGTATTTAGCAAATAAGATTTTTTTTTCCTCCTGTAATACTAGGCTAGACGGGGTTTCAAAAGCAAGAGCCCTATTAAAATTAAACCTAGTTGGTCAATGAGTTAAAAGGCAGCTGAAACTGTAAACAAAGTCCTTCTGAGCACGAGCGTGGAGAACTTTGCTTTACATTTCATCACGGATTAAGTAACTAAACCTCAAGAACAGACCCGAGGAGGAGATGGGCAAAACAAGGGGATGTAGGTAAGGTATTACCAAACCTCTGCTGAAGCAAAGCAAACCCAAACCCCTGTGCCCTGGGCAAAGGTGCAGCCGTGGGGCACAGAAAGCTGGTTTTTCTGGCCTCACGAGCAGCTGGTTTGGGCACTGACCCTTTAAAATCTCTGGGCACATCGCTCGTCTTGCCAGGTTTGCCTTTCTGTGAGCAGGCAGAAAGTAGGCATTTTTTCCAGATTAAAACAAATAATAATAATCACAGTACACTTAAAGATGTCCATGGCCTTGGAAGAGCCAGGCGAGGCTGCAAGTGCCGGGGGGGACCCACCAGGAATGTCCCCACCGTGTTCAAAACAGGGTGGTGTCACCAGTATCAGTGTATTTTCAGTTTTTCTCAACTAAAACACACCCTTCAGGTAAACCTCAGATCCTAAAACTGGGACACAGACACACAGAGCCCCGATGATGGTTCGACTGAAGCCCCCAGCCCCTCCAGCAGGGATTTCCCCCTGGGTGCCAGGCCTGGCTGAGCGGGACATCGACCACCCGGGGACAGCCCTGAGCATTTGGAGGGGTTTGGGAAAACGCCGGGGGTTTGAAAGCCCTCCTGCTTCTAAAAGGAAATAGGTGGATGAAATCAGCGTGAGGGTGACGCAACGCGCCCTGATAAAATGGCCAAGACGATGAACCGCCTCCGGGAGACTCCAGCAGCAGCTCATCGATTGCTCCAGTAAAGACTGTTGGATTTAATGCTGTAAAGCGCTGTAAAAAACACAGCGATTAAAGAAAAAAAAAAAAAGCACTGTTTGAGCACAAGGAAAGGAAACAAGACTTTTGGGAGTCACCTGTAAAGCCAAGGCTCTGATCCGTGATGGACAGGAGCTTTGGCGAGGCGTTGTCTTGGAGAGGAGAGCAAAGTCTGGCTCCCAGGGAAGTTCCTCCCCGGCATTTTCTGCAGGGCTCATTCCCGGAGCCCTCCCGCCATCCCAAAGCTCTGCTGTCCTTGGCCGCAAACACTCGGAAGCTCGGGAGGGGAAGCGGGGGGAGAGGAAAAGGAAAAACAACTCTGTTTTCCCAGCAAGCGTGAGTCTATTTGTGATAACTCCAGCTCCGGCTGCACACAGGGGGAGACGGACCGGTTAAAAAACCCACCCCTCCAAGGACACTCTCGCCACCGGGTCCCCAGCCTGGCCTGGGAACCCCTGGAGACACCACACTGCGGGGACGAGGCTCCATTGGACAGGAGAAGAGATGGAGAACGTCCCACCTACGCCCCACATCGCGGGGACAGCCTGGCCGGCGATGCCGAGCCCGGCACGGCCAACAGCACTGTGCCATCAGCCTGCCCAGCAGCAGGCCACCTGCGCTTCAATTAGCTTTAAATCAATTTAAAGGGAGGTTAAATTGTGTATATAGTTCCACCTGAACCTGTATCAATGCAAGCACCCTCAAGGAAGCTCAACCTCCAGGCCTCAGCAGCCAAAAGCTATAACACCCCCAGGGCCACCATCAGCAACAAGGCACCGGCTTCTCGGCCACAATATTTGCCTCTTTCCAAGTATTTGGGCAATATCCGTTTTTCAGAGAAGCCAGGGAACCGGCACTCAGCCTGGGGGGAAGGCAACTTTCACAACACAGCCCCCAAAGGTGGGTTTAGGGGCTGCTACGCTCAATAATACCCCCCCCAAGGCTGGGCAAGAGAACTGCACGGCACCTGTTGGGGCAAATCAAAAACACTCACCCCAAAAACCAGCCCCAAAATCACAAAACAACTCACAAGACACCAGATCTTGCAGACCGTCCTCAGCACCCCGAAAGCCTGCAGCCACCGTCCCTCCCGGTCCAGCTCCCCCAGGAAGACCCAGGCGGGGAGGGTTATGAAGATGCCGTCACGTACACACACCCCATGGACCACAGGGAGGAGAGGCCATTCCTGAGTGTGGCCGCCCCATCCCTGGAGGGGTTGAAGGGCAGGTTGGAGGGGTCTTGGAGCAACCTGGTGTGGTGGGAGGTGTCCCTGCCCAGGGCAGGGGGTGGCACTGGGTGGGCTTTAAGGTCCCTTCCAAACCCATTTCACGATTCTAAACGCACTCGGTCAGAAAAGAGCAAGTTGGTGGGTACCCAACCTGCTTCTTCCCGGTATCTCCGGGGCTGAGAGCAGTCCCGGGGCTGGAAATCTCTCTCCCTCTACAAACCCAATCCTTCCTCGTTTCGTGTCGGCGCTCAAAACCTACCTGAGGACACATCGCCTCTTTGCCCGAGTCAAATCCAGCCCCAGCAGCCGGCACCGCCGGGAGCTTCTGCGAGGAGGGAGGGAAGCGAAGTCCGGGAGGAGGCCGAGCCGGCACAGCGCCGGGGGGAACAGAGCGCCTTTTGTTCCCCACCTCGGCGGCGATAAGGAGAGGCCAGCTCCCGCCGTGTGACCGCAACCCTCCCGCTGACGGCCAATGCCAAAATAAAAGCACAATTCCCAAGCCCCGCGCAAGGGCCAGCCCCGCTCCAGGTGCTCACGCCTTCTTTTCCCATGAAACCATCACCCATTTCAAAAGAAAAGAAAAACAAACCCACAAAAAACCCAGGTTCATTCTGAAGAGGACCTATAAGTGCTTCCAGGGCTTATCTCATCCTTCCTGATATTTCTGGTGAATATTTAAGCAGTAAATGACAAATTCCTTCCTTATAGCCACAAATAGAAGAACGAGGAGAGCTTGCCCTGCTCGCTGGGGGCAGGTGAGGAGCACCTGGTGACTGATAAGCCACCACAATCACCGTTGGGGTGACTCAAACGGCAATCTGTGATAAGCGATGACAATATTGCCCTCCAAAAAGGGCTGGGGCTCCGGTCACGGGTGATAACCGAGTTTACAAACACACCGGCCCATCTCCCAAGCAGCTGCTTTCTGCAAACAGAGGAGCCCCGACAGAGCCAGCGCCGTGGGGTGACCCCGTCCACAGGGTCCTCCCTTCCCCGGTGACGTACAAAGTCCTCGACAGCGCGTGGTTCAACGCACCGCTCAAACCCCGAAGTTCTGAGGGGTTCGTCTGTTCTTCTGTTTCCTCTCTACAGAAACATCGCACGCGTCAAGCCTCAGGCTCCCTCAGCCGTGCCTGTTGAGCACAAATAAACTTATTTCTCTCCATTACCTTCCTAAATCACGTTTTCTTATTTTCCCCGGGTGATCCGTGCTCTCCTCTGAGCCACATCCTTCCTGAAGCCCCGAGCGGGACCGACCACTCAGCAAGTCTGACTGGAAGCGTCTCGCACCGTGATAACCATTGACCTTCTGTGCTGAGTCCAGAGAAAAGCAAGGACCCCGGTAAGGCGCAGGGCAGCGGGGAGTTACGCTTTAACCCCAGCTCTCTTCTCTGCCCGGAGCTGCCAGTCGCAGTCCTTCTGCTCTCCCAGCTCCTCTGCGGGTGCTGTGAGAGCTCAGGGGAGGTCTAACACTGCTGGAGGAGCCCAAGTCACAGCATCACACAACGTTACGGGGTTGGAAGGGACCTCTGGGGATCATCTAGTCCCATCTCCTGCCAGAGCAGGTCCACCCAGAGCAGATCCCACAGGAACGTGTCCAGGTGGGGTTTGAATGTCTCCAGAGAAGGAGACTCCACCACCTCCCTGGGCAGCCTCTTTCAGGGCTCTGCCACCCTCGCTGCAAAGAAGTTCCTCCTAGTGTTCAGATGGAACTTCTTATGTTCAAGTCTGTGCCTGTTACCTCTTCTCCTGTCCCTGGGAACCACTGAGAAAAGTCTGGCGCCATCTTCTTGCCCCCCACCCTTTAGATATCACTCAGCATCAGTGAGGTCCCATCTCAGCCCGCTCTTCTCCAGCTGAACAGCCCCAGGGCTCTCAGCCTTTCCTCAGCAGAGAGATGTTCCAGATCATCTCCGCAGCCCTCCAAAGTCCCATACCCCGACAGAAAAGCTAATTAGGAAACCCCAACGACCATCACTTTCACTTTCTGAACTCTTACTGAGACTCCTCTGCTCCCAGCGCCGCGGGGCCCACGGGCTGCCCCCCGATGCTGCCCCCCGGCTCCCATGTTCCTCGCTCCCACGCACCGCGCCAGCGGCTCAAGATAAGGCCTCAAGGTCTTTGCTTTCCAAACTCCTTCCAACCTGTCCTGCCCAGGGCAAACACTCCAAATAGGATCCTTTCGGCCCAGCGAAGAAATTTCTCACCGTGGCCCTGAATTGCAGTCCTGCCTTCGGGGATGTTTGTGCCTGATTTACCCTCCCGTCCTGCCCTCTACACAGCATTGAGTCAATACAACATACGAATTTCCTCGGTATTTTCAGGCTTCTTGTCACGACGTTGTCACCACAGACTGATTCTGGAGTTCGATGACCTGAAAGGTCCCTTCCGACCTAGGGAATTCTATGATTCAGTCCAGCAATTTTAGTAATTACTGTATTTTTCTCGTGCCTAATCCATACAAAGATAAAACAGACCGTTCACTCGTTTGCTGCAAAAAAACCCGTGCTCCACACATGGGAACAGGATGGGTTCCCTTCACCTCCCCGCGCTGGGGAACAGAGAGGCTTTGGGGACAGTGGGGACATTGCTCAGGGTTCCGTGTCCTTCCCCAAAGGGACAGATGAATAGCCAAAAAACCCGCATCCATCGCCTTTCACAGCCCTGCAGTTCTGGCCGCCTACGAGATTTTGAGCTGTTTACGCCAAAATTAACACCAATTCCAGCGGCCGACTCCAAGAGGGATTTGTGATTTTCTCTTGTTCGGATACAACGGTGCTTTTGGGTCAAACGCTGTGAAGAGAAGCCCAGTGAGGGCAGTCCTTGGAACGACACTGGAGAAGAAAGCCTGAGCTGAGGAGCGAAGAGCTTCAGTCTTCACGTGTTGCATCTTCATCTCCATCTGGCACAGCAAAGGATCGCAGACCTTCATCTCAGATAATGAGGGAACAGCCCGCAGAGTCCCCGGCAGAGCTGGCAAGCTGAATCCCGGCTCCATGAGCCCCTGAGCTTGCCTTTGAAGGGTGAAAACCCCATTTTTTCACACCAGTTGGCTTCTACGAGGCACACAGCCCCTGGTGATGGTGGAGAGGAAGAGGAGGAAAAACCTGACGTAAACTGCTGAGGATTCCAAAGCGGGTCCACCACCAGGGCAGAAAACTCTCCCAGCCTCAGGGGAAGGCAAATCATAATAAAAAAGGAAGTCTCAGAAGGTCCACCGGGCTACCAGGAGGAGAGACTGAGTACAAGCACCCCACATGGGCTCCTTGCAGAACACAAGCCACGAGGAACTGGCTGATGCCTCTGGGGAACTGATGCTCTCGCACTCCCAAGTTGTGGTACCCAACAGCTTCTGTCTTACCAGCGCACCGCTGGGATCCTACCAGCCTCCTGTCCCCTCTGCAGAAACTCTTGAGCAGCTGGAAAAACCCAGGAACATGGATTTAAATTGCCCCACTGATTTTTTTGCCCTTCAAGAAGCATTAAATACCACTGATCTACATGAAAAAAAATCTAATTCCAATTTTAATAGAGGGCAACAGTTCCTCCGGCAGCCGCACCTCGGGACAGGCAGACTGGAGAGAGCCAAGAGCATTCCCTCCTCCCAAAAAGCACAAAATTAGATGTGGGGGCTCACCAAGGACTGTTTTCCTCCCCAGATCCAGTCCTGCTGCGCTGCACAACGTGCTGCTGACCACTCACCCAGAGGGGACATGCCTGAAGCAGGGGGGATAATGCTTGCAGGGTCCCCCTGTGCGTGTCTGGTTAGTCTCGGTGTTCTGAGAAAGCAAAATTACTCTTCCCCGCAGCTCCGCACAGCTCAGGGAGATGGATTTTTCCGGCTGCTCCCGAGAGGAGCCACAGCAGCCGCCCAGCAGATGGCAACAGCCCTGCGCGAGGAGCACAGCACCCCACAGGCACTGCTGCCCCCGAAACCTCCCACCCTGGAGGGGGGGGGTCCCGCCTACCCTGCTTCGCAGATCACAAAAAGGGACTTTCTACGACCTCGCTGGCCCAAGTTCCCGCGGCTAAAACAGGAATTAGTTATTTATCCCGTTCCCGGCCAGGCTTTACGGAGCACAGCCTGGCTCTGCCTCTCCTCCTGCCCACCCGAGGTTACATACTTCCAGAGAATCACAGGATGGTTTGGGTTGGAAGGGACCTTAAAGCCCACCCAGTGCCACCCCCTGCCCTGGCCAGGGACACCTCCCACCACACCAGGTTGCCCCAAGCCCCCTCCAACCTGCCCTTCAACCCCTCCAGGGATGGGGCAGCCACAGCTTCTCGGGGCAACCTGGGCCAGGCTCTCACCACCCTCACACCAAACAAGTTCTTCCCCACATCTCAGCTCCATCTCCCCTCTTTCAGGGTCAAACCCTTCCCCCTTCTCCTAGGGCTCCCCTCCCTCATCCAGAGTCCCTCCCCAGCTTTCCTGGAGCCCCTTGAGGGACTGGAAGGGGCTCCAAGGTCTCCCCGGAGCCTCCTCTTCTCCAGGCTGAACCCCCCCAACTCTCTCAGCCCCCCCTCCCAGCAAAGGGGCTCCAGCCCTCCCAGCATCTCCGGGGCCTCCTCTGGCCTCGCTCCAACAGGTCCATGTCCTTCTGATGTTGGTGACTCCAAAGCTGGAGGCAGCACTGGGAGGAGGGGGCTCTCCCCAGAGCGGAGCAGAGGGGCAAATCTCCAATCCCAGCCTAAATCCAACAGCACACTGAACTTTTGTACCTTGCTTCCATTTTGGCAGAGTCACCCTTCCCACCCAGTGTGCCTCAAGTGGGCTCATCTGCCCCCAGGAGCCAGGGCAGAAGGGACAGAGAGCCCTTGTCCTAGGGCAAGGCACAGCAGGCATCATGAAAACTAACTCCAAATTCACCTTTTCCCCACCCAGGGCACTGCAAACATCTCAGAACTGAGTCATGAGCTTCACAGGAGCTTGCAAAGGAGCCGAGAACTCCTACCTCCCAGTTAGTCAGCAGCAGAGCTGCACTAGCCCAGCCTGGGGGACAACTCAGGTGTCAGGACAGACAGACTCCAAGCTCCCTTTACATGGCTTTTACAAAGCAGAGTAGCCAAAACTGCCACAATTATTTTTTGGTGATGTTTGCCTGCAGAACGAGAGAGCAGTAAGCTTGTCCCCACCAGGTTTCCACCTGGGTTAGGGACAAAGACACTACCTGGGGGCAGGTAACCCCAGCGAGGGGATGTTCTCCCTGCCCAGGAGCCGGGCGACAGCGGATGGGATTCCTCTTGCATGTGTGACAGCAGAGCACTGGGGACTCTGATGTCTCGTGATGTCCTGCAAGCAGAGCTGGACCCACAAGAAGCCACGTGGCTCCTGGGTTTCCAATCCCCCGCCAGCTGCTGTCTCAACAGAGCCACACAACCTGAAATCCTCTCTGAAAAAAAGTTTAGGACAGACCTGTCTGTTGGACAGACGTGGAAAGGTGCAACCAGAGCCAGAAGCTCCATGCCACAGAATCACAGAACGCTATGGGGTTGGGGGGGACCTCTGGAGATCATCCAGTCCAACCCCCTGCCAGAGCAGGGTCACCCAGAGCAGGTCCCACAGGAACGTGTCCAGGTGGGGTTTGAATGTCTCCAGAGAAGGAGACTCCACCACCTCTCTGGGCAGCCTCTTCCAGGGCTCTGCCACCCTCACAGCAAAGAAGTTCCTCCTCATCTTCAGATGGAACTTCCTGTGTTCAAGTTTGTGCCCGTTTCCTCTTGTCCTGTCCCTGGGCACCACTGAAAAAAGACTGGCCCCATCCTCCTGGGACCCACCCTTTAAGTATTTATAGGTGTTGATCAGATCCCTCCTCAGTCTTCTCTTCTCCAGACTAAACAGACCCAAGTCCCTCAGCCTTTCCTCAGCAGAGAGATGTTCTACTCCGCTCATCATCTTCATAGCCCTTTGCTGTCCCCTCTCCAGCAGTTCCCTGTCCTTCTTGACCTGGGGAGCCCAGAACTGGACCCAGTGCTCCAGATGGGGCCTCCCCAGGGCAGAGCAGAGGGGCAGGATGACCTCCCTTCACCTGCTGGCCATGATCTTCTTGATGCACCCCAGGAGACCATTGGCTTTCTTGGCCACAAGGGCCCATTGCTGGCTCATGGGCATCCTGCTGCGGAAGTATGTGACATTACGAAGGTCCCTGCCTGAAGCTTCAAAGTTCAGACCTTGCCCACTTTGAGAGGTTTTTACACCTTTACTGGAAGATGCAAGTGTTGGCTCCTCTCGCTGTCGAGCAAACACTCGCTGAGACACCAACACTGGGCACTCAGGGCTCTCCACAGATGTTCAGCTCGCTCCGATGACAGCTACCAGAAGAGGGGATGACTCAGGGAGAAGAGCAACCTTATTAACAACGAGAAGACATTTCCATTTAGAAAAGCACTTGTTTACACTTGTTTGAACAAACATTTAGGAGAAAAGCTCTCTGTCAGGGCCCCAACACTTGTAAGAGCCAAGCACTCCAGACACTGTGATTTTGTGCTGTTTAAGTGGGAACAGACCATACTCCAAACCCAACAACCACAATTCCTCTCAGCTCCATGGCACAGCAAATGCGGCACCTCTCTTTCAGCTCCGCTTCTCCAGTGTCCTCTGATGTGACAGGAGAGGAGAAAAGCTTCACCCCGTGGCCCTGCCAAAGCTCAGCAGTGTCTGAAGCTCCCCAGCTGTGCTTTGGGGACTGAGAAAGAAGCGCTCAGGTTCCTTCCGACCTCTTTATCTGCCTGGTGGTCCCACGTAGTGGCTGTGTGCTCCCTCCCCAGGGCTGAAACGGGGACATTGGAGGACACAAATTGCCTTTTGGTGGTGTGGAAGGTCTCCTTGGAGGAAAGGCAACACCTTCAGTTTTGGAAGGATGCTCTTCATAGAATCATAGAATAGTTTGGGTTGGAAGGGACCTTAAAGCCCACCCAGTGCCACCCCCTGCCCTGGACAGGGACACCTCCCACCACACCAGGTTGCTCCAAGCCCCCTCCAACCTGCCCTTCAACCCCTCCAGGGATGGGGCAGCCACAGCTTCTCTGGGCAACCTGGGCCAGGCTCTCACCACCCTCACACCAAACAAGTTCTTCCCCACATCTCAGCTCCATCTCCCCTCTTTCAGTGTCAACCCCTTCCCCCTCCTCCTAGGGCTCCCGTCCCTGACCAAGAGTCCCCCCTCCTCCCTTTTCCCCCTCCTCTCTTCCAGGTGGATCCAAACAAGGTGGGATATATATTGGGAAAGGCCATTTATTCTGTTTTCTGTCTTATTTTTCTTTCTCTTCTCAGAGCAGCTGCCTGCTGCACCTAACGAAGGAGGACCTGCCGGAGCCCCCCCACCAGCAGGGAGGGCAGCGCGGGCAAAAACACTCATTTGCTGCTCCCAGCAGGATGCTTCTCTCCCCCCCCTCTCCCTGGAACAGCTCAGGCTTTCCAAGGTACGAGCACTACAGGACATGTGGAATAAAACGCACGTTGGGAGCTCACCGCTCAGCTGAAGGAGAACAAAAAACCTCGCGCCCCAAGACAGCGATTTATTTTTACACTCGCGCCGCCGAGCCGTATTTCTCGATCATGTTCTCATTTGCTGAACCTCTACGAAATCCTCGCAGGCTGGAAATTATTTCGAATCATGTATCCAAGACAACAAGGGTAATTCTTCCCTGGCATATTAAACGTAGACACCGACAGAGCTCTGATCTTTAGACGATTACCCTGAATTCAGTACAGGAATCCATTTACATCTTTCTGAAAAGGAGATTTCAGGATTCATCACCTTTTTTTCCTTTGGGTCACCTTGTCGTTTCAAGGCAGTGATGGCCCAGCAGCAGAAGTATTTCATCCCAGCGGGGCACACACCCGGCTTGTTGGTATTCCTGCCCAGAATAGCTCGCAGCACTGACAGAGCTCATCTGTGTTAAATTAGCCCTTAGAAAACATCCCCGCTCTGAATCTCAGAAGATTGTCCCTTGATGCGGGTCTGAGGAGCACAGAGAGAAAGCCCTTCTGCACGAGCACCGCGACGCAGGCTGTCACAGCATCCAAAACGCTCAGGCCAGCGGTTAAAAAGCCCATTTTTGACCATGTACCAGACAGAGAAGAATAGGAAACCCATCTCCCTTCCCACCCTCCTGTCCTCCTTCTATCTGGCCATTACTGGGTTTTCTAACTATCCTTCAAAAAGGAAAAATAACCTAATACACAACACACCCTTGAAAGTCTTTGGGGGGAGAAACCCAGGATGGCACCCTCTTAGGGCTGGGTTCACCCAGGCAGTCCTAAGGGAATAGGGGACTCGCTTGGGGTGACAGTACCAGTCTGTTGACTTGATGGAGAACGAGAACCAGCAAAGCAGCTCGAGAGAAAACCCACGCCCGGCTGGGAAATGGGATGATGACCCGGTCAACTGTCAAGGATGAGTCCTCAAAGTGAGGGCTTCAAGCCACCTCAAGAGATGGACCTGTGCTTCTCACTACCACAGGGAAGAGCAGTTGCCCAACACTCCATTTCTCATTAGGAAACTCAAAAGAATAGCTTGAGCCTTTTATCAAGAAGTCACAAGGCCAAAATAACATACTACAGACCACACAAAGCAAAGACGTATCTATATTTGCATGCAAATATAAAGGAGGCTGGGAGTCCCTTCACAAGTATCACTTTGTGTGATAAAACCACCCAGGGCACCAAGACACAAGAGCCAAAAACCTGAAGAGGAAAGTCTGGAAAAGGCAAAGCAGAAGGAAGTGATTTGGTCCCCACGTGGGACCAGGGAACCAGCCAGCCCTTTGCTCTGAAGGCATCTCCTGCACCTTTTGCTCCAGGCGGGAAGGCATGGAGCTGGACCGGAGGAAACCTACCAAGGAGAGCCCAAAATCCCACAAACACAGACAGCAGGACACCGTGGCAGCAGCCTGCCTTCGAGCTGGGAAGAACAGATACAGGATTTTACTCCGATATGTTCCTGTGCTAAGGAATATAGAAGGGAAGGGAGGGATGGAGGCCATAACTTTAATAAAAGGAAAAAACCCACATCAGATAAGCATCCTTGATGGAGCCCAAGAACAGAGAGAGAAAGAAAATCTACATTTTCCTCTTCTGCTCTGCCTTTTACTGGCCAAACAGCACTGAGTGCCAATGCCAGAAAGCTCTGCTGTGCCTCTCGGGTAGGCTCCTGGTTGGTACGTCGCAAAATCAGGCTCAGGTTCTCCAAACTCAGAAACTCCAGCAATGGGACGAAGAGGACAGCAGCAGGGACCCTCTCCGTGTTGCTGGGGTTCCACCACAAGGAGGATCTCCCTCCTTCACCCAGGGCACTATGCTCTGGCATTCTGCGTGCCAAGACAGCACCAGCTGCAGGTTTTTTCCTTGAACACCAATTTTAAGTTAAACAGCACCAAATGCTTGGTGTAAATTCTCGGATTAAAGGATAAAAAGGATTTGTCTTTAACACGTGTGAAGTGTCCCTGGGCCCTGCCACAGCAAACGCTCTTCTCCCCCAGCCAAACCCTCCCGCTCGTGTCTCACGCAGCTGGAGTTCACGGGGCTCGTACTTACCTCAAACGTGACAAAGTCATCAAACTCATCAGGACAGGCCGGGGCTTCCTCCTCAGGGGTATATCCCATATCATACAACTGGCTGTCGGGATCTGCAGAGGAAAATACACCAAAAAAAAGAGAGAGAATCACCAAAAGGCAATGCGCACCCTCAAACGAAAGACACCTTTGAGAGACACAACAGCAGAAGGACAAGAACTGGCTCTTGCACGCACCGGTGCCTTCAGCCTTCAGAGAGGACCTCTGCTCCCAGGCATCCCACCACCTCCTCGGCTGGAAGGTAGGTCCCTGGCAGAGGTCCTGCGAGGTCCCTTGCTGCTCCGATGGGACTAACACCTGGATTCGTCCCTACCCCGCCATGGTCTCCGCTCCTTTTCCTGGTTTCTTCCCCATCCCCATTTCCTGCATCCTCTTAATTCTTCTCCCAGAAGGCTCTAATCCTGCTGTGGGCAGGGAATACATTAGATCTATGTGTGACAGCCAACTACCATGGGAACCGCGGGGAAAGCAGGCTGCACCGAAGCTTTTATCAGCTACTGCTCCTCCCGTGGCCAGCCACATCGGGAGCCATCCTCCCAGGGGGACAGGAAAATAGGAGGTTTTCAAGGAGATTTCTTAAAAAAATAAAATGAAATTACTCCTCCCACCCCCAAACACCCATTTGCAGCAGAGCAGATCGGCATTTCTCTGACCGAGGAAAGGAGCACAAATTCCCCGTGCTCCCTCAAGCAACAGCTAATGCCCGATCCAGCACACGACCCAGATCCCAGGCTGGAAACACCAAATCAAGATCAGATGCTGCAGTCCCAAAATAAATAGCAGGCTCAAAACCACACGCCTCGGAGCTGCAGGCGTCGTGGCACCGGGTTTGTCTGATGTCGATAAACTTGGCCCGGGCAGAGGGAATATGTCAGTGATCCAAGGAAAGCTGGGCCATCGCCTGGATTTGGGGAAGGACAGGCTTTGCTTTCACGGCTGCTCGAGGCAGAGGATGGGAGAGGAGCTACAAAAGCAGGGGCTGGTTTCTGCCTCCTTGGGGCTGGTGGCTTCCCAGCAGGCTGGCAGCGTAGCCACGCTCCAGTCCAAATCAAAGGACACGAGGCTTTGACACAGCCGAGCGGCACAGCCACCTTCTAAGGGTATAGAAGTCCTTATGAAGTCCCAGCCAGGCCTCCTGATTTTGGTCCAGATATCAAAAAAATGCCATTTTTCCTTAAGGGATCTGCACGGCTAGTATAAAGGCAAGGGATTAGGGCACTGAACAAGGAGTCAGCTTTGCAGCAACATCCTTCCCACCCAAACGCCCTCCCTTCCAGCTCCCCGTTAGATCCAGACACAGTCAGGTCCCCAGGAGATACCGGAGGCACCAACACGATGGGTACTGGCAGCCCAGGGGGTTGGAGAAGCTGAATGTGTGACACCCAGAAACGAGCCCTTCTTTATCCTGGGCCTGGGGCTCCCAGGGGTTAGAATTTAAATCAAACCCAGGAATAAGCCAGCTTGCTTTTTCAGAAACCTGTGCTCTCCAGTGAGCACACGGCGGGGTCACGGCTTCACGGGATGAAAGGGGCTCTTGTTGGCAATTTGTGGCTCTAATATCCCGCTGCTCTCCCGGCACCCCTGCTCTAGGAGCTGTGTTTCCAGCTGAGAGGCACGGGAAAATGCGAAAACACTCATTGCTGGAGGCAAAGCAGCCTCAGGCCACCTCCTGCTCTGATGGGTTTAGCACTGAAGAATCTTCAGGCTGTGTTCTCCCTCTCCTCAGATGTTACCCTGTCCGCACCTGCAGATCCGAGCCCGCAACCAGTTTTCCCATTAGTTATCCCTGTCCCAAAATTTGAGAGTCTCCTTGGTGACAGCAGGGAGGACCGAGGGGACGGGGACAGCGTCCTCCTTGCTGCAAATCCATGGGAGCATCCAAGAGTGGGTCTCAGTAAGACCTGTTTCAGGGAAAAACCAAACCAAGAGGGGACAGCCACCCACATCCCTTGCCGACTCCAGGCAACGGCCACCTCCAGAGGTGGCTGTGACATGCACGGGAGCATCCAAGGAGCCAGATCATCTCCCCAAGACACTCCCTGGTCCTGTGCCCAGCTAGGGCTCTGCCCCGTGACATGTCCCAGCCAGTAGGAACCCCGGTGACAGCTCTACCCACCCTTCAAGGCCATCTCCAGGGCTGCTGGTGGCACCCCGTGGCAGCCCCGGGTACCGCAGAGCGCCCCGAAGGCAGCGGAGCCAGGCACGGGCTGCTCCCTTCTCCTCATTCCCCTATTGTTTCTTTTCCTCCCTCTCCAAGTAGACACGCAAAAGCTTCCTGCTTTCCTACAAACACAGATAAAGATATTTATTCTGCTCATTCCTTCCAAAAGGGAGGATTTACAGGCTCCCAGCTCCCTTTGGAAGCAGGGGCATCAAGCGTGGGCAGACAGTGCACAAACAGCTCCCCAGCACCAGCTGCCCCCAGTGCAGCTCCTGCCCAAACCAAGTGCTCCCGGAGCCTCCCCAGCTCTTCGGGTGTTTCTTGGTGTAGGGCTGAACGTGAGACTGGTTGTTCCATCTGTCTGCAGAGCACCCAGCCCAAAGAGGAGGGGAGGGGGGTGTCTCTGTGTTAGTTTTCACAGCAAGCTCCACCACAAAAAGCAAGGAAAGACCACCTGAGAGGTCACCCAAACCCTTGCTGGTGGTGCAGCCAGCAGAAGCCATGCCCAGCAGACAGCACTCCCTCTTTCCACCTCCCCACGCTCAGAAAGCGAAGACAAACATCGCCACAAACAAAGGTTGAGTTTTTCTGCTCAGATTCATTCCCTCCCCCTCCGAAAAAGCCATATGGTGCTCTGTGTATAGGGAGAGTTGCCATGGAGAGCTTGCCTGCAAGTCTCCCAGCACAATAGGCTGCGTTAAGCTTCCAAATTCCTGTCTGAAAGAGCCAAAAAAAACCCCCAAGAGACGTTTGCTGCTCAACTGGCACTCCCTGTGTGAAGACCACCATCTTTCAGGTGGAGAAAGAGGCACGTGGTGAGAGCTGGAGGGCTGCGGTACCTGTTTTCCCCCAACATGCCATTCATAGAACAGGATGGCCATGGGCAACCTGCGGTAGAACTGCACAACCCTGGTCCAGCAGCACAAATGCTCAAATTCCCTCCACTGTCCCCTTTGAGCCCCAAAGCCAAACGCAGCTGATGGGACTCTCTCCTTCACGTCACCTTCACGCCCCTTGCACCATAAAGCACATGTTCATAGAATCATGGAATGGTTTGGGTTGGAAGGGACCTCAAAGCCCATCCAGTGCCACCCCCTGCCCTGGCCAGGGACACCTCCCACCACACCAGGTTGCTCCAAGCCCCCTCCAACCTGCCCTTCAACCCCTCCAGGGATGGGGCAGCCACAGCTTCTCGGGACAACCTGGGCCAGGCTCTCACCACCCTCACACCAAACAAGTTCTTCCCCACATCTCAGCTCCATCTCCCCTCTTTCAGTGTTAAACCCTTCCTCCTCCTCCTAGGGCTCCCCTCCCTCATCCAGAGTCCCTCCCCAGCTTTCCTGGAGCCCCTTGAGGGACTGGAAGGAGCTCTAAGGTCTCCCTGGAGCCTTCTCTTCTCCAGGCTGAACCTCCCCAACTCTCTCAAGCCTTTTCACCTCTTACACCCATCCCTGATTTCACTTGACCTCCTTCCTTCCTCCTGCTCTTCGGGAGTCGATGAAATACTTGGAATCACTTCTTTCCAACCCAGCTCAAAATCACAGCTTTTGCCCAGAAACGAGGATTAGGGTCTCCCTTTTGTCCTTGCATCCGAGTATCCGTGACCAGCTTCTCCTATGGTTTCAGCTCTATCCCTCACCTCCTGCTGCTCGTTCTGTTCTTCACACAGCCAAAAATCTCAAAGCTAAAAGTCAGGCTCCAGTCGACCCTGCCCAACCATCTCCCTAAAGGCGCTAAAAGCTATTCACTAGGTCTTTTTCCCAAATTAATTGCACTAATTTATTTGACGGGAATACGTGGGCAGGGCACCAGGCATCTGGATAAAGCTTTGGTTGAATTATTGTGGCAGCACAGTTTTACCAGGGTAATGTGGCCAACGTAGAATTTACACAAGGAATTGTAACCAGTAAGACCAAGCACGTGCGCTGTGTATTCCAGTGAAGGTAAGGTGATTTTGCATAAAAATAAATAGGATGTAAAAAGCAGATTAATTTTGCTATAGGCATCTCTATATGCAGCTCTTGGGCATCTTTTCCTATCCCTGCCTTGAGGCTTCCCATTGCCCAACGTGTGCTCCTGCAAACCCCACTGAGAAAACCACCTTCCCAGCCACGGCATTGACCACACCGCTTGGGAAATGGAGATGTGCCTTCACACAAGCTCTGCTGTAAGCCCAGCCACAGGGCTTTCTTTTCCATTAGATTCCCTGTTTTCCCCATTTCTGCCTTGTTTCGTGCTGCCTTATGGCTCTGAACAAACCCTGCATCTCCCCCCTGTTCTTAAGATGCCCCGATTCCTTCCACTTTAAAAAAAAAATAACAATAAATCCTTGTCCAAGCTATGTAAATCTTCTGATGAGGACCATCTCTGTCCAAACACATCTCTGATCTCCCAATGTTTGACCGTGCAATGGGAAACTGGGCTTTTCAAGAAAGGCAAGAGAGCGTAGAGCTACGGGAACAGAAGTCCCGGGGTACAGCAGGCTCCCGAAATAGATTCTAAAAACTGCTTTCAGAAGACAGGGTTTCAGTGAAAAAGGCACCTTGAGTGAAGAGCTGCGGGTACGGTAGTGACACGGGTCAGAAACAGAGCCAGTTTTATCGGCTTCATATAGGAATGACCTAGAAAAACAGAGCCTTTCAGAAGTATTTAAGTCATCTGCCAAGACACACTCCACATTCCGCTGCAAGCCACACAGCCACAAACTCCGAGCGATTCCAACAGTATGGATTATGTGCAGCCAACAGACCTCAATATTCCGCACAGGAATAAGGCGAGGAACCTGCGTGGAGGGCACAAAACAAAACAGACCCCCCCAAAAAAAAGGCAAGATGAAGTTACGGTTGGCTTAAGAGAGGAGAACTGATATAGAGTGACCTCCCTCACTGGGTGTGCTGCCTGAAAATGAGATGGCAAAAGGCGTACAGCCATGATTTAAAAAATTTACAGGCATTTAGGATGATCCAAAGCAAAGAGATGGAGAGGAATCCACTGCTCGATGTTTCCAGGGTAAGTTCAGGGTCTTGTGCTCTCGCTGAAGCTCAGGGACCGCCTTGGTGTTGGTCACGGCAGGATAAAGCTATCACCAGTCCAACCATCTCTCCTTTGCTTCCCACAAGTGATCCAGGAGTCCGTGTACAGTCTGATGCTCACACACAGAGTCTGGTCAGAGCTGGAAAGGGCAGCTTTCTGCTCCCCGCTCCTCCCGTAACCCAACCTGCTGACTCCTCCACAGATGGGACAAGGGGCCAGGAGCGCTCAGTGAAGACTATCCCTTTACAACCCAAAATTACACAAAAGTAATGAGGGATGGCAAGCTCAGGCTCCCAAGGAGGCGGTGTCAGAATTAAGGTTGCTTACACAACCCTCATCCGAGCCCCTCGGCTAATGCGCTTTAGCACTCTGGCGTTTCTTGAATAATTTCTTGAGTATCATTGCTCATGGATTGGTACTTATCACATATTCCTTTTGATCCTCTCCACACAGTGCAGGCCCCTCAAGCTTTGTTTAGACACACCATCTGAAGCCATAATGAGAAGAATTAGCTTCGTGGTACCCAAGCACTTTGGAAGCTTAGATCTGGCTGCCTTCGCTTCAGCTCGGAGACGAGACGAGCGTTGATGCCTCCGCTGGAGTGGCACAGATGGATCAGAGACAGGAAGCCACCACTAACACATGGGATTTGGTATTGAGTTTAACATACGAGTCCTGGTTTTTAATTTTATTCAGCAATTTGAGCTGTCTTCAGCGCGTGACCGTCGACAAGACCAGTTCAAATTCCTCCAGACATGTATCAGCCTGGAACTCGGGGCTGGAGGTGTGGAAAAGAAGGAGCAGGCTTGTGGCCACCACCAAGTGGTTCAGAGCCACTTCGTGATGTACCACCAGAAAAGATTGAGAGACTGAGCATCCAAAACAGCACAGGTTGCCTTGTAAAGGACACCTCCTGATTTCCTCTGCCCCCTTCACTCTAGCTTCTACTTTCAACAAGTCAAGTACTTCAGGAAACGAAGTTGGGGTTTGCAGCCAACAGCTTTATTTCCCTGTTCTGTGAAGAGGCTGAGGCAGGACCTCTTGAAAGAGTGTATGCAACTGTGCAATAGTAGAAGATCCTAATTTACCTTCCCAGAGCACACTGGATGGAGACACAGCCTTTGGGACATCCATTAGGTGGTCTCTTGCTGAGTGTTTAAGTCCTTCCTGAAATCCTCAGCGTAGGAAGGACATGGAGCTGTTGGAGCGGGGCCAGAGGCCCTCTGCTGTGAAGACAGGCTGAGAGAGTTGGGGGGTTCAGGCTGGAGAAGGCTCCACGAAGACCTTCCAGCCCCCTCAAGGGGCTCCAGGAAAGCTGGGGAGGGACTCTGCATCAGGGAGGGGAGCCCTAGGAGGAGGGGGAAGGGTTTGACCCTGAAAGAGGGGAGATGGAGCTGAGATGTGGGGAAGAACTTGTTTGGTGTGAGGGTGGTGAGAGCCTGGCCCAGGTTGCCCAGAGAAGCTGTGGCTGCCCCATCCCTGGAGGGGTTGAAGGGCAGGTTGGAGGGGGCTTGGAGCAACCTGGTGTGGTGGGAGGTGTCCCTGCCCAGGGCAGCGGGTGGCACTGGGTGGGCTTTAAGGTCCCTTCTAAACCCGAACTATTCTGTGATTCTATGATACATGCAAATGGAACCTCTTCCAGATGCTCCACATCCAGCTTGATCCCGGCAGGAGCACATATAAGACAAGTGGCACCTCTTACCTAAGTAAAGCTAAATAAAAGTAAAGAGAACCCTGGCTCAGGAGCCAGGATACATCAGAGCTTTTGACATAGCAGGTACCAGAACCAAAGCTCTTTCCCAGCCCACTCAGAGGTTCCCTGCATCAACTGGGGCACCGGCTGGAGGGCACCGTCCCAGCACGAAGCTTTTGAGCCTCCAGTTTAAAGCTTCCATGTGGAGAAATCAAGATAAGGGTTAAAACCAATCCTCCCCAGCCCACAGTTTCCAATCCCGGGCCTGAAAAACGTACTTACCTTCAAGCGTAGCTAAATATAATTTTTAATGCAATGCCAGTGTGAATGCAAGCACAGCTGGTCTGCAGAAGAACCCATGGCCCGGATGCCAGCGTTAACAGCCACCCCCTCAACACCTATAGCCCTTACAAATCATGACATAAACATACAGACATTACTAATTGTCATTCACCACTTGCAGGTCCTTCTTGCCATTTCTGTCCCCCCACTAGCCACACCGCAAGCTGAGGACACCTAATGCAAAGCAATCGCTGAGCCCTGGCAAGTGATTTTGGGATCAGGACCTGCCTTTGGGCAACACACGGTCTTGGGGAGACCTGTGAGGTGGCCAACGACTGTACAGACACCTTCTGCTCCAGCCAAGGCTCTGACTTCAAAACGTAAGTCATAAAACTATTAGTAAAAACTAAATACAGGTATTTATAGAGCGAGCAAGTCTGAGATCAGAGGCTCGGTCCTGACCAGAACTCAGCCTGAGTTTGGGGGGAAACTGAGGAAAGAGAATACCTTAGAGAAGAGATATTAAGCTCCACCTGTGGGAAGAATCATTTCACAGTTCTGAGCCACCTCTGAGAAGCTTATGTTGCTCAAAATTGCTCTGCCCGTGAGTGTCAAGCAGTGAGTTTACCCTCCTGGCCCTGGCCACGGCAGAGCAGTTTGGAGTCCCTGTCCCCCAGCATCCCCTGAAAGCCAAGCAGATTAAGAGGAAAATGCTCCTGAAGGTGCACAGGAAGGACATGGACCTGTTGGAGAGGGTCCAGCAGAGGGCCACAAAGATGCTGGGAGGGCTGGAGCCCCTCTGAGGGGTTGAGGCTGAGAGAGTTGGGGGGGGTCAGCCTGGAGAAGAGAAGGCTCCGGGGAGACCTTGGAGCCCCTTCCAGTCCCTCAAGGGGCTCCAGGAAAGCTGGGGAGGGACTCTGGATGAGGGAGGGGAGCCCTAGGAGGAGGGGGAAGGGTTTGACCCTGGAAGAGGGGAGATGGAGCTGAGATGTGGGGAAGAACTTCTTTGGTGTGAGGGTGGTGAGAGCCTGGCCCAGGTTGCCCCGAGAAGCTGTGGCTGCCCCATCCCTGGAGGGGTTGAAGGGCAGGTTGGAGGGGGCTTGGAGCAACCTGGTGTGGTGGGAGGTGTCCCTGCCCAGGGCAGGGGGTGGCACTGGGTGGGCGTTAAGGTCCCTTCCAACCCAAACCATGTGATTCGAACTGGTGAATTCATCTCTAGTCACCTTGTTAGCAAGAGTCTTTCCTATCTGGAGGAGACATAAGCTGCCTGGTGGTAAGACAGACCTACGGGAGCAGTCAGACTGTACTCACTTGGAAAACTTGATGATCATCAAAGAGAAAGACATCAGAGGGACACACACAGCAGCTCCAGAGGAGACAGGGCTTGGTACAGAACAGGATGGAGATGAAGGGAGTTGTGGTTTGTCAGAACACCAGGGAAAGGTTCCTCTCAACGCAGAGGATGTCCACTGGAGCCAGCCTGTGCTCACCCATCCAGCGGCTCTGCAATTAGCAGCAATTTCCCAGCAAAGCCACATCACACACAGCTACTCCTGTCTGAGAGCGAGACCAGGAAACACTCAGAAGAAACAAGCTTTTGCCACATCAATCTGTCAGGGTGTCACAAGGGTAACACTCACCACACTGTCACAAGCCTCCAGGCCGTGACAGAGCCGAGCAGGGCTCTGCAAAAGTCGTAGGTGAGTAATTATCCTGTCATTAATCACACCAGATTGGCTGGATTCCTAACGAGAAATGGTCTGACGGCTCTGGCTTGCCTCCTGGTGCAGAGGCAGGACGATGGGCTCCTCGCTTTCCTTTACCTCAGCTCAGGGAGCCCACCCTACCCGGTCTGTGGCCAGACATTTCTGGTGAGGATGGAGGAGACATTCCCCAGCTCCCTGGCTTGAGCCGAGCACGAATAATCCCTCGTTCCGGAGCTAAACGGCCAAACCTGAGAAATCAAAACAGGCAGGACCGAAACCACCGCCACCACCCATCTGGAGCCACCAGCCCAGCCCAGTGCCTCCCACGCGCTCCCGGACCCGGGGCTGAGCCCAGGCTCCCAGAAGCGTTCGCAGCAGCAGATGTGGAACAAAACAGCCTACTCCCCACACAGCAAATAAAACACACGCTGGAGAAACACCGGGGCGGCAGATGGGTGATGAGAAATGCCTGTTTTCTAACAGGAGTCGCCTTTGTTTTCTTTTTAGTCATCCTCTCCCTAGAAGGGAGCGTGCTAAGGATCGCTCCAAGGCTCTAATAAGACACTGCTCTCTGGTTTCATATTGACCTTCTCCCCTGGGTAGTCCCTGCAGTGATTTTTCTTCTCCTTTGCCAGGGAAATCAGTTTTCTTTTGGGAATCAAACTTAAGCCTTTCTTTTGCAATTTAAACTCAGCCCAGCTTGCCTTTATCAGCCCTGGGTTAGGGGCTGAGGGTCTGAGAAGCCCCCACAAGTTGCCTTTTCTTTATCAGGACACGCAGAGAAGTCCCTCCGCTCTGTGATTTGCTGTGATTTACAGGAGATCCTGTAACAACGCCTCCCCCTCGCGAGGCATCGCCTACGAAGGGTGCTGCTTTGGGTATGTAATCGCAGGTAACCTCGCCGCCGTAAGCGAGGGGCAGCTTCTCAGCGCTGCGAGCTCCGCTCCCCCGGGGACCCCCCTGCGTATTTGGGACCCGCCAACGACGCTCCGTGACGGTGACCGGGCGCAGCAAGATTTCTCCGGCGTACGCTTCGAAATAGTCACAAAGCAANGCTGCGGAGCCGCAGCGGCAGTTTTCGGGCAGCGCCTTTGAGCAATTCCCCACCGTCCCCATCCCGGAGCTGGGAGGAGGCCTCCGGTCACGGTTTTCTCCAGCACTTCAGCGTTTCTCCCGAAAGTAGGTCAATGCAGCGTGTCATCTGCCAGGCCGTTTTTTGGGGGAAAACACGCTCCCCGCTCAGCCACGGAACGGGCCGGCTTCAGCCCTGACGTAACCCTTCACCCAGCTGCCAAGTCACAAAAAAATAAAAAGCAAAAAAAAAAAAAAAAAAAA
>VXAK01003174.1:64665-85232 GCA_013399435.1 Arenaria interpres
CCCCCCCAACTCTCTCAGCCCCCCCTCCCAGCAGAGGGGCTCCAGCCCTCTGATCATTTTAGTGGCCCTCCGCTGGACCCTCTCCAACAGGTCCACGTCCTTCCTGTGTTGAGGACTCCAAAGCTGGACACAGTACTCCACAGTGGCTCCATTTCAAAGCCACCTCCTTCAGCTCAGAAGCCCAGGAGGGAGCAGGGTGCAAGAGGTGACATTAGCTCCGTACTCAAAGGCTGCCCAAACCACTGCCCTGGCCCTGCCAAACACATCACCCTCTCCTCCTCCGGAGCTGAGGCACCGGAGAAGCGTTCAGCCGGTCTGCAGTGCTGGATTTGTGCTCTCATGAACACAATGGGTTGCCTTTTGACTCACTGGGGCGATCTCTCAGGTTTGGATTGTTCTTGCAGAAAAAAAGAAAAAAAAAAAGAGATGGTGACTCACCAAACCTCTCCTTTAAGGGAAGGAAACCTCCCATCTAAGAGAAGACTTGACATCTAAGGGTGAGGAGGAACACAGAGCCTGGTGGTGCTCAGAGCTGCCCGACTCCTTACGCATCAGCAGGGGGTTTGGTTTGCTTTGTTTTGCTTTTCTTAAGCCCAGTCTGGGTTTCCCAACACAATGGAGGAGGCGGGAGATGGCTCCACTGTGGACATCCCACCTCCTCACAGCAGCGGTGGGGACCACAGGGCTGAGACCATAAAAAAAAAACCCTCTCTGGGGTTGCCATGAGGGAACCCCCAAGCCCCAGCGTGGCACAGCGTTGCCTGCCTGCCGGCTTGCTCCATCATCATGAGGGAGAAGACAACACAAGCACCTTTGTTGGTTTTCTGGGGGACTTTTTTTAGTAGACAGATAACAAAACAGCTGAACTCACACAGCACACATTGACTTGGATGAGTCAGGCTTCTCCTGAGTTAAACAAAAGGTGTTTTAGACTAATAAAAACAACTCTCAGGAACGTGTTGGTTCCACTTAGCGCATCTGACAGCTTCTTTGAGTTCAAAAGCTGTAGCTGAATTTGTTATCTGTGTATATAGATAACAGAAATGCAAGTGACATTTAATGAGACCCGATATGCCTCTAAGTATTACCATGACACACCCTGAAGGATAGTTTCTGTAAAGACCCAGCCATGGTGACACAGGGGACATGCCAGGCAGGGCTCACAGAGCGGGCAAACTGGAGCCCTCGTGCCAAAGCCCCAGCAAAGCACCTCTCTTGGGCAAAAAGAGACAGAGCAGCTGGAACAAGTGTTTTACTTACGCAAAAGAGCCACCTATGTATTTAAATTAAGGGAGCAACGAGTGGAAACGCTTCTTGAAACTTCACACCCCTGACATTAAAGATGGAAACAAGCAAAAGCCATGCAACCGATGAAGCTCAAGCCCATGGTAGTACCTCTGTGCTGATCCAAACCCGCCTGTCTTTGCCGCCCAGCATCCCCCAGCAACCCCAGTGAAGGGCATGGGGATGCTGGGGGGGACACCCCTGCAGGGGGAGACAGCCCTTTAGCACCCACGAGCATCCAAACCTGCCTCCGGGGCTGCTCCTGAAGCTCACTCCCTGCTCCGTACAAGAGCATTGGGAAGGGCCAACAACAGCTCCAGCATCTCGCTCCTGGGCTGTAACCGCCAGTATTCTCCATTTCAACGCCTAGGCTAAAATCCCTGTTTCATTAGGGCAGATGGAAAAAAAGAACCCAGAGAATCACAGCTCAAACAGTTTTAGACTAGCAAATCTTGGCAGTTCTGAAGTCACAGATTTGTTGCTTTTTAGCTGAAGACTAATCTGCGAGAGAGGCGCAGTTAGCACCTATTAGCACAGCGGCAAAAGTTCACGCTCCACCAAACTCCAGTGTTACACCAAAGCCAGGGAGACACAAACCACAGTCACGGGGAGGCACCTCCTTTTGGCCGGCAAGAGATACTCAAAATAAAGGTTTTGCTTAATGTGTTTGTAGCTGGTTATAAACTCTCCTCGAAGAGGAGCGAGCAGCTAGAAATACAGAGCGGTAAGGAGTCAGAGAGGATGACGTGGTTTAAACAGCTGAGAGAAATCCTGCTGGAAAGTGAGAGGTTTAAACTGCCGTAAATCAATCTCCCTTTAAGCTGAGTGCAGACACAAGCCTGCGGGAGCAGAATTGGTGAGAGATGCTGACGGGGCTGTGCTCGCCTCTGCGCTGGGGACATGGCACAGCCTGGTCTGATGCCGGGACAAGCTCCTGGCATGAATCCGTAAGGGATTTCTCCTGGTAAGGGCCGTGGAGAGGGAAGGCGATTGGGAAAGAAGAGGGAGGTCATCTCGTCAACGCAGCAAGAGCTGCTCACTGCAGCAACCCCACCACCACGTCACCTACCCATGGCAGGGGCTTGGAACTAGATGGTCCTTAAGATCCCTTCCAACTCAAACCGTTTTATGATTCCATATTAAAGAGCTCTACGGGCAGGGCGTTTCACCTTCCAAACCCAACCAGATTCACTGCCACCCAACACCCATCTCCACCAGCCCCCTCCAAAGCACATACAGCACCATGTCCTACTGCCGCACCGGCTTTTCGCAGCTTCCCCCAGGGCATAAAAGGAGCTTCCTTGCTTCGACGCAGAGAAATCAGTTCAGTAAGTGATTCCGAGCCTCGGCTAAGCCAACGGTGACAACTCCAAATGAACACGAAGGCTTGGCAGCCACACAACAAAAGGTTCTCAGGGAGGTGAGGGATTCCCCAGCTGTGAGTGGTCCTGCTAAGGAGCCTGGAGGAAGAAAAAGAAGCTCCAGGCCTTTTTCCTCTTTACCTACGGATGCTCCGTGTCTCCAGCACGCAGCAGCTGGATTCAGCAGAACAACATATCCACTGTGCTCGTTTTAAGTGTTGACCTCTGAAGGGAGGGCTGTGCTGGCCAAGCGGCCCCCTCCTTGTAACCCCTGAGCCTGCCAGAAGCTTTCCTTCATGTTCTGGCAGAGACTGGGGCTGAATCAGCTTCCAAAAATAAATTCTTCTAAGGGGTGAAACGAGGGTGGGAGTTTTTCAGTCAGGCACCCCAAGAGGAAGAGCCAGCAGAGCTCAGCTCCTGCGGTCGTATGGTATCTGATACGGATGACGCTTCCAGCCTGGCCACGACCAGGGCCACATATTGTCCTCCACACCACAAACTCGTTATTTGATGACACCATAGTGACAGTAATCATGTGGCATTTCAGTACTGCTTTACTCTACACAGGCCTTGGAAGCAAATCCAAAGGAGACGGAGAGGAGGAACCCATACTGATGTATTCCTGGTACAATATCCCCGAATACCCGAGGCAGGCCAAAGCAGGCTGCAGCTCCCGAAAAGAACTTGGGCACCTCCAGCCTCACACATGCTGCGAGAAGCAAAGAAGATGTTTTTGCCTTGAAGTTATTCCCTCCCTTCCTTGGAAAAGATTCAGCGTGTGGTCTCAGCCTTCTGAGTAATGGGAGCAGCACCAAGGTAAGTCGTGGGAAACCAAGCGAGGGTGAAGACCTGCTCTGCTCAACAGAGGACTTCTACTCTCTGGCCCCCAAAGGGACCAACCTAGATTGGTCGCGGGCATATTCCATGTGGATTATGTCCAAAAAAACCCTAGAGAGCTGTTAAAAAGACACCAAGAGACCTGCCCAGATAAGGAACAACATGCCAGAGACTCACCAAGAGCCTGGCTGAACCCAGCATCTGGCTCAGCATATTCTGGCCACTTGAACAAACAGGGAGAGACCAGAAAAAGTCCACAAAACCAGTAAGGCCAATGCAGATTCAGACTGGGTAACACAGCATGCTTATTGTTGGCTGGGCTTTGATTTTAGCCCAACCTTTAACACAACCACCAGAGGAAGACCTTCATCGAGGAATTGGTTGCCATTGGCCTGATGGCAGCAGCCAGCACTGGCTGGGGACTGGTGCAAAAGGCAGGAGTTACCTGTGAGCGGTTCATAATACTTGTAAAAAAACCCCTATTTCTACAGAGAGGCAAAGGTTTAGGCTAAAAAGTGAGTGTTGAGGCACTCAGACTGGAGCTTTGAAAGCAGCTGCTGAGCACGAGGGTGGGTTGGGTACATTCCAGCCATGAGGTTGTGGTGGGCAGAGAAAATACGTGGTCACACAGGTACATCCAGGCTGACTCCGGTTACTGGCTCCTCTGGTTCCAATCACCACACTGGGCAAGCTGGGCTGTGCACAGAAACCCCCTTGACATGATCATGCAGACACCCAGGCTGGGTGAAGAGTGAATGGGCTGAGAGCAGCTCTGAGGAGAAAGACTTGGGGGTGTTGGTGGGTGAGAAGCTCAACATTGACAGGCAACGTGCGCTGGCAGCCCAAAAACCCCCCGCACCCTGGGCTGCATCCCCAGCCCCGTGGCCAGCAGGGCCAGGGGGGGATTCTGCCCCTCTGCTCCGCTCTGGGGGGACACCCCCCTCCCAGTGCNGGAAAGCTGAGGAGGGACTCTGGATGAGGGAGGGGAGCCCTAGGAGGAGGGAGGAGGGTTTGACCCTGAAAGAGGGGAGATGGAGCTGAGATGTGGGGAAGAACTTGTTTGGTGTGAGGGTGGTGAGAGCCTGGCCCAGGTTGCCCAGAGAAGCTGTGGCTGCCCCATCCCTGGAGGGGTTGAAGGGCAGGTTGGAGGGGGCTTGGAGCAACCTGGTGTGGTGGGAGGTGTCCCTGCCCAGGGCAGGGGTGGGACTGGGTGGGCTTTAAGGTCCCTTCCAACCCAAACCATTCCATGATTCTATGTCAGCAGGGACTGGGACAGGGAAAGACCATCTCACTGCATGGCTCAAGGGGAGCAGAGCTCTGCTATGGAGGGATGAAACAGGAACAGGGAGACCTTGGACCCCTGACACGTACACAGTCCCATCCCAGTTCCATGCACTTCTTACCACCACCTCTTCCCAAACTATTTATCAATAGGCAATTTTTCTCTCCTCAATGGAATATTACAGGAGACTCATAGATTCGAGGACCTTATCCTTGTTTCTTCCCCTCCAGAAGAAATATGAACCTTTGTGGTCAAATTTAAACAGAGAGTAAGGCAGGACCAGACAAGGAAGGAGGGTCAAGACAAGCTGCAGCTTCAGCATCATCTTCCAAAGGGTCCATTTCCACCTGGGGCCTTTGAGGAACATCTACTGAAGGAATGCAGCCAGCCCTTCGGTGGGCAAGGACCCCGGGGAACCACAAGGTGAACCACAGCCCTTCCCAACTGTTAACAGGCCAGCAAGGTTTCCAAATAATTTTTATAGCTGAAGAGCTATAGATTGATTAAGCACAATGCACGCAGACATCGTTCCCCACACTTCTGGGTGCTCAGCTTGGACAGGGACCCCGAAACATCACAAACAGAATACAAAATTTCACTTTTAATCCAATGCTGAAGCTTTTTCCATCATTTTCTCCAGCTGGACCATGCTGCCCTGCGCTGCCTGTACGCTCTGCTGCTCGGGTCTCTGCCCGGCTTGGTGCAAGGCTCCACGCTGCGCTAAACACACCCAAAGACCCAAAGTTGGACCTTAAAAAAGGCTGCTCAAAGCACCCCATTCCAGATCTTTGGATTGCAGCAGAGTCTGGTTCACAGGGACCTGTCTGCAGACAGCCCCCCGTGCCCGGCAGTGCCCTGCCTGCTTCGTACTGCCAGTAGGAAGGGTCTCAAGAGGGGACAACACACGGGACGGCAGGAGCAGAGCCCTACCAGCCAGCACGTGCCACCACACTTTCTCTGCTCATTAACAACTTGGAGAGTTTCATGCAGAACAGAGGACCAAAAATGTCCTAAAACGCAGCGGGTCTTGGAGTTATAAACACAGGGAACTCATTTACACTGAATAACTAGGTCCAGACCGATTCTGGGTACACAGGGGACCCACAAAACCTCCTTGACTGAGATAGGACATGAAAATCCAGGTACCTCATACCTAACTCCAACTCCCCTCTTCTTGCTGCAAGAAGCCCAAATCTGCTCTGAACACCTTTTATCTTTGGGGGTAAAAACGGTATTATAGGTCACACAATCTCTGACCTTCTGTGGAAAGAAAGCCAAGTGTCACGTTGGCGTAAACGCCAAATAGATGGAGTTTTTAGGTAGCCACACTCCGAAGTGCTCACACCAGATGCTCTTTTCGTGTCCAGCCAGATCTTTGCCCTGAAGCAGCGCACGGGAATGTCACGGAGTGAGACACACGATGTAAAAATCTCCCGTGGTTACGCAAAGGTGGATGCAGCATCTCTGCTCTCTGCCTTTAACCGAAGGGCATGAGCCAACGTATACTCGTTTGTGAAATCCCACTTTGTCTCTCAAGGCTAAACCCATCCTTTCGAGAGAGAGAGAAAAAAAAAAAAAGAAAAGAAAACAAACAGCATTTTTTAAATGCTAAATACACAAGTCAGGGGAGCTGTATTTTTTAATCTTTGGGAAATGTGCAAACACGCTGGAGCCTCTGAACCTCCTGCGGCCAAACGCCGGAGCAGTCGTGCCACTTGCCAAAGACACAGCTGTCCCCGCAGAGCCGCTCTCTTCAGCCTGAGCGCTCGCTAAATCAATGGGTCGCCACGTCATCAGCCGAAATGAGCTGATCCCCGTTAATGCAGCATTTGTCTGGGCTGAGGCCACGTCCGTCCCCCGTCCGTCCCCCTCCCCGTGCTGGGTGCTGAGAGAGCCAGATCTCGCCGACAATGCAAGTGTAACTTGATGTCGCTTCATGCCCGTAGTTCCCAGGCGGCTGCTGTCACCTGGACCACGGCGGCGCCGATCCCGAAGCCGGGAACACCCTTTCCAGCCCTTCACTTCTGCGGCTTCCACTCACCCTGCTCGTTTACCCTGACGAAGGATGGTAACTCAGGATTACGCTGGCTCCAGCGATGTTTATAGCAACCGACGCCGTAATTTGTTGGAGGATCTGGCACTAGGGAAAGCAGGCAGAACCCCAGAGCAGGTTTCTATTCGGCCGCAATTACACCTAATTAACTAACCTTTAAAATACCCTCAAGGGGGGGGGCAGATCTCATTACAGGGAGAAGCAGTGGTCAATTGTGAGTAAGCAGTGCAAGAGCTGCATTATTTATTCCGCACTTATCCCGGGCTGCTGGGAGCGTGTTGTGCTCTGAGCCTCGTCAGAAGCTCCAGGAGGAGATCAGCAAGAAGGTTGGGTCTGGTCAAGTCTCTTTAAAGGTCCACCATCAACATCCATCCCTAACCTTCCTCCCTGTCCTTGCTGTCACTTGGGTCCCAGGGGCTTCAAACACTGCAGGGCCCTCTGCTATCAGTCTAGTGCCTGAAACCAAGAATGGAGACATCTTTCCAAGACGGAGAAGATGGTTCAGCCTGGTTTATTCTCATCTCTTCCTGCTACAGAAGAAATAATCGAGCCTACTATGCAAGGCAGAAGGGGAATAAGCCTCCCAGGGTTCTCCATCAGCCTGCAAGCATGTAAAGAGCTGGAATGGGAGAGGGATTGCCCACAAACCAAGGGAGATAAGCCCCAGCAGCTCAATCATTTCCTTGAAACAAATTGAGCAAGTTCCCCAGTGGGAACAAGCTCCTGTCCTTTCCGACTTGCCCCGGATGACGATATCCTCACCATTTAACACATCCACTCCCTTAACAAATCCTCCTTCCTCCTATTCATCCAAGACAAAAGCTGCTCTGCCTGCCATCGACCGTGGTTTTTTGATGCATGTCACCTACTTTGGGCGGTTTCTGCCCCAACCTTGCATCCAGGCCAACTTTGGCCCCAAACCACCAGGCACGATGCCGCTCACCAGCCTCTCCTGGGGCAGTGAGATCTTTCTACAGGCGCAGGAAATACCAGAGGAGAGAGACGTGAATACACAACAAACAGGAGAGAACTCCCTTCCCCAGCAAACTATTACTTTCCCTTTTTGGAAGTGGAAGGAAGAAGTCTCTGGTCCACCCTGAACCAAGAAGAAACCCAGAGCTGATGCAGAGGGACCAGTCTCCAGCGGTTCACTCCCAGAGCTACCAAGTGCCACATGCATCAGGAAGGTGCAAAGGAAACGACACTCCAAATTCCTTCCAACGCCCAAAATTCAACAGGAAGAAGAAAGAGAAGCCAGAATTTGTTTTAAAGAGCTGGTGGCCAGAAAAGCCTGAGGACCCAGAGCATCCCTGCCCACCCTTGCGAGGAACCAGAACAAACCAGTGCATCCAGCCAGCCCTTGGGCACATAGCATGGAGCAGGGTGTCTTCACCAGCCCAGATCACTCAAATTCAGCAGTTTTGGGGGTTTTTGCCTGCTGGTAGAAATCCCTCTGGTCTGTACTACGTAACAGGCGTGAGAATGGGACTTTTTACCAACCAAGCCTACCAGCTCCAAGGCTTATCCGCAGGCAGCCATAACACCTCTACGCTCACCGCGGCTTCCGGAGCCTCGCTTGGTCATCTTAAGTGTGTTTTCAAACATCAAGTACGACTATTTTCAAACCCTCCATCAACTGTTGTCATTGAGGCATAAAAAACATTAAGAAACAGCTTCAAGGTTGGTTTGGAAGCACGAACAGGAACCTATGTTACACCGCAATGATTTTATCCAAATTTAATTGCATTTGTCTCAAGTGTTCCAGGTTTCCTGTCACTACCTAAGGGCTCAAAGGCTTGGGCAGCGACGCTCTACGATAAACATATTCATTTGTTTAATGGAACTCGGAAAGTTTTCTTCCTCCACCCTCCAAAACGTTCGAAAGGCTTTGTTTCTAGCTTTTGTTCCTCTAGTGACACCCGGAAACTTGTTCTCACCCTTCTAAACACACAGCTCAGAGGCAGAAGACTGGATCAAAAGGAAAAAAAAAAAATGAAAAATAAGGTTTAGTGCTCGGAGACTTCTTGCATAAAGCACGTGCATTAACATAGGCTGGAGCCACCCCTGGGGGAAGAGCCAAGTCCCACCACCGAAGTCACCCCGGGCTTGAGAACTGGGGCAGAGAACCCACGCAGGACTTCAGAGCTCATCTGCAGAGACAAAAACCAACCCAAGAAAACACGCCAGCAGGTCACATAGCAAAGACAAGGCATTTTAAGATACGGGACATTTTGCAGTGCCTGGTCTAGTTTCAGGTAAAGTCCCCTGCAAGAAACTCAGGTATTTCTGTGATGGGGACGCTTGGTCACAGAACACACTGTCTGGGCTTATAAATCCTGCTTTTCCTTCCATTTCCTCCCAACCAGGTTAGAAAGCAGCATAAAAACCGCATGGCACGTCCCAGAATAAATCCACTCACTAGTTCAGGACTTGCTTTTAATACTCACCCTCTCCAAAATACACCGTACACGCTGTAATCTCTAAAACAAGATCATAACAACAAAAAAAAACCAACAGGAGAAACCCATTACTGCCAAGGAAGAAAAACTGGGCCAGCAATTTGGCATCTCTCGACTTGCAAACCCTCTCAGGCTGCAGAGGTGAAGCAGAAGCACAAGACATGGACCTGTCCCAGCCAGTCCCCAGTTAAATGTCAGATATCCCAGCATGAAAGAGCCGCCCTGGCCAGACGGAGCCCACCACACTATCAAAACTAACCTTATCGTTACACAAACAAGCGCGATTCAGAGACCGGCAAAGCATAAAGGCTCGTATTCATTTTTAAAACTCCTTCAAATTATTTCCCTCCTTTTGGCAGCCCCTCAAGCGGCCTTCAGAAAGGGCTGTTTGTGCAAAGGCAAGTACACAAAGAAGATATGCCTGAGGCAGGAAAAAAAAAAACCCAACCCAGAATGGTTTATGGGCTCAGAGGTAGATTGTCAGAAGAAGGGAGAAGATGCTGGGATGCAACCACATCACCCACAGGACACAGAATCATAGAATGGTTTGGGTTGGAAGGGAACTTAAAGCCCACCCAGTGCCACCCCCTGCCCTGGGCAGGGACACCTCCCACCACACCAGGTTGCTCCAAGCCCCCTCCAACCTGCCCTTCAACCCCTCCAGGGATGGGGCAGCCACAGCTTCTCTGGCCAACCTGGGCCAGGTTCTCACCACCCTCACACCAAACAAGTTCTTCCCCACATCTCAGCTCCATCTCCCCTCTTTCAGGGTCAAACCCTTCCCCCTCCTCCTAGGGCTCCCCTCCCTCATCCAGAGTCCCTCCCCAGCTTTCCTGGAGCCCCTTGAGGGACTGGAAGGGGCTCCAAGGTCTCCCCGGAGCCTTCTCTTCTCCAGGCTGAACCCCCCCAACTCTCTCAGCCTGTCCTCCCAGCAGAGGGGCTCCAGCCCTCCCAGCATCTCCGGGGCCTCCTCTGGCCCCGCTCCAACAGCTCCACGTCCTTCTGCTGTTGGTGGCCCCAGAGCTGGAGGCAGCACTGGGAGGGGGGTGTCTCCCCAGAGCAGAGGGGCAGAATCCCCCCCTGGCCCTGCTGGCCATGGGGCTGGGGATGCAGCCCAGGGTGTGGGGGGTTTCTGGGCTGCCAGAACATGTTGCCTCTGTGTTCTGAGCTCCCAGTCCAACCCCTCCCACCAGCAGCCCTCCTCCACTCACTACACCTCCACCACATCACCCACGTTGCCAGCCCCCGTGATGCCACCAAGGGACGGATGGTTGAAGTCCAAGAGCAAGCTGCCCATTGCACACCCAGGTTCCCAGCCCCCCTCCTGTCACACACCAGGGTCTCCAGCATCTCCCTTGGACTTTTCAGGTCAAGTAGCCTCCTACAAACCTTCCTTCTTCTCCCTGCATCCTTCTGCTGCGCTCCTGCCAGCACAGTAGTCCCAGAGCTCCAAGTAGTCAGGAGGGGATTAGCTCATTGCTGCATCCATTTAGCAGGAGTAGGAAAAAAATTCCACTAGGACATCCAAAATTTATGGGTTTTTTTTCCCCTCCCAGCTGCAATCTCCTCACGCACATGCAGCAAGGAGGCAAAAAACTGCCATTCCCCTGGAAAAAAATAGGGAATGTGGCCATGCAAAAGGCAGGCAACAGATGCCTTTTAATCTCTCCGTAGCCAAAGGCGTGAAAGCCACACGGTCCCGATCAGCTTTTAAAGCCAAAGCGGATCTGAACATTATTTTCCTGTTGAAAGAGTTGCGCTTTCAACTCAGCTGTACTTTCCCCGAGCAGGAGAACGGCCCCTCAAGCAGCCCCGCATTTTCTGGGGGCCGCAGAACCAGGGAGCAGCCGCGTGGATCCCGGTCCGGCCCCGTGCCCTGCATCCCACACCGCAGCCAACGCTCAACCGCTTGTTTCCTGGCCTTTCGCGGCTTCTGTTCTCGAGAAAAACTCTTGGTTTGGGCTCCTTTTACCTCCTGTGCGTTTCGCTCGAGCCCAGTTTCCTACCGGACTCTGGCAAAGGGATTTTCCGCAGGGCTGTCGGCAGTCGGCTCCGCTGAGTCTTGCCAGATTAGGCTGCTCCCAGCACCAGGTCCTCTCCCTTCGGATTTTACTCCTCCTCAGGGGAGAGGAGCGAGCAGGAACAGCCTCACGGGCTGCAAACTGAAAACCTCTTTCCAGAAGCAGCAGTGACTCTCGAACTCAACGTTAACGCTACTGGTATTTCACCCCGGGCTATTGCAGCAGAGGGGACAGCAGCTCTTTTTTTTCCCCCCCTTGAAGATCTACAATGTGTTATTAAAAAAACCAACCATCAGAAGGCCACCAGGCTGCTCACAAGGTAACCTCACAGAGGGACGTTCAGCCTGCAAACAAAGCCCGGCCACCAGCTGCCACCAACCCCTGTGATGGGGACAGCAGCACTGCTCTGCCCATACAGCACCACGGGATGTCCCCAGAGCTGTCACCGTCCCATGCCAGGACCCCGGTGGCCTCCGTGGTGCTTGGGGACACACCAGAGCCAGGAGCCACGCAGGCAACACCAGAATCGCTGTCATTTAAGCAAGGAAACTCAAATTTGCATTAAACACCGCTGCCATCCCATCGCTTGCTTTGGCTTAATTAATCACCTCAAATAAGGTAACGCCCAGGGAGCGAATGCAGCAGTTTGGTATCACTGGTATTTCTTCCTATTACAAAGTCTTTTTTTGCTTCTACAAGGCAAGGAGCTGGACGGGGAGAAGCAGCGCTCGGAGCACGCCGAGCACCAAGCTGCCTCCACGCATCTCTCTGCTTTAAGAGGAGTTTTCTCCCTAGAGAAGGGAAAGACCCTGCCCCAAACCAGAGCTAAAGCAGGCATCGTCCCCAGGGCGGTCGCAGCCATAAGGACCCGCACCCCAGCAGCGGTGGAGCCCCATCCCAGACCCACAGTTTGATGGGGCTTTCACTTCCTCGCCTCCGCTGAGAAAGAACCCAGTTCAGCCCCAAAACTGCAAGAGCAACGTGCTGCGAAGTACCTCCTGCCACTTACATCGATTTGGGTTCTGCTTCAACTCAATTTTTCCCTGTGGAGCAAACGCCATCCACTCCAGCTTGGTGGTAGCACCAGTTTGGCAGAAGCTGTCCCCAAAGCTGCCCTTGCTCATGTTTCCTCCTCTTCCCTCCTCCCTCACAACCTGTAAGGCCGTTAATAACTTACTCTGTCCCACGCCAACTCCAGCAGAGACTCTACAGAGAAGGGGAAACCTCATCCCGAACCAAAGTTTGAGAAGAAGAGACAATTTCTGTCCAACTCAGAGCCACTCCAAAAGCCCAAGCTGATATTTCCACTGCCCCATTACATCCTTGGGGTTATTTCTTGGGCTTGGACGTTTTGGGTTCCCAAACCAAGGTTTGTGCCAGGCATCACTGATATTAACTGTGACCCACACAGGTATGGAGGATGAGCTCCCTTTGAGCTTGTAGGTATTCCAGTATCTTCCTGCCATCAAACGGAAACACACAAAGATATTAAGAAATAGTGATTTTGATCCTTTATGAAATCCATCGCTCCGTCCGGTTAAAGCCCCATCTCCACCAGGAAGCCTCAGACCTGGACCTACAGCTCAGCAGCACCAGGGGCAAGCATCAGCCTCCAGCAGCATCCCAGGCGTGCTCGGCCATCGTCACACAACCCGGCCACGTCCTGCTGCCTCCTCCTGCGTCACCGGCGATGCACAGGCCACCCCATCCCAGCCCCGCTGCCACCAGCGACGCACGGACCTCCTCTAGGGAGAGGCGTCCTCCTAAAGATCAATTTGAAAAGGGAAATGAAGGAAGCAGTGCTTTCAAAGTGGGAAAGGAAGGCTGAGGGGAGCTTCGGAGGGGTCTGCCAGGCGAGCGGAGGAGCAGGACTGCCTGGCAAGCGAGGTTTGGCTGGTTGAGCCAACAGCTGTACTGCAGATGTTGTGAAAAAAACCACCATCAGGAGAGCGGCTCCGGGCGGCTTAACGCAGCACCAGGACCTTCCAGGAGGAGGTGGAAACGTTTTTGGCAGGTGGGAGGGCAGGAGCCCTTGGAAGTACAAAATGCACCATTCCCCAAGGACAGAATTCCCCATCTGTGTCAGCAGGCACATTTCCCACCGCCAACACAGTAGCAAGATCTCCAAAGCGCTCCCCTAATCCTGTTCATCCCCGCAAACGAGCTCGGACCCGACGAGGCAGTTGGCATTTGAAGCTCTAAGTCATCGGAGCTCGCTTTTTCTACCGTGTCCCCGATGAAACGTGCCACCGGAGAAGCGCCACTCTGCTGCTAAGGAGAAGCCCAGCAGAACCAGCCCGGCAGCACCGTACCCACGTTTTCCACGGGTGGTTGAATTTAAGCAAACAAGGAGAGGGAAGGGCTGGGGTTGGTCACTCCAGGTTCATGTGGAGGAACCGGTCCTGTGCCCTACACCAGAAACCCAAGCTGGATTTTCAGCAGGATGGAGCCAGGCAGGAGAAACAGGGAAAATCAAGTTGTGGTCCATCCCCATCCCATTGCCTGCGCTCACGGGGACCGTCCCAGCAGCTTTCCGGTGCTGGGAACCCAATGGTCCCAGTGGAGAATGGAAGGTCAGGGTGGCCCAGGAGAAGATCCCCTTGCCCAAGCAGAGCTGTAAGGCTGCAGCTAATGGGAAGTCATTTGTTTTGCAAAATCAAAAACCAGAGGGGGGAAAAAAACCCCAAACAAGTCTGAGTTCAAAGAGGATCTCATCTGACAACAAACGGCAAACGAAAGTCAAAACAAGAATAAAACACATAGAGAGAAATTACGAAGGCAATTGTTGTAATGACTATCAATTACTGGCTGCATTGAGCTACATAATCATATAAGCGACTCCAAAACGCTTTGAAAGCGCTCCATTATAAACAATACTAGGTCAAAATGACTCTAAAAGAACCAAATCACCACATTGTGGTGTGGTATCATGTTCCAGTTGGTTAATTATGATTGACCAATCCCTTTTTAATTAGTCATAGCAAATACCCTGCTCCTGAGAAGGGAGAAAGCCTCTCCTGCACCCACCTCTGGCTTACAGGGAACAACCTCGCACCCGGTGGCAAAAATTAGGCAGAACTTTGGAAGAGAGTTTATTGCATAAAATTCCAACCCCAGAAAAAAGCCCTTGTAAGAATCTTTAACAAATAATTAAAAAAAAACAAAACCAAAACACGCTGAAAACCTTTAGATGGGGTCTTTTTCCCCAGCTGGTGCTCCTGTCCCAGTACAAACTGGCCTCACAGCTGGGGTACCACATCCACACCTCACTTCCCTGGAAAAACCACATTTGCCTCCTTGCCCACAGCATTTGCCAGCTTGACAAAGGTGGCACTGATGTTTTTTCTTTCTTCTGGGGAGCGGAGGGGGAGAAGGCTTCTTTATTTGCAGAAACGATCTCAAATTCCAGAGGAACACATCTAACTTCTAGCAAAAATCCCCAAGTAAAATAAATCGACGCCGGGCTCAGCAATAGCTGTATTCTCAATCTGAAGGAAAAAAAAAAAAAAAAAAGAAAAGAAAAAAGGAAGAATGAAAAGGTTTCTCAAATAAACTAAGTAGCTGGGATAAAATTACCTCAGCCACCCTCCTCCCAGCCCGTGCAGACAAACCCTGCCTTTGAGTATTCACGGTCCTGCCAGCCCGGATCCAGCCGGGATAAGCCGTCAATCTGATTAGGGCTGCAAATGTTAAGTATGAAGCATATCATCAAAAAGATCTGTTCGTGGTATGATACGCTCCCGGCCCTCCCCGGCCGCTCCGAGAAGGGACGCCGTCAAGAAGCTTAAAGCCAAAAGCTTAGCAGGAGAAGCAAAAAGAAAAACAACAACTAAACCAAAAAACAACAACCCGGCGGCACAGAAATCAGCTCTTTATTGGAGTCTTTGGGCCGTTTACAAATGAATAAATTCCATTTTCAGCTCAGCGGCAGCCACCTCGCCCAAAATACGTTACGTGAAATATGTTGGCCTGGAAGCTTTTCCCCCCAGCTCTCGGAGGGAGAAAGAAAAACTCCCATCTTCGGGCTCCCGCAGCATACAGATGCGTTATTAACGATGGTAAAACAGCCTTTGACGAGGCAGACCGGGCGCTGTGGTCTGCTCCCAGCCAAACCAGTCCCCTGTTTGAGGTGAGGAAGGGCTCACGCCCGAACCAGCAAAACGAAACGGGAGCCCTGCCAGGAATTTCTCGGGTGGAAAAACCGGGCCCTCGCTCAAAGCAAGCGAAATATTTCGGATTTGCTCCTCTTCCAACACACACACATACACGTGAGCGTGTCCACAGGCGTGCTCGAGACTATTATACGCCCGCAGCAGCGCCCTCGCCGCAATCCCAGCTCCACTCTCAACAGCAGACACCAAACTCAAACAGCAATTAAGAGCTCCAAAAAGTTACAGCAGCAGCACAGTTGGAGGCAATTTAAGCTTCACTCGCCTTTACACAGCCTACAAATCCATGCAAGATGCTTTCAGAAATCTCTTTATAGGCAAAGCCGGCATTTCCTCTGCTCAAAGGGTGCGAGAACCCTCAAAAAAATTATATTGAAAAAACCTGAGGTTTTCTTATGACGGAGATCCAAGCTATTAGATTTCGCAGGGAAGCGGGAGAAGACTAAAGGGAATAGGGATGGCATCCAAGATTGGATGCAGTGTCAGCAGCTCCGAGAGAGGACTACGCTGGAGGTAAGGAGCAATTGAGCTAGGGTCTGTGGGCAGTTCCCATGGGATCCATCAGAGGGGAGCAGGAAAAACAAGCCTGGATTCACCAGAAGCGGCGGGAGTCACTAAAAAGGTGTAGTTCGACACCATCCAGACTTCATTCCAGAAAGTAATTGCCAAATCTTGCAGATTGTTCTGTTTAAAGATAAAAATGAACCCCAGGATTCTCCCCAGCCCCTGGCTGGGGTGACACCTGCTGTCCCCAAAACGTGATTTCTTCTGCAGCACCCAGCTGGGGCTGGGCACCTCAGCACAAGAAGCTGAAAAGGTCAGAAAAGGGAGGTCAGGAAAGCGCAACAAACCTGATAAAAGGTTTCAGAAAGCATCGGGCAAGGAAAAGTTTGAAGCTGAGTGTGGAGAGCTCAGCTGAGGATAGCTGATGCGAGGCTGGTAGTCAAGGACAGAGATTTCAGGTTGTAAATGGTAAAGAAGGCAAACCAAAGTGCGTTGAAATGAAGATTGAACCGATCATCAAGAGGGGAAACAAAAAAAAGGCTGAAGGTGTCTGTCAGAGGGTGGAGGGCAGAGACACACCACAGAGCCTGGAGTGTTCAAAAATAGGTTAGACACACTCTGGGACTTCTCTTAATTGAGCGGAGGCAGTAAGAGCATGTGGTGCTAGAGGCTTTTCCACCTCCAATTGTCTTCTAGATCAAAACGAAAGAAAGAAAGGTAAAAAAATCCAACCCAAGATGCCAGCAGGACAGCTTCTCCTCATGCCTTACAAACCAACCTTGCCCCAGTCTTGGGTACCAGCAGCAGGAACCCCTTTTGCTGCGACTCCACACGAGCATCAGATCCCTGGTGAAGTGTAGTGATAAAGGTGAGAGAAAAGAGACAATAAAAATATAACACCATCATAAACCGCCTCACACGCTACTGGTGAGCGGGCCAGAGGTTTTTGCACGAAGTCAAGGCATCCTCAAGACCTTCCCACCCCCCCGTCTTGATTACAAGTCCACAGAGCACGTAACAGGTCCCGGGCAAGCTCTTCAAGTGGCCCAGTAGTCCGTGTTTGCCAAACAGCCACCCATCAGATTGCTGGAGGGCCATCAGAAGGCTGTATTTTCTCTGCTCAAGGCCACCTCCATCTCGGGGTGTCACCCCCCGCTGCTGGCACCTCAGCATCATCCTCTCCTATGAAGGCAACTGCCTCAATCCTGAGCCACTTTTATCATTTCAGAGAAGAAACTCTCTTTAGATTTCCATGCCTTGATCTCCTCTAGTCCATACCCGCGCTTCACTGCCAATGCCACAGCCACCAAGCTCTTTAGGATGGTCTTTTGACAACCCAAGCTACTTAGGTTAAAAAAACAAACCAACCCACCCCCCAGTTCTTCTACCCAGGGTTTTCATGGTGCAGAGAAAAACAAACAAACAACTAAAATCATAATAGACATTCACAACCCTGTCATTTTGACAGAATAAATGCCAGTTGGTCTCTTTCCTTTGACATTTAGTTAATAATCGTTTCAGCCAAATAATCCGACAGGCCCGAGCTCAGTAGCCTGTAAACGCCTCTGGTGTTTTACTGAACGCTAAAGACAACACTTGCTGCTCTCCAGCTCCCCGGTACATGTGGTTACACACACACACAGGCTCTCCTTAACCCCTCAGCCCCCTCCCAGCCCTGACATGAATCAGTGGCCGCGATGACTCGCTGTGCTTAAATTTAGCATTTTGCTCCACCACCACCCCATGGGCACCTTCCACCCCTGTGGGCAGAGCCAGGAGGAAGGAGAGGAAGAGGAAGCAGGTACCTCCTCCTCCTCTTGCTGGGGGAGAGGGACAGTAAGGACAGGAATTTGCTCCTCATTAACTCCCTGCCGATTGCTGCTCGATACCTCCATGAGCCGTCCAACCCTGGCACCTCTCCTGCAATTCCACTAGAATTCCACCAGATTCCCACTTCTAGTCGTACAAACTTCGTTTACATCTTGAACTTTCCTTTTAACAACCTTAACACCTCTTTACCCACCTGGTTACCTTTCACCTCAGCCGGATTCCCGTTTGTCAAAAGACCCCTTTTCTTGGCCCAAGTTACCTCTATTTAAACCAAAAACAGCTCAAGAAACTCCTCCCTTTATTACCCCACACACCCGCTGGGGGCTCACAGACCCCATCGCTGACCATTCCTCCTTCACTCTCGGTGTTGTCTTCTTGCTTTTCTAAGGCTCACAATAAATCCTCTCGCAGGCAGAGGCATCACAAACATTACTTTTTCCTCTTCCAGCCTCTGCAGAAGGCACCTGGCTGCGTTCCCCGGGGTGCCCATTACCTGTTGGCTCAGCTGTTGCCACATCAACCTCACCAGGGTGTTCGGCACTTGCTGTACCCAGAGACAGCCGTTCTGCTGGCCAAGGGGAAGCTATACAAGGCTCTGGCTGAAGATAAATGTCTATAGAAAGCATAATGTATTGCAGCACAGACAGCATTACTGGGGGCTGCGCTCAGCGAGAAGGAACAAGGAACCTTCAAGGGACCGCCAGGCAGACAGACACTTTAAGCTGGGTCCGTACCAGCTTTTAGTGACACAAACCCCCCCGTGACACCCCGCTTCATTTAAAGAGAGACCTCAGCAATTCGCAACCACTCCTCGGGCCAAGATCTCAGAGCGCTTCAGAGGCTTTTTGTCGCACCTCTGAAGCGCTGGCACAATTCCCGTGGCAGAATGAAGGCACCAGGCGCTGCTCAGCCGCACAAGCTGCCGGCACTAACGAACGCCAGACCCACAGAGTCTGCCTGCCCTTATTCCCCACGCACCTGGGCTGCTCCCTCCCAAACGAGTGGGGAGAGAGGCAGGCTAAGGCCAAGGGTCCCCCGGTAAAGCCCCCACACCGTGTCCCCGAGGTGACAGCCATCGAGCTTGGGGTCTGTGAGCCTCCGCTGAGCCACGGACCGTCTGCTTCTGCTTTCTCTGCCAGCAATGGGGGGGGACACGGAGCACCCAGACACAGCAGGAAGATGCAAGCCAGAGGCTTTATGCTGAATAAAGCTTCTCTCACCCGGTGGATGCAGGAGCTGGTTGCTGAGATGATCTTGTAACTCCCCCCCCAACCCCGTGCCATGACGCTACCCAGTTAATCAGGCAACGAGGCAATAAGCGATGCCACCCGCGCACACCGTGCCCCTTACCAGCAACGATCTGCCAGAGAAGCTGCGTATTTCCACTTCATAGAGGTGCTTTCTAACAGAAATGCCTCTATTTTATCTTTCAGAGGTGGTTTTTACCATGAGGGCAGAGATTTAAAAAAAAAAAACCACCCTCCTCCACCAAAACACTCCCTCACACGCGATGATTTGCTTTGTCATGCCACTTCAACGCACGCACCGCAGCCAGGGAATTAAAGCACATCTCGCCTAGAAACTTCACAGCAATACCTCCACTCCTTAAAAAATAAACCCGTTTTCCTTGCAGCAAGGCCAGCGCAAGGCCCAGGGACCCAACGTCAACAGATTCCTTCCCGTCCCCTGGCACGCCGCGAGAGCTCTCTCCATTTTGGGTCGTACCAGGCAGCCTCAAATTACATCGCATTCGATCTGCTGCAAGGGAACACAAGCTCACCGGGGCACAAAGCAGCAGAAAAGGAGGGGGAAGAAAAAATAAAGCGCATTGGGGATTGTCAAGCCCGTGAGAAGGGAGACCCTCCGTGCCAGCAAGCCCAAGCAGGGAGGCTCGGCAGCGATGCTGGGGGCGGGGGGGCACGGCACGGTTTGGAGATCCCGGGATGTGGCTACTGGTCCCTCACGGAGGGGAGCTGCTCAGCCAAAGCTAAACGTGTTACTGATGGAGAACAAAGAGAGGGGATGCGGGCTCCCGAGATGCTCCGCTCCCAGCGGATTGGGAGCGGGCAAAAGGCGAGCCCCAGCTTCGCCTGGCTCCATCCACACCTCCTGCATCCAGCCCAGCCCAGGGGTGCCCTTCACCTGGGTCGACGCAGACGCTGCCTTTGCTTCTCTGTGGGAGCAGCTCTTCCCGTGTCCCGAGCTCTTCCCGCGGAGGCCGCCCTTGACACAAGCCGCCTTCACCCACCGCCCTTTCCTTCAGCGGTGCCGGTCCCTTTGGGGACCACCGAAGGCCTGGCACGGTGGCTCCCCGCTGGGCGACGCCAACGGCCACAGGGAGCCCCCAACTCGCCTCACGCCCATGGCTCCTTTCCCAGGGGCCACAGAGCCCTGTGGATGTGAACCCCGGGCCTGAGGTGAGGGGAGGCCCCGGGCCTGAGGTGTGGGGAGGCCCCGGGCCTGGCAGGACCCTGCAGGCCTCACCGGGCCCCGGGGTGGGCTCTGGCCCTACCTGCTCGGCGCCGTAGGCCGTGGCGAACTGGACGAACTCCTCCACCCGCACGAAGCCATCACCATCCCGGTCCAAGGCGTCGAAGACGGGGCGGAGGCGCGGCTCCTCTTCCTCCTCCTCCTCCTCCTCACAGCGGGCCGGGGGCTCGGCGGGGCCCTCCGCGGGCGGGCAGCCCCCCTCCTCCGGTAGGGACCACGGCGGCGGCCCCGGGGCGGGCTCGGCGGCCTCAGGTGCCCAGAGATCCGGCTCCAGCTC
>VXAK01003174.1:86008-96380 GCA_013399435.1 Arenaria interpres
GAGGGGGTCAATGGCGCCCTGCATCCCCCGGGGTGGGGGTGTCACCGTTCACCGGGGGCCGTGCATCCCCCGGGAGGGGGGGGTGTCACCGTGCACCGGGGCCATGTGTCCCCGGAGGGGGTGTAACCATACACAGGGTGCCCACCATAAACTGGGCCCCGGGCAGCCCACCGGGGGGGGTCACCGTGCACGGGGCCCTGTGCCACCCCCCAGCCCCACACCGCCCCAGCACCAGCCACCCCTCGGACCCCCACCCCAGAGGTTGGTCACCCCCTGGGGCACTGCCTGGGCCATGGAGCCACCAGCCCCACAGGGACACCCGTGAGCAGGCCCAGGGGACAGAATTACAAGCCCCGGCTCTAATTAGCAATGACCCTGATGAGCAAAGAGCCCCCTCGGCCGCCGTGACCCTGCCCAGGGCCCCTCGTCACCAGGCCATGGACACGTGTGACATCTCATGACAAGCCTGGCCATGTCCCCCAGCACCCCGCAAGCTCGTTCGTTGGTCCCACAGGACATTTTCCCTTCCCTTGGTGGCCACAGGGCCAGCACAGCCCCCAGGACTGGGCTCTAACACCCAATGGGACCGGGACCTACACCCCTGGGTAGGAGCTCTCCTCACTTCTGTCACCCCCACCTCAGGCTGCGGCCACCACAGAGGTGTCCACACACCTTGCCCGGCTCCCTCCTCGCCACATGGGGTGGCCCCTCCACCAGCTGGGCCAGAAGCCCAGCTCAGCAGCAAGCCAGGAGCAGTGTGGGCTTGGCAGCAGCTCCAGGGCTGCTCTTCGTGCTGCAGGAAGGATGAGGAGAACCTCACCTCGCTCCTCTCCATCCCTGTCCCCATGTCACCCCAGCCTGAGGATGGCATGTCACTGCACAGAGTCCCCCATCAGAGCCCGTGAAGTATCTGCGTGTCCCCCAACCTCTCACGGAGGGGCTGCCAGGGGTTGGGGTAAAGCTAAGCCTCCAGAAGGGACCACATCTGCGGTGACACGCTGGGACAGAGAGACCGTCCCCAACTTGCTCGCTCGCGGTTAAACAAGGCACCGTTAAAGAGCTGGACCCTGGCAGAAGAAGGGCTGGAGGTCAGAAAGCAGAAGATGGCAGCCAGGACCAACAAACACCACAAGGACCTTCTCCTGGAGAAAATACTCGTCCTGGTATCCAGGAAGAAGGACGTTGGGGCTGGGGACAAATCCCAAGAGAGCCAGGCAAAGGACAACGCTCCGAGCACCGAGCCCCATCCCCTCTGAAGGGTGTTTGCCACCGAACCCTCAGCACCTCCCCATCACCTCTACCACCCAAAATCTGCTGGAACCACATCCCCAGAGCCAGCCAGGGCCGAGGAGGTGGCAGGTCCCCAAGCACCGGTGGGTTTAGGGTGCCAGGGCCCAACTGCCACCAGGAACCGGGGGCTCCCTTAGTGGGAAGAGTGGTTTTTTCCCCCCTCAGGGAGGAGCGGTGGCGCGGCTCAGGGTGGAAGCTCTTTATTGGTGGCCTGGGGGAAGGAGCAACACCTGGCAAGTCTACAATCAAGTCGGAAACGCAATCAAGTCGGAGAACAAGCTTCAGGGAATTCGGGATAAGCTTGAAAAGGAATCGCCGTCAGCAGCGGGAGGCGGCGGAACACGAGCGGGGCGCGTGTGTCCCTGTGCCCCCCAAAGCGAGGTGCTGGCACCCGTGTGGCCGGTGCGGCCCCTGCAGCTCGGGAAGGACAGAATTCCAGCTGGACTTCGATTAACCCACAGGTTTACGGAGAGAGGAGACAGCGTGAGACTGGCGGGACAGACAGACAGACAGACAACCGGACGCCTGGAGCTCCCCAGGACACAGTGCTACGGCCCACAGCGGCGCAGAGCCAGCTCTGGTGGGCCGCCACCTCTGCTTCTGGGACAGGGACATCCCAGCCAAAACTGCTCAGGGGTCTGCTGCTCCATCCAGGAGCCACAGGAGGGGACAGGGCCGTTTCCCCCTGCCAGGGGACAGTTTGGTCCTTGCTTCCCCCCCTCCCCGCTGAGAGCTGCCCCCAGCACGAAGGCCAATCTCAATCCAGGACAGGCTGTAAAAAGGAGCTGGGGGTCTTGGGCAGCTTCCCGGGCTGAGATGGGGGAGAGGAGAGGAAGAGGATGGATATCCATAGGCCTGAGACTCGGGAAAGGCCAGGAGAACAACTGGGAGGAGACGCAAATAGGCGGTGAACATCACAGCCTGGACACCCCACGTTGTCCCCGTGCCCTCAGCCACGTCAGCTGAGAAGAAAGGAACGGCACGGAATGAGGGTGCCCCCCACCCGGCACCCCCGGTGCTCCCTCCCCCAGGCGGCGGCAGGATCGGCAGCGTCACCACCACCACCACCACCGCTCGCCGATCAGAGGAGACTCCGACTCCAGGAGACGTCACCCTGAGCTGTCCCAGAGCAGCAGCAGCGTCGGGTCCCGCTTCTGTCCACGGCTCAATCCCAGGCTGTCCCATCATTGATTTTTGTTTGCTCCTGCAGCCCACAAATCTGCAAGACAGCGGGGAGGTGGGTACAAAAGTCCTGCTCTCCAAAGCCACCAGGCAGGACACAATGAAGGAGACCCCTCTCCCAGTAACCACCAGGCCCCAGTAACCAGGTCCTTCCCACCCTTGCAGACGCACGCAGACAACACGAGTCCTGCGTGCAGTAACTCATGGAAAGAAGGAAGGGGAGGCAGAGGCTGTCAGGGCTCTCTGTGCCCAAACCTGCCAGAAAAGGGGCATCGCGTCGCTTCAGGGGACACCTGGAGGTGTCCAGACAAGCATCCTCCAGCAGGAACCACAAGAGATACCATGTCAACCGCAAGCTCAGAGGAAAAACCTCTGAAGGAAAAGCCCTTCCCAACTCATTCCTAGGACTCAGAGATGTTCCCCATGTTGCTCGGTCCCTGCTGTGACGACAGCACGGGGGGGTGACCCTGTTCCACCTTCCCCAGAGCAGAAGGTGGCTTGACAAGAGCACTGCCAAGTGGAGAATTGGGCCGGCTGCCCTCACCCGGAGACCCTGACCCCCAACGTCTGCCCCCTCCTCCCCCAAAAAAGCTGCCTCAGGAGGGGCAGAGCCTGGCACTGGCACTTGAAGTCAGTGACCCAAGCACTTGAAGAAGGTAAGGGGACAACAGGGTTTCTGACAGGAGCCCTGCTCTAATCCCAGGGAGGGGGAAAGGCACGTCACCTAGAGTTTAGCAGAGGATGAAGCAATACCCAGCATGGCGGGGAAGTTGTTGGCAGAGGTCAGCCAGCTCCCGCCATCCACCACCAGGGTGGTGCCCGTCACGTAGGAGGAGAGGCAGCTCGCCAGGTAGAGCGTGCTGTGGGCGATCTCCGTCTTGTTTCCTGCGCGCTGGAGGGGGATCGTGTCGAAAAGGCTGGATTCCTCGGCAAATCTCCCGCCTGAGAGGTAGAAGGAAGAGTCAGCGAGGACCATGGGACCACCAGACAAGCCTCCAGGGGGCTTGCTGAGAGCCCCAGGGAGCCCAGGTGAGATCCTGGCACAGCCCTGGGGACAAGGGACTGAGAAGAGAGTTAAACAAGGGGAGCTCGAGCCCAGTGGTGGGATTTGTTCTGCAACAGCGAGCTCAAGACAGGACCTTGAAGAGTTTTCCCAGCCTCCAGGGCTGAGCTGGCACTTCAAGAGAGCTACACCAGGGGGCAAGGCAACTGGCCAGGCTGAGCTTTGGGGGAGAACGTTACATCATGACATCAGGGAGCACAAAAAGCAGCCACTTGACCAAAAAAATCAGTGCCCTGTGAGGTACAGAGGAGGCGGGAAGGGCTGCTCCCCCAAAGAGATGTGCCAGCCAAGTCACAGGGCAGCCGTGCCCAGCAACAGCACCATGAGCGTGGGTCACTGGTGGCCCATCAGTCCCCTCCCAGACCAGCAGGCCACCTCCGAGGCAGGGACAGGAGCCCCAGGTTGCCTTACCCAGCCTCCGGTAGCCCTCGGTGCCTGTAATGGGGCCCGGCGCCAAGCTGTTCACTCGGATCTTGTTGGGTCCCCACTCCACAGCAAGGTGACGGGTCATGGCATCTGGGAAGGGATTACAACAGGAATGAGAAAGGGAGAGCAGAGCCATTCCAGTAACTTTTGCAAGGGGGGGGTGCCCAAAAAGCCACAGGAGACTCTGGCCAAGAGCAAAGGGTGCTTGGGGAAGAGAAGAGCCTCATCCCAAACCCAGGCACATAGTAACCCCACTGATTCATATCCACCTCTCCCCACAGACATCCTTCCATCCCAGTATTTGGGAAGAACTGCTTCCTTACTGGCCCCACGCAGCTCGCAGAGCCTCAGCAAGGAGGGTTTAGGTACCTATGGCAGCCTTAGCAGAACCAGCATGCACCTGGAGGGCCTGCCCTCGGTAGCTCAGGGTTGCCGTGATGTTAACGATGACCCCACCATGGTCCTGGGGAAGGAAAGGAGACGTGGCATCAGGCAGGGAGCAGCACAAGGAGTCACGTAGGAGAGGGGTGGGACAAGAGAGGTGGGCTAGGAGGGACGGTCATCCATGGGCACTGTGTTGCTAGCCCATCACGAGGCAGCACTGGCCACCCAGCCCCACTGAGCAGGGGTAGCCGGGAGATGCAGGAGACAAGCAAAGGCTGAGGGAAAGCAGAGGAGGTGGAAAAGGAGCAGCAGATCCCAGCTGCTTCCCCGGCAGGTGGCAGAGGATGGAAAAGTGCCACAACAGTGAAAGCCCCAGGACATGCAGGATTCCCGGTTCCCGCCCAGGGGCTGCCACCCCTGGGAGGGAACGGACCGGACCCGAGCAGGGTGAGTGGCAGCAGCATGGCCCTGGGTACCCGGGTGCTGTGCACCCCTTCTGCCCTCCACGCTTCCCTGAATTTCTCAGGAGCAAAGTCTGGTTTGACACTAACCCCCTGCCTACCAGGAGACTTTCCAGCAAGTCCTCCGGCTCCGGTTCCACTCACCCGGAAATATTTCTCAAAGAGGACTTTGGAGGTGTTGAAGGTGCCGATGGTGTCGATATCTATCACCGTCTTGAAGGCGTTGAAGGACAGGGCGCTGGCTGGGCACAGAAAGTTTCCCGCAGCACCTGAAGAAGAAGCAGCCGGGGGCACAGTCAGGATGGAGCCAGGAGAGATCGGGCAGGTTCAGGGCACTTCTGCGAGAGGGACAGTGAGTGACAATGTCTGGAGGGCACACGGGAGCAGCCCTGATAATGGGATAAACAGCTTGTGGCTCTGGGTGCCCAGAGGGAGGGTGCTGTGCAGTGGGAACAGGGATGGTCAGATGGCCACGCATTAAGAACAGGTCTTTGCTTCCTCCGAGACCGTCCCCTTTGCGCTCTCAGGGGCTGCCCAGATGCTCCCAGCCCAAAGCAGCATAAGCCAAAATGAGGCAAACACAACCTCCACGCCGAAAAACTGCCCTTCCCAGCAGTGAGCCTGTGCCCACTCTTCCCACTCCCGCAGCTCACCGTTAATGAGGATGTCGATCCGCTTGAACTCCTTCAGCGCCTCATCCACCGCTGCCACGATGGTCTGGGGCTGCCTGACGTCTACAGACAGAGGCAGGCACTGCTGGCCTGTGGCTGCCACCAGCTTTTTAGAGGCCTAAAAAAACAACAGGGAGGTGAGATGCTTTCTGACACTCTCCTTCCGCAAAGGTTAGGCACAGAGCTCGTACCAGGTGGGAGCCACGTCCCTGCCAGCACCCGGCAAACACTGTGGGCAGGGGAGAGACCTGCCTAAACACAGCCAGCTTCAGCCCGGCAGCGTCCTGGGGGAGCCAGAGAAAGCTCCTCGTTGTGTCCCAATTCAAAGCCAGGCTGTCCCTGAGGCCACAGCTCCCTAAGCTCAGTTATCTCCCGTGCCCTGTCATCCACACAGCACATCCCGAGCAACCTCTCTGCAGGGCAAGTACAAAGGTTGGACCCCAACAAGGCACTTTTGGCAGGAGCCCAGCCATAATTAACCTTTAGAATCCAAAAATGTCAGCGGGCAAAAGAGCAAAGGCAGAGAGGCAGTTGCCAGGGTCGGCCCGGGAGGCAGAGCGGGCCAGCTCCGCAGCTCATCGCCTGCCACAAACCAACCCCGAGGCGCTCGTTAAGAACAGGACTCTCCCCAGCAAATTAAGCACAGGGGACACGCAAACTCAGCAGCAACACCCAGCCATGTTCCACGTTCCTGCTCCGGCACGTCGGGCCCTTCTGTGAGCTTTGAGCCCACCTGCACCGAGCGTCAAGAGCCCGGGCAAGCAGTCCCTGTGCACTCAGAAAACCCCAGCCCTCGGGAATAAAGAGCTGCTGAGCTTTGCAGCTTGTTTTCTGGCTCCTGAGCATGAGGGAACGTGAAATGACAGCACTAACCCCCTCCAGGAGGCAGCTGGGTCACGCCAGCTTGCTCCCAAATGCTGATTTTGATCTTTGTATTCGTGTGAACTCCACAGACAGCTACGCAAAGCTCTCTCGCAGTCGCTTTCAGCCTGAGACTGCAGCACAAGCCACGGCGAGGAACGGAAAATGCCATCAGCCAAACTCCAGCCCGGGGTCAGGCAGGCAGGGGCGGGTGTTTGTTCTGCCCAGCTCATCCCCGGGGTAGCTACAGTCTTACACAGCTTCTTCACCCACCGCTTTCCAGACCTGCATCCTCCCCTCCATCTCAGGACGCAGCATACCTGAAAATGTGGGGCTCAGCACCCCCACCTCAGCCCACACAACCCTTGGACAAGGGGGTCTTGCCCTACACGGGGCCGAGATTCACGTTTGAACCTCGGGCTCCGCCACTTCCCCGCTGACAAACCTTCGCCACGGTTTGTTTCTCTCTGTCTCATCAACAAACAGGCGATGTGATCCCTGGAACAGACACTCCCAAAGCTGGCGGGGGAAGGTATCTCCACGATTAACGTGAGGCGCGGTGGGTGCAGCCCACCCTAAACCTGCATCCACCCTGCCCGCTCCCTGCTGGTGCTGGAGCACTCGGAGCTGGGAGAAGACAAGGCAGCAGGGGTGAGCCGTTCCTCCCGTTGCCCTACTCCCAGCTCTGCTCAGAGGAGAGGGAAGAAGGATTTCCAGGCGTTCACAGCTCTGCCTTCCGCCTGCCTGCCGCGCTGGAGCCCACAGACTCACCTCTGACACTCGCTGCAGGTTCCGGCTTGCGATGACCGTCCGGCAGCCGTGCCTGCAAAGAAGGGGCTGGTGAGAAGGACAACACACGGTCACCTTGGACCCCCTGGGGATCATTGGGAGTTTGGTGGGCGAGTGGTGGGAGGTGGCACAACACCCTCGGAGGGGAGGAACTGCTGCTCCTCCGGGCTTGCAGGACTCCAAGGGGGGGAGAGTCACAGCGCGCTGAGACCTATCCCAGCCCCTGTGACAGTGCCAGCCCCTGCCTCCCACACCCCCGTGGACCCCCAGAGCCTGCAGCAGGCAGGGCTGCCCTCATCAATCCTGAGGGCTCAGTGGGGCTTCACNNNAAGAAAGGAGGGAGGGGGAAAAGGGGAAAGGAAGGGAAGCTTCCCCCCACTCTGTCCCACCGGCACTCAGGGAGGCCGGGCAAGCCCTCCCCGGGCACCACCGCGGCCCCGCCGGGCTCCCGCACCTCATGAAGATCTCGGCGATGCGGAAGCCGATGCCCGAGCCGCCGCCGGTGATGAACGCCACCTGGCCCCTGAGGGGACAAAGGGACAGTCAGAGCCCGGCCGGCCCCTGAGGGGCGACCCCGACCAGCGCGCAGGCCGCGGCCCTGCCCCCGGTGTCCCAGAGGCCCTCAGAGCCCCCGCACTCACGCCAAGATGTCGGGGCTGAAGAGGTGGCGGTACTCGCCGAGGCATTCGTCGGCGTCCACGTCCGGCGGCGGCCGGGAGGCTGCCCCCTTCTCCGCCATGGCGCCGCGATCCCCCCTCCCCGTTCCCCGCCGGCGGCAGCGGGGCGGGCCGCGCCGCGGGGCACGCCGGGAGCTAGGGCCGCGCAAGGCCTGCCGGGAGGTGTAGTCCGGCCGGGCATGTCCCATGTTGCGCATGCGCGGGCGTCGCAATGTCGCCTGGCAACGGAGCGGGGACCGAGCGGCGTCCCACAGTGCCGCCCAGTGTCCCCAGTGCCATACTGGTGTGACAGTGGTGTAGCCCAGTGCCCACCGGGCACAGCTCAGTGCCTCCCAGAGCTGCCCACTACTGTCCCAGAGCTTACCAATGTCACACCAGCGCCTCCCAGAATCGCCCAGTGCCACCCCAGTGCCTCCCCGGGGACAGCCCAGTGGCTCCCAGAGCTTCCCAGTACTGCCCCAGAGCCACCCCGAGGACAGCTCATGCCTCCCAGACCTGCCCAGTGCTGCCCCACCGACCCTCGGGGACAGCCCAGTAGCTCCCAGAGCTGCCCAGTGCCGTCCCAGTGCCGCCCCGGTGTCTTTGAGACCTTCCCAGTACCGCCCCAGTGCCCCCCAGTGACAGGCCGGTGCTTCCCAGAGCTGCCCAGTGCCTCACAGAGCTTTCCAATGCCTCCCCAGGGGTTCCAGAGCTGCCCAATACCGTCCTAGTGCCCCAGGGACATCCCAGTGCATCCCAGAGCTTCCCAGCGCCTCCGTGTGCTTCCCAGTACCGCCTCCCCCTGGGCAGAGCCCACTTCTTCCCAGAGCTGCCCAGTGTTTCCCAGAACCTCCCAGTACCGACCCAGTGCCTCTTGGAACAGTCCAGTGCCTCCCATAGCAGCCCAGTAATGCCCCAGTGTCTTCTAAGACATCCCAGTTGTTTCCCAGAGCCGCCCAGGGGCCCCCAGGGACAGACCAGTGCCTCCCAGACCTGCCCAGTACTGACCCGGTGCTCCCCGGGGACAACCCAGTTCTTCCCAGAGCTGCCCAGTCTTTCCCAGAACTTCCCAGTACCGACCCAGTGCCTCTTGGGACAGCCCAGTTGTTTCCCAGAGCTGCCCAGTAAGACCCTAGTGCCCTCCAGGGACAGCCCAGTGCCTCCCAGAGCTTCTCAGTCCCTCCTCAGGGCTTCTGAGTACCACCCCAGTGCCCCCCAGGGACACCCCAGTGCCTCCCAGGGCTGCCCAGTACCACCCAGTAACCCCTGGGAACACCTGGTGCATCCAAGAGCTAACAGTGCTATCCAGTGCCCCAGGGGACATCCCAGTATCCCCTAGAGCTTCCCAGTCCCTCCTCAGGGCTTCTGAGTACCACCCCAGTGCCCCCCAGGGACACCCGAGTGCCTCCCAGGGCTGCCCAGTACCACCCAGTAACCCCTGGGAACACCTGGTGCATCCAAGAGCTAACAGTGCTATCCAGTGCCCCAGGGGACATCCCAGTATCCCCTAGAGCTTCCCAGTGCCTCCCGGTACCACCTCAGTGCCCCCTATGACAGCCCAGTTCTTCCCACAGCTGCCCAGTACTGCCCCAGTAACCTTCAGGGACAGCCCAGTGCCTCCCTGTGTTTCCCAGTTCCTCCCTGTAATTCCCAGTACCACCTCAGTGCCCATGGGGACAGCCCAGTTCCTCCCAGTGCTGCCCAGTGCCTCCCAGAGCTGCCCAGTGCCACCCCAGTGCCCTCCAGGGTACATCCCAGTGCCCCCCAGAGCTGCCCAGTAGCACCCCAGTGTCCTCCAGGGACAGCCTGGTGCCTCCCAGAGGTTCCTAATACCACCCCAGTACCCCGAAGCGACAGACCAGTGCCTCCCAAACCTGCCCAGTCGCACCTCGGTTCCCCCCGGGACATCCCAGTGCACCCCCAGATCTTCCCAGTACCATCCCTGTGCTCTCCAGGGACATCCCAGTGACTCCCAGTGCTTCCCAGTAGCCTCTCAGTGCCCCCGGGAGACAGCCCAGTGCCTCCCAGTACTGTCCCAGTGCTTGCTGGGGACAGCCCAGAGCTTACCAGTGCCTTACAGAGCTCCCCAGTGCAGCCCCAGTGGCCTCCAGGGACACCCCAGTGCCTCCCAGAGCTTCCCACTACATCCCAGTGCTGCCCAGTACTGTCCCAGTGCTCACCAGGGGCAGCCCAGTACCATCCAGAACTGCCCAGTACTTCCCTGTGCTTCCCAGTACCACCCCAGTGCCTGCTGGGGGACAGCCCAGTACCTCCCAGTGCTTCCCAGTACCACCCCAGTGCCTGCCAGGGACAGCCCAGTGCCTCCCAGAGCTTCCCACTACATCCCAGTGCTGCCCAGTACTGGCAGTGCCCACCAGGGACAGCCCAGTGCTGCCCAGAGCTTCCCAGTACCACCCCAGTGCCCCTGAGAGACAGCCCAGTGCTTCCAATACTGTCCCAGTGCCTGCTGGGGACAGCCCAGAGCTTACCAGTGCCTTCCAGAGCTCCCCAGTGCTGCCCCTGTTGCCTCCAGGGACAGCCCAGTGCCGCCCAGAGCTGCCCAGTACTTCCCAGTGCTTCCCAGTACCA
>VXAK01003180.1:6150-18012 GCA_013399435.1 Arenaria interpres
CTCCACGGTTTCAGTAGCAATTTATATTATTATCTTTTCTGAAGTTCAGCATCCAACTAGATCTAAGAGGAATGCTCTGCTAAGGCTGCAAGACCGTAACAGGGTTTAGGGTCTTCTGGCTGGAGAAGGATGCATATGAAAAAGAATACAAAAAAAAATTAGTTTGGCCTATCTAAAAGGAAACTTAAATTCATTTTATTACATCACTTAATCCATGGCTACTGTTTTAATTTCTTACATACAATTTTTATTTTGGCCAAGGTACTAAAGATTTGTTCCTGAAACCTTTATCCTAAAGGGGTACAAAGGAGGATGGAATAACATTTGAAATTAATGAAACAGTCATTCATTGCTATATAGTCAGTATTTTTCTTTGATTACTTTGATTCAGAAGGTCATCCTTTTGAGTTTTTTGTTTGATTTTGTTGTTTGGGGTTTTTTTTCCTCTTTTCAACAGGGAACCCCTATATAAAGTGAAAAGCCCGTATGCCGTTATTCATATGTTTACTGGATGTTTCTGGATATGCTTAGATGCTTGTCGGTGTTTCTAATGCTTCTTACAATATTAGTCTTCTAAATGAAAGTATCTGTTTCTAAAAATCAGTGTGCATTGCCTGTAGTATCCGGTAACAGGGATGGAGATTTCAAGTAAGGTGGCTTTAAATGTTTTGGCAGGTGAAGTTCCAAAGCAGGTGAAAGTGAAGAAACTGAAGAACCTAAAAACTTTGGACTCCAAACCTGGTAATAAGTTACTTCAGAGTTAAACTACCAATATTTTTATTTTAAAAAACATAAAGCATTTTTCCTTTGGCTATATGCTGACTTCTTTTTTTTTCTTTAGGTGTTTATACCTCTTACAAGCCATACTTGAACAAAGATGAAGAAATCGTTAAACAGTTACAAAAGGTAACACTGCAACTCTCTACTTAATGGAAATTGTTTTGTGTACTGTCGTACAGTGTTTTCTTTTGGTTCTGAGCTCTGTCTACATAACTGAAATGAAACTGGATTCTAATTCCTTTGCCCCAATTCATAACTGAATAGACAGGTGTATGCCCTCATTGCAGAGGAAGGGCTGATTCCTGGTTAGCAGTTTCTATAACAACATGAATAGTAGAAATCAAGAAGTTAGCTCAATAATTTAGAGAACTGAAGTGATTGATCGGTTCATCTGTTTTGGATTTTCCACCCTCTGCCATCCCCCTGTAGTCTTATTAGTCTAGAAATCTCATGCGTGAGGCATGTAAGAATCAGAGCTTCCAAACTTTAACTTCTTTGCAAAAGTAATAGACATTTTTCTTTCCTTGAATTTCTTCACATGAAACTTAAAAAATCAGCAACTAAAGGGATGAATATCTGTGCAAAAAGACTTGACTATTGATTTCCGTTCATGGTTCAGGGTAGGGGGTGCTATGTGTAAGTTTATGGCAGTTCATACAGAAACACTGGAATAAATATTCTTTTAAAATACTTAAATATTTTTGGGTAACAGACGTCTTGTGATATTTTATTTCTGTTTCTTTTAAGGGAGTACAACAGAAACGTCCTACAGAAGCACAGAGTGTGATTCTTCGACGGTATTTTTTGGAATTGACGGAAAGCTTCATTATTCCATTAGTGAGTTCTTAGCCTAATGTGGTTTTTACATATGGAATATGGAGTAGCTTTTTTGGCACTACCCTGGCTGAATAAGTCCAGTAACTAGCAGTGTAGCCCTGGGGTCAACACTGGGCCCAGTACTGGGTTATTAATGATGGAGCAGTGTGTAGCCTCAGCAAGTTTGCTGATGGTACCAAACCAGGAAGAGCAGCTGATACACCAGAGGGTGATGCTGCTGTTTGGAGTGACCTCAGCAGGCTGGAGGAACGGGCTGGCAGGAACCTCGTGCAGTTCAGCAAAGAGAAGTGCAAAGTCCTGCACCTGGAAAGGAATAACCCCATGCAGCGGTATCTAGTGGGGGCCACCGGGCTGGAAGGCAGCTTTGCAGAAAAGGATCTGGGGGTCCTAAAGTTGAACATGAGCCAGCAACGTGCCCTTGAAGCGAAGACAGGCGATAGTATGGTGGGCTGCATTAGGAGGAGTGTTGCCAGCAGGTTGAGGGAGGTGATCCTTCCCTTCTCTGCAGTACTGCTGAGGCCACACCTGGAGTATCATGTCCAGTTCTGGGCTCCCCAGTACCAGAGAGAGATGGAGCTACTGGAGAGAGTGCAGTGACAGGCCAGCAAAATGACTGAGGGACTGAGGCATCTTTCAGTGAGGAAAGGGTGAGAGAGCTGGGACTTTTTAGCCCAGGGAAGAGAAGGTTCTGGGGGGAAGCTCATCAATGTATATAAATCTGAAGGGAGGATATAGAGAAGATGGCTCCAGGCTCCTTTCACTGGTGCCCTGTGACAGGACAAGAGGCAATGGGCACAAATTGAAACACAGGAGGATCTGTCAGACATCAGGAAACACTTTGTCACTGTGAGGGTGACTGAGCACTGGAACAGGTTAGGTTGCCCAGAGAGGTTGTGGAGTCTTCATCCTTGGAGATATTCAAAAAACTGGGCATAGTCCTGGGCAGGCTGCAGGTATGCTTGAGAAGGGGGAAAAAGAGAGGAGTTGGACCAGATGACCTCCAGGTGTCCCTTCCAACCCCAGCCATTTTGCGATTGTGAAGAATATTTGAGCTATGGAAATCTACCATTAAGCTATGACTTGACTTTTCTAAAATGCTGTAGTGTTACAGTTCCTCAATTACCATATTTAGCATAAAAATGATGAAGGCCATAACTTATTCTCAAAACTGAAACATTTCTATACCTAGACAAAAGATTCAGATCTCAGAAAAGAATGCTTCTTTGTACAAGTTACTAGACAGTATTTTCAAATGTTTGCTGAAACAAATTTTAAAATAGGAATTTGTATCTAATTTAATAGTAAAAACTTAAGCTGTCCTGTAAATTGAAATCCTGATGTAGTGTTTGCAGACTCCTGACATACTTTTATACTGACAAATGAATATTTTGTTTAGGTTTCTGGATTGTGCGGATTTGGAGGCTTTGATTTGCACTGAAATGGAAAATTGTCATCTGTTTTCTAATTTGTGCATTAAGATAATGATAAATATGTTCTAATGTGCTCTGTTCTGGCACTTGAAGGTATGAAGTCCAAGTAATGATGGGCTTCACCAACCCAAAAAGTTCTGTGTGGATTTAAGTTATTCGTCTGGGAAAGTGGTTAAAATTGGGAAGTGATACCTCAGGCATTGGATGTTTTCACATCACCTGTCCCATTCTGAGCTCTCTGAACATTTTTTGTGGATGACCTGAACTTTTCATCATTCTAGAGCATGCATGATCTGGTCCAGTTTCTGTCTGGAAGAACTGGGACATCCTTAGATGCTTGTTTGTCCTTGGGTGTTAATGATTGGAGGAATTTTTCCTTAAAATTTGTCTTTCTATCCTGTTCTTTTGAGAGAGGATGGACATGTAGGGTGAATCTAAAACCTTTCCCTGGCATTCCCCCCACATCTTGCTCAAACTTCCACTTCTTAAATTTTCAGGGTGAGATCGCCCATTACGTTCTCTGCCACAAAGAAAGGGGAGGGGAGGGGGGAGCAGTTCCTTTGCTTTTTCAAAAGATATAACTAGACTTTTCATAATGTTATCAAAGCTGATTATATTCACAGATCAAAATGAACGGCCATTTGCATACCAGCACTTTAAAAATATACAGCAGTGAATATTGATATGCTTGTGTGAGCTGGTGAGGTAGAGCTGCCTCCTGTCGTCAGACCTTAAGCTTCAGCAGTGGCCTTGCTGAGAAATGTCCCCGCTACTGCCTATGTCAGCCAGCCGGCTGGGGCTGCAGCCGTGCCTTTGCCAAGCGTGGCTGCTGCAGAAGTGCCCGCAGCTGATACGGCGTTTTGTAGGTTAGTTCTGTATTTAATAATGGTATGAGGGACTCTGAAAATCCCTTCCAAATACAAAGTGGGATTACTGTTTGGAATCACTCATGATACAAAGGTACCTGTGGACTGTCAGTAAGGAAAAAAAGAGATTATTTACTAGTGGCTGGAGTTCAGGATATATATATTCCACGTATACATTTGCTTCCTGTCCGTCTTGAATCTTGCTGACATGAAGTTCTGTAGCTGGGAAATACAAATGGTATTAGATAAGCTCCTTCTTATGTTCTCATGTGGTAAATATGTGTGACCCCACCCTGTACCAACACTGAGAGGAGAAAATGCTGTGGTCACAAGTGATAAGTAAACATACACGTGGACTGTGTATCTTTAATAATGGTTATGCAAACAACCTTTCTTTTTCCTTCCCTAGGAACGTTATGTGGCAAGCCTAATGCCTTTACAAAAATGCATATCACCGTGGAAGGTAAGGAAATATATTGAATGAACTGGAAATTGGTAATTAGAGAAAACAGTTAGGGTATGCTAATGATTTTTTTTCCTTTCCATAGAGTCCACCACAGCTGAGGCAGTTTAGCCAAGATGACTTCATGAAGACACTGGAAAAAGCAGGACCACAGCTCACATCAGGTTTAAAAGGAGACTGGATAGGACTCTACAGGTCATTTCTTTCATCAGCATAAAAAATTAAATTAGGTCAATGAAGACAAATCAGTAATACAAATGCTCTTTACCTGAGCAGACTTATTATCGGTACTGATTTGAGTAATACTTACTTTTAGACAATACACTTCAATAGGAATTGGTAGTGCTTAGTTTACTTTACTCGCCTAAATCTGTTTCTCCGTAACCTGTTAATGGATTTCATAAGATGCTACTAACACTACAGGTCTCTGTATACCAGTATTATTACTGGTTTTATTACTGGTTCTAACATGATTCCTCGTTCCAATCAAACACACAGATAAAAATGAGGATATTTCAAACTGAGCCTTGCTTTTTTCCTGACAAAATTCCTAATCTTTATTGTCCTTCAGACCCCTTTTCTTTATACTGTTTTCCGAGTCCTTGTCTTGATTAATAGAAGCACCTCTTATACTCCACTTCAGAACATTACACTTCTTTGAAAGTAAACAGAGAAATGGTCCTAATATCTTCTTCAACCTCAAACATAATTACTTTACGTTTGATGACACAGAAAACAGATTATTATTAAAATTGTAATTAAAGTATAAAATGTATTTTGTTTCTGTATTTTATCAGGCATTTTTTGAAATCGCCCAACTTCGACGGTTGGTTTAGAAGCCGGCAGAAAGAAATGACACAGAAATTGGAGGCCCTTCATTTAGAAGCACTCTGTAACGAGGTTAGAAAAATGTGTGCTTATGATTATATTTATCATCTTGTAATAAAAATATATTTTCCCTCAAGTCAATTTTATTTCTGCTCTTTTCGTTGCCCATTAAAATGTTGACAATTTTGTCAAGTCTAATTTAGCAAAACATGAATTCGTTAACCAAGTACAAGCTAGAACTAACAGCAAAAACAACAATATGAAATACAGTTCACTGTCATAATTTGTAAAATATCTTTAGTCCTTTTTTTTTTTGTTGAGTATTCTGAAATTGAATATCGCACACACACACCCCCCCAAAAAAAAGAAAAAGTTTTTCCTTGTATTTGATGTTATTTCATTCAGCTTCCTTCCTTGGCGTTCCAACACATTTTGACATGTGATATAGTTTGTAGCCTTGAAGGTATAAACTCAATGAGAACAATAGAAAATTCACAACTAATTAGATATGGATAGTAAATAGGCCTACCACTGATCCATAGTCCTTGGAAGCTGAAAAGTGAAACCTGTTTATTGACATATAACAAAATGCCACATAAATGATCTTATGTTGTAAGATCCGTTCTTTCTCTAAGAAGCTGAAGTGGCTATCAGTATAATTTGGGTCAAAACAACTGACAAAGAAAGGTATCGCAAGAGAAAAAGAGATTGTGTAGCTAAAGAGGGAATAGGAAGAGTAAAAATATAACTCTACACCACAACTTTAAAAGAAACAAAAAAATTGTGCTGGTTATTTTTAAAAAAGCCATTGATTTTTATGCCTTGCCTCCTCAATTCCCATACAACAGAGCAAGCCAAATAGATTGTTCAAGTAGAGCAGCCCAAATAATTTGCACAGCAATAGCCAGGTCAGTTGTATCATCTAGAATCTACCCAACTATATTTGACATGAACTTATTGCAAACAAATGGGAATGTGTTGCAAATTTATTACTCACTCTGCTCCGTATTAGCTTTTTGTTTTGATGCAAGTGTTAACATCTTTCTATACACAACAAGTGTGTTTAATAGGTGAACAGCAAAGGGGTAGGGGAACAGAACTTCCAGAAGAAAATTCACTTAATGAATGTATTTTACTAGTTATCAGCTCCTTTAATGCCCTAGAAACAAGAAGTGCTACCTGGCACTATTTTAACATTTCATTGTGTTGGCAGATCTGATTTGGTAAACATTCACTGCCATTTTGCGTTCTAGATGCTATTTTTGTAACTAAACCTGTTTAGCATGATTTTTTTGTATTTGTTTGTATTGTACGCGTGTGAGTGTCCTCGTCTCCTGTTTTGCTAAGTCCTGGGCAAACATGCAAATAAAGCAGATTTTGCAGTTCATAGTAGAGAGTTATGAGTAAAATGAGTTTAGTAAATGGCATGAGAATAAGGGAAAGATGACGACCCATTGTGAATAGCAGGTGTAAATTAATACTATTTTTGAAAATTATATATGTTGCCATAAATATTTCAATGCTTAATTTTTACTCTTTTAGAACTTGGTTTTCTGGAGTCAGAAGCATACTGAAGTAGAAACGGTCGATCTTGTCTTAAAGTTAAAGAATAAACTGGTAAGTAACTGAATTTGCACATGGCTCAAATTTGCCTGACTTAACTGGTTAAAAGTATTATATAGTTGTGTTTACAGGTACTTAAATGAAAATATTCTTTAAGATCTAGGTAGCTTGAGGAAGCAGTCATTCAGGTTTTTAAAACAAAACCAGTTTGTTTCAGCCATGGCTAAAGAACATGGCCCAGCTATGTTGGAAGCATTGCACTGATCTTGTCTTTTTAAGACTAGTTGGAACTTTGCAACTGATCTGAACCTTCAAGGAAACAGAAAACCAAACTTCCTTGTGATTATTGAAAGTCCAAATTGGTGTTAGCTCATGCTGTTGTGTAGTTGCTGAGGAAATGTGTGATTGTCCAAATTCCTACTCAGTCGGCAAATGAGGAATTTGTTTTCCAGATTCACTAATATGTCACTTTGTTGTGTCTTAAAGTAAACTTTTATTTTTCATAAAATCATGTCTTATTGTACCTTTGCAGTTGCAGGCAGACAGAGAACAGCTTCCTGTGAAAACTGAAACACTGAAAAAGCTGCAGACACACATCAATGATATTATACTAGCACTTCCAGATGACTTACAGGACATCTTGCTCAAAACTGGCACAACATGATTTCTACTGGGCTTTTTGCTTGCAGAAAACAAAAGGCCAATGTGGTATCACAGAAGACAGCGGCTCGCCAAGTTCGGAGCACAGCTCCAAAGAGTGTATTAACACTACAAATGGCCTGTACCAATAGTATAGCCCACTGTACTATTTTCACTGTTTTTTCCACTGAAATACCAATGCAACTAAAGGAATTCCTGTGTCTAATAACGTTTGAAATAAGTGCTCTTAAAGAAAAATCTGTGGGCATATGAAACTATACCACAGTATAGGACCACGGTGCAGTGCTGGCATTGCAGACTATTTTCCAATTGGTGCTGCTATACCCAATCCTGCTGACTCAGGGGTAAGCAATATTGATCCTGTACTGTCCTGTTGATGTAGTACCTGATTGCTTTGCTTTTTTGCTTTTTTTGTTTCCCTGTTAGTTTTCATCCAGTCCAACTGACACACTATGAGACTTGGTTATAGTTGAGGTATTTTACTGGTAACTCACTGCTTTCAAAACTGTTGCAGGGACAGCTGAAATAATCACATCAGTTCGTAACTTTTCTCCTTTCTCCTTCTTACCATCTTTCCAAAACCATGTTAACTTAGCATCTTTAAAGAAGAGAAGGCAGCTGACAAAGATTTCCTGAGGAGAAGTCTCCTCTGTTCAGTGTCAGTTAATTAGGATGCTCTTACTCACATGCCTTAAATATAAAATAATTGTATACTAATTGGTGGTTTTAAACTGCTGACATCCAGGATTTAAAGTAGATCACTAGTGTAAATGTAAGCATGCGGTATTCATCACAGGAAATAAACACAGTGGTGTTCTAATACGGATTTTAAAATCAGTGAATTCAGTTAGAGTTAGCTGATATACAATCTGTTTCAGTTGGAGATCATCGCAGTCAGCTTCTGTTACAATTTTTTTTTTAATTACTTATACCAGTTTGAGGAGGTAATGGGGCTGGAGGGAGATGATATTGGCTTCAGCTGAAAAAAGCCTATGGGAAGGTCAAACTGTGGCAAGAAAAGATTGTAGCATAAAATTATTCTCAGTATATGCATATAGTGGATGTGCAGAAACAGTAGTTTTCTCTTGCATATTAAGCAACAAGAATGTGATGTTTATCTTCTTGAATAAGTTTCAGTGGCATATAAGAACTCAGCTGCTCCACATGCAGTGTTGTACTTTGACCAGTTTCAAGTAGAATAAACGCTATAGTGTACACACAGCATACACTTTTATATGACAAGTGGATCACAGTTATAAACAAAATTCTGCTTTTAAGTGCTTGGGTAGAATTTTTAAAACTTATGACATAATCTGCTATCAGAATATGCTTTTGTATGATAAATATTTCATACCATCTTTCTAAAAAGTCTTATTTAGATATAAAGTGTCACAATGGTATTTTTATGAAAATAATGTATTTTAATACTGCTATGGTTTGTATACAATTACTCATGACCAAAAGTTTAATGTATCTATTATGTTACTTAAACTACATCACTTCAGCATTAATTTCTAATTTGCAAATTTTTTTTTGCCCACCCTGATGAATAGCATTTCTAATCCAGAAATTAATGTGGCCATTCTTATTCTAAATTATCTTAAATATTTAACCTGGAGCACTGTGTAGTTTCTTGGAACCATGTAAACTGGTAACAACTGTGATAACTATCACATGACTGCAAATGTGTATTTTTGTAAAAGAAAATAAAGGGTTCAATTTTTATTTTTTCTTTGGAAGTTATGTGATTTAAATGCTGGGTGTGATCGTTGGTTTGCTTTTTCCGTTCTCCTGTGTAAGCAAAGCTGTTCGGCAGCTTGACTGCTCCTTAGTGTGACTTGATGGAGCTGTACCCCTTAGGTGGCCAGAAACACCTGATGTGATGAAGTGGTGGTGGTTTGATCACACGTCATGGTTGTAATATGATAGAGCTGCAGAATCCTCAAGAAAGCAAATGGCAGGGACTTTTTCCAAGCAAAATTTATCCGATCTTCAGTCTATTTCCTGTACGCATCTGAGAGGCCCTGGAGAAACATGGTGCTTACTGGGAAGTAAACGGCAAGCGAAGCTCAATTTGGGTTTTTTTAATGGAGTTGCTATTAATTTAAGTCCCTGAATAACTAGATGCTTAAACAGAATTAGAATCTTGCTCAAAAGAGGCAAAAAGAAAAGTTGTACTGGGTTGTTTGCTTTCTTTGTCAATGACTTGTAATGCTTTTAGTGATGGTGGTTCAAAAGGATCTGTAACTACAAGTTCAGGCAAAATGTAGTCACGAAAACAGGAACAGTCTTTCCTCATTGCAGGTTTCTGATGATGTCCTCTCTCTCTGCAGCACTTTTACACTGAGTATGCGTATTTTTAGGGATGCTTCAGCCATTTGTAGTGTTGCAGCAGAGGAATTGTTTCAGCTGCAGAAAGTAGTTGCCAGCCGGTGAACTGGAATTTTCCCACGGGTTTTTTAGTTTTGTTTTGGTTTTATCTCAATGAGCCTAAAATACAGGTGAAGAGCTTGTACAAACCCTCATTCACCTGAGGCTTGATGGCTAAAGGGCAGCACCGAAAACCACTAGTTTCAGTAACTTTGCTTCAGTCCTCATCTGACTTTTGTAATTTTTTTTTTTAATATGTATGTACACATGCAGGCTGGACCAGGATGAGAAAAAAATCCTTAAGTGAGGGAGAGAGAACCTGGGTGATTAGAAAGCGTCTAGAAAAGAGGTAGCAATAAAGAAATGGTAAAGGGCCCCAGCTGGGTGATCAGAAGCAGCTAAGAGTGCCTCAATTAGTGTAACAGGAGAGTAAATTGGACACGCATAAGGTTTGGAACTTCTCAGATTTCTTTTAAACAATGTAAAAATAATGCCAAGAACCAAAACATGAGATAAAGTGCAGTCACATACGGTCAAAGATGCAGCTAGTCCTTTAACTCTGTTGCCATCCTTATCTGACTAGAGGAGAATTTATCAAAAGTCTGTTGTGAATAAGTTATGTATGATTATACAGAGCAACCACTTACGTTAATGTTGAAACCCCGATTATTGACATTCACTTTTTTAGATTGTACACAAACAACTGAAATAATGAAAGGTATCTGGTAATGACCTAGCTGTAGTAAGAATATGCCAGCTTGGAGGTCCAGAAAAGTAACTTATTTCAAAAAGAGTCCTTCAAATATTTTGTAGTGCGCTTATCCTCAGCTAAATTCAGTGAAGCTTAACTTTCCTGCCAAAAAAAAAAAAAGTGTAAATACTGAGGGTCTGAATAGAAAATAGGTAAGTACTGGAAGCCTAGAATGAGATTACTTAAAACTATCAGGAAACCAGCATCATATTAACATCTTAGGCACAAACTAGATTAAGTTAAAATTACTTCTTTGAAAGTTAAATTTTATAAAAATATAACTTTCAGTCTAAATTTAAAACAGATTTTTGGCTCAGAGGAACTTAATTTAAAACGAGTAAGACTTTGACACGTAAGAAAAGAGCAGCCCGAGTTGAGTCACTCAGAGGAGCCTACTGTTAGGAGCTGGTTCAGGGCTGTCTCTTCGTTAAAGATGTTTTTCTTAAATGGAGGATAAGTAAATAGCTTCTGTTTGAAAAATGTTAGCTTTTGTGCACTGACACAGTTTATAATTAGCACAGGTAGGATATAATTCCCTTGAAAATTTTTTAGGGCTTTTGAACGAACCGATGCTTCCCTGGGACGGGGAGCTCAGTCGCTCAGGTGTTAATTGTGGCCCAATTACCGCCCTGCTTGGGGCTACTTACAGTGCCTGCCAAAGCAGCTTTACAGCCGGTTATGGAACCAAACACGCCTCTCAAAGAAAAAAAATGGCACAGGTTGCTGATAAACCGGGGCTTGTCTCATTTTTATTCCCATAAAATACTTCCCTGTACCTGTGCTGTTCCCCGGCCCAGGACCTGCCCCCCTTCTGGTGTTGGCTCCAGCTGGGTTTTGCCCGGACCCCGCAGCCTCCGGCTCACAGGAGCAGCACAAAAAGCCCCTGCAGCAATCGGTGTCCTGTCACAGAGCTTTGTGTGGGGCTGGGGGCTCTCTGAGGATTTGTTTTACCCCCCAAGTCCCTATTTTCTTTCACTTGCTCCCGGCTGTCCTTCGGGAGAAGCGGCCGCTGGCTGCCACCCCTCAGCCCAAGCGGGAGCGTGACCCGCCGTGAGGTTAATTACTGAGGCTTTGGGGGAGCCCCGGGGAGCGGCTTCCCGGCCCCCCTCGGCTCGGTGCTGCGGGGCCGGCCGTTGGGCCTCGGCCTGAGGCGCGGCGGGGCGCCCGGCGGACTACACCTCCCGGCATGCCGCGCTCCGCATAGCCCGGGGCGGCGAGCCGGGAGGGAGCGCTTGACTACATCCCCCGCCATGCTCTAGCGGCGGCCGTTGCAGGCGCCAGGCGCGCGGCGGGCGCGGTGCTTGCCGGGAGTCG
>VXAK01003182.1:0-29261 GCA_013399435.1 Arenaria interpres
AATACTGTTTTCCTAATAACTTTTCATAGACTCTGTTGCTTTCTCAGAGAGGACTATAAATCCTGAGAACAAAGAACAAACCAGTTTAGAGAGTCAAATTCTTTAGGCAATCTTTCACTTACTTTTTTTTTTCTTAATAGATTGTCTTTCACAGATACTACTATTTTTCATGCTTGTAGCCTTATTAAACCTTTTTATGCAGGTTTCCAAGTAATTTCAGGACAACCACAATCTTCTGAAACAGAACTGTGTCAATAAGCTTCATATTATCAGGAAAACGAATTTACAATATGTATAATATTAACAAAGCTTGATCATCCTTCTTTGGAGGTAGCTGTCCAGAATGTTAGGTAATAACTGAAGTGTTTCTACTGGGAAGTTGTTTTTTTTTTAAGGTGCTGTTTCTTTGGTGGTTTCATGTTGTCTTCATAAGCCAGATAGTAGAACAGAATCAATTAGCAGTCAGGAAAAAAAAAAAATTGGATAGAGCTTTGAGGTCCAATTTAAACTACAGATTGGTGAAAAAGCTCAAGCTATAAACAAATCTTTCTCTTCTGAGGTTAATGAAATAAATGCATAATAATAACTATCAATTCCGTCTAATTCCTAAAGCACCTTTCACTTCAACACCTCAAAACAATTTATAAACCATGAAGTAATTATACACTAGATGTCAATAAGAGGAGTGAGGCAGGTTGAACAGGGGAGGTTAAGCAACTTCCCTGAGGTGTGTTCTCTTCTTCAAGATTGTAGTAGAAGATGACAGGCCTAGGTTCAAGAACACATTCACATTTGGGAAAAAAATCATGCCCAAAACCAAAACCCAAACTGTAAATATTCTAAAAGTATTCTTGATTCAGTTTTCTGTCTTCCACTAAAGTAAAAAAACTTGTTCCCAACTTTCAGGTCAAAATCAAGGAAAATATCAGTAAGAACCCTCAATGTTTTAAGGAATTTCATGATGCTCAGTACTTTTGTGCAAAGTCTGGTATGGAATAATAATTTTTTTTTATCATAATTGCAGCTAATTTTGATGTGAAAAATAAGAAAAAGCCTCACACATATCTTTTGTTCTATTTTTTAAGCTGACTCTATAATTTACATTTTAAGTGCTCATTAAGGTGAAAAATGTCAGTACTGTAGAAAGAGCAAATAAATTTCCTTCATGTCTTTCCCCCCCCCTTTCTTATTATTAATCCAGAAACCACAAAAAAATAAAGGACTATTCTCAATTAATATGAGAATGAATTTATAATATGTCAAATCACATGCTGGTTGAACACTGTTACACTCCATTTTAATTAGGCCTTTTTCACTGCCTGCAGTCAAGAGTATCTGTAGTAGACTTTAAAATACTTTCACTACTATAATATAGTTACGACTGTTTAAAATCAATTATATTTTATGGAATATTATTTCTCGCAATTTTATTGCTTATACGGAAAGATCATAAGATTCACTGTCATCCAGATGCCTTGCAGAAGTGTGTTCAGTGTGGCCAGCTCTCAAGACTTCCGACTTCAGCCTTCATAAAGAACATTCACAGTTCCCAAATCCAGTGTTTTCCTGTATATCAACTCTTACTTCAAATTCAAGATTCAGGCTGAAATCTAACTAATTAGAATATCTGAACCATGAAGTCTCTGCCCACCTCATAACCACAATAATTTAATTCTTTGATTTAATGAAGAAATGATGTTTTATAGTTAATTAGATATCAATATTACTCTCACTAGAACTTCCCACTTAGTGAATCTTGTCATGCAGCCTATATTTGGAAAGATATTGTCAAAGAATAAACACACAGGTAAAGTTACAAATACTATACTTTTAAGTCATTCCTTTCTGCCCAGGATCCCAGAGCATTATTCTTTGTATACCTTACTGCCTACATTTTATGCTGTCCTAGACCTTTATGCATAAGATTAAGTTTCTTACATAATTTTGTACAAGTCTGAAAATTCAGGTCTGAGATATTTCAAGGAAAGAAATAATCCTTAGTTCAACTATTTTCCCTACTGTTTATTCTCACAGGGCCCCAAATATAAGCATGTTTGCATAACTCTTCTTATAAATGTCATGTTTGAATATAATAGTATAAATTTACTCAGTAAATTCATATCTGATTTAACTGGCTGAGACACTTTTACCTTTCCCCTGTACTGTACAACCGTGAAGTTCAGTTATCCAGAATGAATGTAGATTCTCACCCAGCTGACTGTATTTTCTACAAATAGTCTTTTTTTTTTTTTTTGTTATAAAATGGACTTTTATGGGAATGTGTGGATAATTATTTTTGAGAGTTTATAGAGAGGAAACTGATCAAGAATTAGTTGTAATGAACCTTAACTCTTACTTAAGAGTTTTTTCTTCATTTTCACACAATCTCTTTAATAATTTCTAATAGATGTAACAAAAAACCCTACTGCATGCTAGAAAAGGAAAGATTTGTCATTACTGTTAATCACAGTGAGTATTTCACAGCTAATATAATGTGCAAGAAAGAAATGGCAAGTAATTACAGCTTTGGACCGGGAAGGATGGCAATTGGTTTGGGTCCTGTTCCTGACTGAGGCAGTGTTTCCTGAGTAAATTGCTTTTGTAACATATCAATTTATAATGATGTATCAATAAAAGATACCCAGTGTGAACAAAGCAATGTATAAACATGTGACACAAAGATAACGTTTTCCTGCTTCTCTCTTCACTTATCTGTAAAAAGTGGTAAGGTAATATTCATTGGGCGTGGAACAAAAATGTTCAGTATAAAATTAATATTTTTTTTGGCATTTCCTCCTGGAAACATTCTCTAAAATACCCCAAAAGGATATTTCCAAAGGAAATAAAGATTTTTTTCAAACATATCTGTTAACAACTTTTTATTAAAATTAAAGGTTAAAAAAAAATATTCAACCAACTCTATTGCTTAGTTTAAATGACAAAAACAAGTGGAGAAAGTCAACATATTGTAGTAAACCGTTATGAAGCTTCTGAATGAATGATGCTGTAAAAGCTAACGATTATCATAATGTTTGTTATTGTCTCTTTCAGCAGCGGTGAAATCTCAAGCCAAATTGCACTGTATACGTGTGAAGTTAACACTGACAATAATAGTTCGTGTCACCTTGTTTGATATGGGAGACTTTTTTAATCTAAATAAAGAAAATAGCATAGAGTCTGACTTCAGATTTGAAATGCTGTTGGGAGGAGGGAAATTGTAATCATATATCTATCAGCATTAATAATATGCTGATCTATAAATGAGGAAAAATGTGATCATTTATCTATCAGCATTTGCACCGTAACCATTACAAGGATATTTTAGGCAAAACAGAGCAATTATCGTTCATACCAGTTGTAAGACAAGTTGCATTTATGTGTTATTTAAGCTTTAAGGCATAATAGGAGGTAGTGATACAGCCTAATGTTATAATTTTCATCATAGCTTAAGGCAGTCAGTTGTCAAGTTTTCTACATTTTCTTGAAACCAACGTATAAGTGCTGATAGATCTGGTAGGTATAAAATACCACACCACGCACTGCTTTATTGTCTTTACATCAAAGCTATATGAAGAACTGTGGAGCTCTGCTCAATCAAATAATGCAAAGCCTTCAAGAAGACTCCTGGCTGTGATATGGTCAGATCAGGCCACATCAGGTGACAAATGGCCTGAGAAAGAAGGATGAAGTAGATTGAGCATGATCAGTCTTTGGACATCAGGGCTATGTTTAACTCTGTCAGGGTAGATAGAGTTAAAGCCCTGGTGAGGACTACAAATTCAAATCACCAAATGGAGGAAATCCGTGTCTAAACCTGGAATCACACAGGTAACCATATTGTCCAAAAGGTTTAGAAACCTGCATTTTAGTCAGGATGATATGATGTTATGAGTGATACAACCATTATAATTTTGAGCACTTTTGTTTAAAAGTCCCTAGAAAAAGTTTGTAGTAAAGCTCCACTCATAAAAAAGTTCCATCAAAATTTACAGGCTTTACTGATGCCCGCTTATAACTTGAAAGCACTGGAAATCATATCAGTGACACATTTTCACAGGTTTAAACTAAGCAAGGCTATTGGAAAACTTTCATGGTCACGTATTTCCCTGAAATACCTTTAAAATATCCCCTAAGATGGAATATGTTGTAGAAAATTTACATGTAAATTTACAAGAAGCTTAATGTAATCCCCATCTTTCTGTGTCTTGTAAATTTTCAAGGTATGAAAATAGCTCTCGATAGAGAAGTGATTTTAATAGATCAAAATAAGGATGGATGAGTGATTTTCACTTCTCTCACCTCCTTTTATTCCAGTGAGTAGGAGGAATAACCTCATAGGACCTCCTAGGAGGTTTGTAGAGGCTTGTTTGTGAAGTATGTTCCTAAGAAATAGATACCTGCTGCTCAGCCATTGAAAGAAACTTATTTATGTTTATGGATCTTCCATCTTGAAGACTAACTCCTTCTATAGGCAAACTCCTCAACTTAGCTATGTAAGACTGAATTCAGATACACACAGACACAGAAAAGCCCTGCAACAGCAAACAAACCAACAGGTTGTGTAGCTGATATAGCCACTGGCAGGACACAGCTGGAGTTTATTATTTGTGTATTCATAGAGAAACCTTGCCCTCAAATCTTCCTATTTTCATGTACTGCTTTTGTGTTTCATAGTGTCAGCATTGATTGGAGCTGATTGACTTCACTCCTGCTGCAGGACACAAAATACACGTATAAAAAAAAATAAAGGAAAATCTGCTTCTGAAGAGACTCAGGCTGTGACTGAGGATAGATGGCAGGAACAGCATCAGGCACAGAGATTAATAAATTATGGATTCTGGAGCAAACCAATATATTTCAGAAATCCTCCCATACTGCAGGGTGCCTGTGTAATGCGCTATTCCCAGACATGATAAGCAGCAAAGCAGAAAACAGCAAAGAAACTTTAAGATATCTGTACAAAGGAAAGAGGCTTTAAGATTTCCAAAAAACCATGTGTGTTTGAGTAGATGCTTCACTGAGAGATTTCGCAGACAATTAAAGGCTTTCTGTGGTGTGTCACTTGTAAATATGCTTCTTTTCATGTTCAGGGAAGGCAGATGACAGGCTAGCTTTAAAAAGTCTATTAAATCATATCTGATATAAAGCAGACATACAGTCTAGAAGGAGTCATAAAAAATGTGCCCTGCTTTTTTAAGACAGTAAGTGAGATTCAGATTGATACCTCCAGCTAATACCTTGGCATGCGAAAGCACAGCCGTTAGGTTAGAACAAGGGAGCTGAAAGCCCTAAAACTAAGTGATGCTTATTTGAAAATAGGATGTGAAGGGAGTACAGGGGAAAAGAAAACCAAAACAGATCTTCAGCTGTTTACCCAAGTCATTACAATCGTGAAAAGAATTGCGAAGTTTTTCTTGAGAGAATTTTTATCCTCAATGATCGCAGCCTGGTGTTTTTTTTTCTTTCCTAAGGGAGAAGAGTGAAAGGAAGCAGGAGACAGTAACCTGCATTGAAAGTCAGGGGCTGAAGGCAGACAAAGGAGGGGAACAGCACCTGCCTGGGGAGGTGAGGCTGAGGGTTTGACATGCCATCCTGCCAGAGAGACCGTACAGAACAGTCTCCAAAAGCGGAGTGAATGTTCTCTGTACATGGGTTTAGTTCAGATTTAGCTGTTTCTTTTGTTTCAATATGGTTTCCTTCCTTCCTTTTGATACTACAGCACACGTTTGTTTGAATGTCAGGATATTTTCTATGCATAGTCTGGGGAGGAAATCTACCTTTATTCTATAAGATGTGGGAATGAAGGAAGGAAAGTTATCTGCTAGGGAGTTTGAAGGGGAAAATTTGTGGACAAGAATAAAAAGAAAGAAATAAAATTGCCTGGGAAAACATAGGAGAAAAGTCAGTGTGATTATATGAGCTTCCTTATCTGTAATCCTGGGGTCTTAAACTAAACCTTAAAAAACACAAAACAAAACAAAAAACCAACCCCAACCCCTCCAGCCCCAAATAACTGAACAAACAAACAAAAAACCTCAACACACCCTCATTCCCCCTCCTCCCCCCCAACAGTTTTAGCTCTGTTTAGCAATGATTCAGGTCCCAGCTTTGATATGACACAAATATATAACCTCGGATCATATTGCTGTGAAAAATGTCTGTACAAAAATGAGAAAGGTGAAACTGCAGGGACAGGTTGGACTGTTGAGATGGGACACATTAGCAGCTCAAGGCTTCGAGAGGAAAATCACCAACGTGGAAAGCTACAAAATGCTGATGGGAAAAAACCATAGTTGGAAGCTGTGAAGTTGTACATATCCTATTTACAGAGCTTCTGTGTCGCTGGTTAATGGTGCTTGAACAAACTGACACAAAACAAAAATACAGGATTTGCAGAACTTACTAAAAAAGATTCTCTCATATCCAGTTGCTAGACAACTTAATAAAGACAGAAGATTTGCATTTCTTTTCACTCTTGGGACCCTATATCCCCCCCAAATGTGATTTTTAATGATACTGAGCTTTTGAGATTCATGTAGGCATAGCATTGTTATTTTTTACTTTGTATAATGAAGATTGACTTCTTATTAAAAAGAAAGATAAACAAAACCTAAAAAATGTTGTATTGTTTGTTTGAAATATAAAACCAGCCTGACTTTGAATTTAGAGAATCAGTTTATCACGCTAACTGTGTCTCTGACTTTTCCCGGTGGGTTTTTTTGTTGATTGCTTTTTGGTTTTTTGTTTGTTTTTAAATTCTTCCCTTCTCTCTAATCAAAACCAAAATAACCTGACTGGACAAAACGTTTCGATTAATTGGTTTAGCAACTAGTCATCAGAACATGAAACAAATACGATTAGTAGAGAGGAGAATTTCTTAAGTAGTAAAACTAAACTACACGAGGACAGAGCTCGAGTTAGTGCCCGAGACAGTAGCGAGAAACCTCTCCTTGTCTACACTGAGTGAACAACTCCCTGATTTCTGCAGCCATTGCAGTTGCTACCTTGCACCTCTGCCTTGAAGTAGAAGATAAACCAGAGGTGTTTATCCTGTGACATTGCTTGCATTTGAGATTCAGGTTAAAACAGCAGCAAGACAAGTTTAGCTGCATTTAGAGACACTGAGTAGGTAGAAAAACTTAGGATACCTAAAATATGGAGGTATTTTTCCCCAAGTAAATGAAATAAAAGTTTGGATTACACTTTTACATAAATAAATCACAGCAAAGTCTTTTTTTTGCAATCTTCCAGACCTGCTTCTTTATAATTTCCTTAACTTTCTGACCTTCTTAGGATTTGGAAACAGTGTATTGGGGTGATAAAATAGCAGAAAAGACTTGCAGCTTGGGCTGAATCTTTGTCCTTAGATCTCAGCCCCCAAAAGGTAGGGTGTGTTTCCTCAGGAAGGATAGGAGATTCAGGGTCAGGTGCAGGAAGGTTATCATACTCTTTCCCTGGAAGCATTCAAGGTCAGGTTGGACTGGGCTCTGAACAACCCAATCTAATCGAAGATGCTCATAGCAGGGGAGGCTGGAGTAGATGGCCTTGAAAGGTCCCTTTCAACCCAAAGTATTCTATGAAAAGTAAGATAAAAGTGTCAATGCTCCTGTCTCCCAAATTCAGGAAATCTTTACCATGTACTTTGAAATGAGCATAAAGATTCATAAACTGAAATAAGCATTGCTGGATAACTATTAGAAGTGCGAGGAGTATTAAATGGCAGAAAAGAGGAAGCTCGAGATGTCTTATGAAGTAGTGTCCAATATTTGCAATCAGATCAACAAGCAGCAAATCTTGAAATGTTATAGTTCAACCTGTACACAGAAAAAAAAGGATTATAAAAAGAGACTTAGGAGCTATTTTAATGAAATAGACTGATAGTCTGGCAGTAAACTGTACCTGATGAACTGGACAAAAGCCAAAAGAAAAAGAGCAAAAACTGAGAAGACATAAATCTAATGTCATCATTTTTGCAATAACTTCTTAAATTGTTTCTGTCATTGAATAGTTACACTTAAAAAGCTATAACACATCTTGAGCTTCAGTAATTAACATTTTCTTTCTTTTTTATGATTCCAGGAAAAGATGATTTAAGAGGTTTTGTCTCTTAGAGGATCTGGCTGACAATGTCCACGTCTGAGGAACAGTGTGATATGTTAGTATTGTAAACCTGGTTTACATTCCTGTGGAAAACCTTGTGTTTTAATGTGGTGCAGACCTTGCTAGAGGTAATGTCCCACAGGAGAAGTTGATCAGCAGTGCATTAGGTCATTTGAGCTGTCTGGTATTTATATCAGTTCAGCAAGAGCAGTTACATGAATTGCTAACAGGCACTGTGAGGGGAAAACATTAGACAATTTTAGTACGTAGAGAAATGGACATTTTGCAGCTCAAATAATTGCAGCTGCACTATTTTTTTTTAATCAAAAGAGGTTTTAAATGCAAGATTTCAAAATATTGAAGTAGTATGCTGATCCTCATCTAGGAGTTAACACAGAAAGGACAGGCAGACACACACACAGAAGTCAGGAGTTAAGACAGGAATATTAATAGGGACTGAACACTGCAGAACTCAGAACAGGACCCAGAAGAGTCATTCCAAGATGGCAAAGGAGAACACTGCTCTATGAAAAGGCAAGCACCTTGAGCTAGTGGAAACCTTAATCACTGTCACAAAACTCTTCCTATGCCTTTTGCTTCATAAATTCTTTAAATAGACTCTCTAATTAAATTCCACAGGATTCTGTGGTCCTAACAGAATGACTAAAGGTGAACCACTGCCTTTGCAGGGATGAGCATAACCACAAGCCTATCAGAAGACAAAGTCTTGAGGAATATTTTCCCCCAGTTTGTGGGTGATAGAGGAATTAATAGGAAATCCTTGAAAGACCACTAGACTTAGTTTTAATTAAGAATCTCATGAACCACAGCAGAGCAGCACCGTAGTGCACAGTGTGAGATATAATTGTTAATGTAAAGGTTAATGAGTTAATTAGCCACATTTAAATGTTTAATTCAAATAAATGTTCATCCATTATCTGTAATGGGAGCCATTTTGTTTTGTCTATTTATACAGTCTAGGGTTTTCTATCCCCAATATTCTCTATAGATATGAAATTCATCACATGGCAACCTGGCTTTAGTGAAAAACTGGGGAAAAAAAAATGGCCTCAATTCCAAATCTAACTTTTAATTTCCAACTATAACATAATGGACTTGAGTAGCGTTTAGGTAGTTTAGGTTTTTTCTAAACTCATAAGTCTCTTTCGCTCTCTCTGTCATCTGTCATTTGCTTCAGTGGCCAGTCCGGCTCAAACCTATGTGATGTTATCTTTGATCTGTGCTTGTCTGTAGGCATTCATTCCACCATCTTTCAATTACATAGCACCACTTTTCACCTAATTCAAATAACATGATTCAGGTTAGTCTCTGAATAAAATAATTATCACGCTGTTCAGGGGAAACAAGCAGTTGATATCTCTTCAAAACTGTACTCTTGCTTTCCTTGGTTCAAAGGGGGAATCAAGCCATGCATCTGTTAGTACTGCTTCAGCTTGAAAACAGGTCTTTATACAGACTGCAGGCCTTTGAGTCCCCGTCTGCTACTTTTTATTTAACTCTAAAGCACGCCAGCATCAAAGACACTGAGGAATAGTGACAGGTAACTTGAATCTTTCATAACACTGATGCATAAAAGTGTCATGGAACTGCCAAGAATCAGCCTGCTATTCAACCTTTAGGGCAATAACTATGTATATTTTGGAGGGATGCTTTCCAAGTTGAAAAGTTTCTCTCTCTTTCACCCTTTTCTCTCCCCTACCCTCCTGCTAGCAACCCAAGTCCTCAGTAATTCAGTCTTGCTGGAGCGCCAGGGCTTGTTTTGGGAAATAACTCACAATTTTTCAGCAATAAATACTTTGATCAAAAACAAAATGCAAAGTTTGCATCTTCTACCACCCTGTTTCCTGAGTTGTAGTAGAGCGCATCCAGAACCCTGACAGACTTCTATCTTCTGGAAATTTGGTTAATTTCAGTTAAGCCTGAACTAGATTGAGTCAAACATGCTATCATAATTTTCATTTCCTTAGTAGATGGAAATTATCTATGATATACCCAGCTCTTCTGTTTTAAGCAAATTCATCATTATTAACTGATGATATCAGATACCTGACATGAATTGTGAATGACATGCTTTGAATGAATAACGTTTATGCAAAGACTACTCAACCTAAACAAGACTGCTAATGTGCCATTCCCAAAGGATTAACACACTAGAATTGTGTAACGCGCTGAATTAGGCATATATTACTGCTTATATTTATTTCAGGGCACTATATTAACTCCCTTGAAATATATTTCCTTTTAAATAGGAAATTGGCTCCATGGCTTTCCTTGGCTCCGTGGCTCAGGAACTACCTGCCCTTACACTTTGGGCCCTGACTCTTTAGTAACCTGAAGGAGGAAGAACTGTGTGTATATCCAAAGTTAATGATGTCATAAGCCTTTTTAATAAAATAAGCTCTTAGACATTGTACCTCCACTTTTGCAGAGCTCTGTGCAACATCAGAAAAGTAAAAAATGGAAATGCAGTTCCCCGTTCGGTGACCATTCCTGCTACCCCATGTGGCTGTAGATGGGAGAATTGTTTTGGAGGTGGAAAGGCTCTGTTGTAATTTTAATGTGAGCCCTGAGCTTCTGCCAACATTGTATTGGGGTGGCAGGAACAACACTGCTAGTCCTGAACAAGCTTCCCATGCCTGGGCAGTGCTGGCAGTTGAATAAATCTTTTCCTATTTGTTCCTGCCCAAATACCTGAGAGATGAAAAATGGTAACAGTGATTGCATGAAGTAGTGATTTGTTTGCAAAACATCACAAGTCAAATCAAGTTTTGCCAGAAACACTTTCATACCGCCCACCATCTATTCCTGCCAATTTTTGTTGCTCCCTGTGACAGTTAAATTTGCAATTTGGTTAATGATTTCATTCCAATGTTTGGAGTATGTTTTATATTACTAGTTCCAGAAAAGGTAGGTAATTAGACAAATACAGTGAAGCAGCTCAGAAGACTTTTTAAAGTTATTAATGTAGAAAGAAAGTAGCATGAATAAATGTGACAGAATGAGGGGCCTCTAAAAATATCCCCTTCAAACTGAAGGTTTCTTTTATTCTACATTTTTCCTGCTCATTTGAACAAGGCAGCCAGGTCTTTGCTAAATGCACAAAGGAGCGTGAGGAGTATGTTAAATGTTAATCTGGTCTAAATTATGAAGCAGGTCTTAAAAATGGAGCTTCATGTTCACCTGCAGGTTACTGGTCATAAAGCACAGCAAAATCAGTTCAAACAACTTGCTTTAATTATGACTCACAAGAATTATTCTTTGCGCCAAATTGTAATTGAGGTGTTTATTTTCCATGATGTGCAACAGCAGCTGTGGGCTGTAACACAGACAAGTCATCTTTGCATTGCTCATTATTTTTCAGTAATTGACTAATTTTATCCCTCACACCTGTCTCATATAAAACGTAGTGGTATCACCATAGCCTAAAAAGATGATATATATCCCTTCTGTCAAACCTATACCTCTCTCCTTAATGACCTTTTGAAAAACTTTTTGAAAAGCCATATTTTAACCTTTTGTCCAGATGCTAGTTTGTATAAGCCAATGGTAAACCTTACATGACTTATGCATAATAAAACTTGCACGTGGACTTGAATTAGTCAGGAATTCTGTGCTTAACATGACCAGAATTTTTTATATGAATTGTCAATTAAGTGACACAATTTGAAATGCAGAGAAGCGTTTGGAAGTGATATATACTGCTTGCGATGTTGCCTTGATACATAGCTTGCATTCATGAACCAATTAAAGACACAGCTCTACAGACTTAACAAGGAAGTATTCAGACCAGATGGAAATATAAAGAGATTTGTTTGTCTTCCTTCAAACTAGGAATATGAGATCAAAAACTCAGTCTCTAGTCTTGTGAGAAGTAACTTCTTTAGATAGCCCTTGAAAAGCAATAGCTATTCCAAAATTGTAAAATAATATTGCGGCTTTTCGTGTACTTGCCCTTGTTTTGGAGTTCTTAAGCTAGAGAAGATTTCAACTTTCTTCTGGACATACTTCTCTCTGGGTTGGCATTAACTGCAGAAGCATCTAGGTTTTTATCTGAACTGCCTGAAGCCATGTGGGATGAATGTGGACCTTGGGATTTCTGGGAAGAAACATCCAGTACTGACATCTTCTAAGATCTGACATTCTATTCTTTCTAACAAAATAATAGAATAACTGAGGTTGGAAGGCACCTCTGAGTTGGGCCTAATCCAATTCTTCTCCTCATAAAGGGCCAGCTAGAACAAGTTGCCCAGGACTGTGTCCAGTTGGGTATTTTCAAGGATGGAGACTACATAAGCCCTCTGACCAACCTGTTGAAGGATTTGATCATCCTCACAAAAAAAGAACTTCTATGTTTAAGTGGAATTTCCTACGTTTCAGTTTGTGTGTTTTATGCACCAGTTAAAACCCTACTGCAAGTCAAACTAGTTGGCTAAAATAGCAAATGAGAACTCCTGAAATATTCAGAAGACAGTCATAACTAAAGACAGCTGTAAAGTTCATAATTATTTTTATATAGACCGAAAAACACATCTGTCTGGCTTACAGAAAATTGATTAGATGATATAACTTCAGAAAATCTCACATATGTTTAATAGAGTAGTCCCAATTGACTCCAAAATTTTAGCTGTATTCATTCCTACTACATACAAATTTTATCAGAGACAGTACTGAGGGGGGGGAGGGGGGAAATCCCTTCCAGAAATTGTTCCTAGTTGTTATCTCAGAATGTTGAATGAAAGTTTTTGTTATTATACCAGATTTATTGTAGTTATACGTCAGCACAGTAATAAGCAGTCAAAGTAACTTTTTCTTAATGTTGCAGTTATGGTTACTATCACTCATACAATAAAAAAAAACCCACAATAACTGCTCATCAATATTCAGTCTCCCTGGGGCAAAGAAAAATGGTAGATAAGGATCTCTAGATGGCCTGTATGTTGATGGAAGAGAAAAGATGGAGCTTGGCAAACGGTTGGCATACGGAGAGCAGCTCCCCTAATACAATGTCCTTATTTCTCCTATAGCTTTTTAACATTACAGCAAATCTGGTGCAGTAGTCCTTAAGGAATAACTCTCTGCTTGGGAGCTCTTTCACTGGAGGGCATTCCACATCCTTTCTTCAAACTCAGAATGCCTGGTTTCTTTCAAATGATCTTTCACATCCTCTCTTGAAAAATCCTAAACCCTTAGGGCTCCCCATAATATGTTCTCCCTCTCCTTTACTCACTGGGTCAAGTGCTTTCCTTAGCTTCCTCATATGCTGATAAATTAAGCTGTTTAGCATCCTGAAGCTTAATGTAAATGAAATTAGACACATCCAAATTATTTACTTTTTTTGTTTCCCCATCTGTATTGCAGAGAATGGTCCCTGTTACCTGACTTCAAAAAGGCAAGAAAGTTCTCATTAGCAAAACTGGCTCCTGTTTTCACTGGCACTTGGTAAATTAACAAAAACCAGATAAGTATCTATAACAGTCTATAATCTATATTTTTTTTCTTCATACCAGTCCCTTTGACAGGACGTGTGACAGCTAACAGGATTAGTCAACTAATTTCAGTCCTTCTGAAGAAAAGAGTACGTGGCCAGGTAAAGCCCTTTTCAGGCCTTCTAATTTGCTTAACGGTTTCTGTCTTGAAGTGACAACTTCACTTCCTCTGACTCTAAATTCAGATTCCTTAGTTGAGGAAAACAAGTGCTGATGTACATGCACAATGAATGTGAAAAATGTTTTATGTATTTTTCATATTTCTGCAATTTGAACATTTTGATATGGATCCTTTGTAATCTTAATGTCACTTCTTTTCACTGCTGTCATGTCAGTTCTCACTACAGTCCACAAAAACAGCTGTTTATAATTTTTTTTAGGGCTTTTAGTATGATTCTATCCAGTCAACATTACTGTGAACAAGGTAGAGAGCAGTGGTTCTGAAGTGTGGCTACAACTCCTCCATATGTCTTGCAGACTACATTTATCTATGAAAATACATTCTTATAAGCCAAGGAGGCATAGTGGCATCTGAAGATAATGCTGCTCTATGAGACCTGATACTGAAAAATGTTATAAAATGTTGTAAAAGTATGGTCTCCCCAATATTGCCCTCTTACATAGCATTAGACAGTTAAACATACTCACTCCCTCTACGCGTGACAGTCAGAGACAATAGGTTCAAAGAGCTGGATTTCTAATAGTTTCACACATTTCTATAAGGAAAATGCTGACTCTTGTTACTCCTGAAGTAACAAACGGTATTTACTCTGCCGATAAACTTTGGAAAATTCTAGTCTGCAGCTCATCAGAAGCATCTTGGGATCAATGTTATCTCAGGAGTACGGAGCAGCAGCACCAAATCTGCAAAAACCTCTTCACTTAGTTATTATATATATCTAGACAGATGGGAGGAACGGGCTGAGAGGGATCTAATCAAATTCAGTGAGGACAAAGGCAAAGTCCCACAGCTGGGATGGACTAGCCTCCTGCAAGGTCAAGCACTAGCCTCCCACACGGTCAAGCTCTGTTACAGGCAGACCGCTGACAAATCCAGAACCAGAAAGGAGCACTTTACAGTACGCACGAGTTTTCCAAATTTCGATGCAACCGTGTCTCAGGCTATGATACCTTCTCTGTGCTGTTCCAATTTTTTTTTTTTACTTAGACATGTAGCTCCATGACTCGGAAGAATGCGGGGTGTTCTGATGAAAGGCTGATCTGCTATTTTCTCTGGCTGGAAATTAGGCCCACAGGCAGGAACGAGCCAACAGACAACACCACCTATTGTCGATTATTCGGTTCAAATTACTGAAACAACAGCTGAGAGCCTTTTAGCAGCATGTTTCAGAGGAGGTCAATGCTAAGGAGGAAGTCATGATACTCAACTTTATCATGCATTTTCTCACCTTCATGTTCAGACAAGCAAAGATGTATGAAGAGCTGGTGAATGACCTCTGAATGTCACGCTGATTAATTAGCGAAGTTTGCTTTCACCACTGGATACCAAGTGGCCTGTCAGATTAATTATCATTCCCTCAGAAGGCTATTTCTCTTCCAGTATCTCCTTCCAGTGTCTCTACAACATGTCTCATGCAGCATGGGACATTTCCAACAAACAGTTTTGGGGGTCATGGGAGCCGCTTCTAAGCGTCGTCTTTCTTTTGTGGGGATGAAAAAGAAAAATCAGTTACTCATTAGCGTCGCTAAACTAGTGTTTAAACATGTTAAAAGGCAGATTTTACAAATTACATGACAGAAGTTATAAATAGAAACTGCCACTGTGAGAATGATATAGTGGACAGTAACAATGTACATAATTTAATAAGCATGTTTAATTCTGAAAACATGATTATATCCAGGAATTACCTGGATCTCATAGAATGCTTGAAATCCTGCCTTCTGGGGAAGTGAAAAAGCAGGAGCCAAATCCTCTAGTCTCGATTTTATGCTAGTCTACTTCCAAGTAAGCCTGGATCCAGATCACAGCTTGATCTTGTGTTCTGGAAACAATTTCATGTTCTCAGATTGCCTTTCTGAGACAACTTAGTGGTCACCAGAATTGGATTCAGTTGACCAGAGAGAGTAGCTTATAAAGGAAAAGAGGCTTGTTTTCCTAATGAGCTATGTATGCTGCTAGCTCCTTCTGTGGGTTTTTTTTTGGTTTTTGTTAAGGGCCTCTTCTTACCCCTGAACCTGACTGTCTTCTTCCATTTGAAGGCTGCAGGGACATTACAGTCTCGCACGTCCTGGCCATATTTTATATTCCAGTCCTCTTTCAATGTAATCCTACACTTTTTACTTGCCCTCTTTTCTTTCTATTCTCTCTGCTGATCTTTTTATTTTCTCTGGTGGATTTGCTTTATTGTGATGCTGCCTTTATCTTAGTGAAAACAGTGTTGTTATGATCTTCCCAAGAAATACATTTTGATTTTATCCATAGGACTTTTGAAAGCTGAAGAAAAGAATTTATCTGTGAGGAGGTGAAGTTTGTGCATCAGTATTCAAGATTATAGACAGGCTGAATTGCTCCAAATGAGGTTGGTAGTTACACAGAAGTACAGATACATTAGTTTCTGGATTTTTCATTTGTCAAGTTGTGTTTTGCCAGCAAACCAGGCCAATTTTGTACAAAAGAGTACACAGGGAAAAGATAGTTCACTCACTATATGGCATGAACGTAAATGGTATAAAAAGCAATAGATCTGAGAACAGATATTAGAGCTTTTCCTATAATTTCAGACAGACATGCTTAGCAACTCATATGGATTTTCCAGTCGTTTCAGAATTCAAAATTCCCATACCTCTGTCCAAGACACACAGAAGGACACGTAATGATGAGCGGGATGGAGCACAGCTGATGACACGTATGGGGTAGGAGGACAGTTCGGCCATCTCTCATCCTTGGGGTCAGCAGTAGGTTGTACCATGCAGCAACGCAACAGCTGCCCCTGGGAGATTGGAAGACCATTACCTCACCCACCTCATCGCTAAACCCGGTGCAGCTGTGTAAATCTCCAGAAAGGACATGAAAGCCTGGATACCTTTAGGAGAACAGCTTGTTGTGAAAACTGGGCTTTGAGAGATGGAACGATGAATGGACTGGGTGAGTGAATCGGTCTGGTTTTCGATTGTGAAAGTTGATTTTTTTAATTGAAAAAAGCAGCGTGGTTCAAGGGAAGGGGCAGAAGTAGGCAATCTGCATAATTCCCAAATTCAAGAACAAACTTATATTCTTATCTGTGAAGAGAGAGATGGCAAAGATGTATTAACTTGATTTCATCCAAATAATACAAGCAGACGTTCAGACAAAAGTAATTGGAAATCCTTTGAATACTGTGTGGGTTTGTGCTATATTTTAGATACAATTTATTTTAAAATTATGCAGAATGCGCTTAGTAAAATTGTATGTGAGAAAAGATATCTTTCTGATGCAAGAATTATGAGAACATGAAACATTGCTTCTTAACCTGTTTTAAACGTGACCAAGCAAAGTTTAGTTAAATACAAAAGGTGATCAGAGCCTGTTCCTCAGACTCGTTCAGGGCCAAGAAAGTCTTTTAGTGAAGTCTAGTTCAGCAGTTTTGGACCTCTAATTCTTAAACAGTAAGGTGCATTATGATAATTTGTCCCAGCCTTTCTGAAAGGTACAGGTCCCTAGAATTTGGTTTTTGAGCCAGACACATCCATAAAAATTAGCAGCCACATAGTGAAGCCTTTGAAGTGATTGTATACAGTCTACAAGCTAGGTTAATTAGTGACACACAAATAAGTTCTGAGACAACTGGGCTGTCCCACTCACCCTCACAGCTTTCCTGCAGGAGCAAAGCCTTTGTTTCTGTTTGTGATGGGGACTTCTATGGACAAAAGACATATTCTTGTGCATTGTCACAGCATCACAGAATAGGGCCTCTTTTATTAACTCTTCCCCCCACAACATACGTGCCATTTGTTCTCAAGATGGATTTCATATCTACTGAAAGTCATCTTTGCATCATCTTAACCATATTAGGAACATGGAAGAAAAAACTGAAAGAATGACAGCTGTTTACCCTGAACACAAGAAGAAATAAAAGGCTTTTGCAAAGGGGAAGACACTGTTTTCCAAGCCTGTGGTGGTTAGGACAAAAATAATGGACATAAACTATCTTGAAATACTTCAATCAGGTATCAGGGAGACATTGAGACATTCAGAGCTTCAGTATGATCACATCATTAGATGCTTCCCAAAGTCTTCTCCTCTCTAGTCAGAGCTTTTACCCTTTTTCGAGCCTTCTTTAATACAGATGACAGCCAAAATCCATGCTTTCTTTAAAGAAGTCTCATTATACTTAAGGCTCTCCAATCACATCTTCAAGCAATTTAAATCACTTCTTCCTTTTTTCTGATAGTAGTAAAGATATTTCCACATAAATCATTTTTACTCTGTAGATGCTTTAGTCTACTGGCTGATACAATGTACCATACTTTGCAGTAAATATATTGTCTTTTTTCTTCAGGGAAATCTCCAGTGACCCTAATATTTAATGTCATCAGATTAGAGTGGTGCATTATTAGTTAATTCTGAGCTTGGCTCCTTTGTGAGGCTTCAGTTTCCAGAACCAGCTCTGGACTTACTTGTGTTGCTGTGTTATTTTCCATTCTGAAAAGTTGAGAACAGAGCCACAGAGAGGAAAAAGTTCCTAATGCAGTCTAGCTATGACATGATTACAACTAGGTTAAATGTATTAGTTCTCCACATATTACACTAGAGGTCATACAACATCTAATTTATTTCCTTGAATTTCACATTTCACACTCCCCTGAATGTAATTTCTTTCAATTTTCCCTGCTGTCGGTAATTGGTGTGCCACACATCTCTCTTCTCCAACACACTCAGTCTGATTATACTGGCACTGCACTCTGTGTATCTATTAAGAACCAGGGATCAAACTTTCCCCCAGGCCCGGTTTCCATTTCTCTCACACTCATTCATTTGTTAAGGGCATGAAGTCCTCATATAGTTCACGTTTAGAAAGGTTAGTATTTCCTTAAGAAGGGAAAAAAAACCCACAACAAAAACCAAACCAAACCACAAAACTTGCCGGTGACTGAGGCTGTCTTTCAGACCTCACATTTTATCTTGGCTTTCACCTCCCCCTGTGATGTGTTGCACTGTTTTCAGAGATGTCTCATTTAATGTTGACAGAGACCCCATCTCATCTTGCAAAGCCTTTAAATGATAGTGACAATGAAATGTAAAGTTTGGATTCTTTTGTAAACATAGGAACGTATAGGGAAAATGGAATATTGAAGATGATGAGCTATTTTTTTTTTTTTTTTCCAAATCTCAAAGTTCTTGCTGTTTTATTACATTCATGGGCAGTATCTCAGGGTCTGCCTTCCGTTCGCAGCACCAATTTTATTATTGTGGAAGATTACTGGGTTCAGGATGTAGGTATTTCTTACATCTAGTTCTAAAACATTGCAGAGAATCTGAACTGTAATTTCTTGAAAAAATCCATGCAGATCCTTGTGGTAGAGACCCTAGCATTATTCTCCAACTTTAGGTGGTTCAGTCTCCAATGAAATATTCATTTATATATATATTATGTATTCCCAGGTATTAATCTTGTAACAGAAAGAACCGGCATCTCTTTGCACCTGACCTCTCTCTGTTATTTTAACTGCTTCACACTGTTCCTTAGGTTTTCAGGACCTATGTTTTGTTGTTCTCTTGGCACCTGACTGAAATCTTTATTACTTTACTTTCACATTTACAATTATAAGTTATGTAAAAAAGACCTGCAAGTCAGCAGAAAGATAGGTTATAAGAAGGAGAAATGAACCCATGGGGATGGCTATTCCAGCATCCCTTCCCTCTTGGCAAACCCTCCTCTCATCCCTGTTGCTTTTGCCACTAGCCCAATCTGAACCTCCTTCTGTGGAGTTTTGAAGTGAGTTAGATAATGACTTAATTTCAGTGATGTAAAAGACATGCGGACTGACGTGTCATATCAGGCCTGCAGAACTGTTCCTGTATGAGCTCGAATATCCCCTCTTAAAAATGTTCTGATACTATGACATGATTAAAAGGTGTATTTTATAAAGGATAATGGCAATGTGGTAATACAAAGACTCACGATCTACTGTCCATCAGCTTGAGGAGGATTTTACAGTGCTGGGAAATTTCCCAAGCAAATGCTCAATTCAGAATTAATTGTAGCATTTTGTTAATTCAAATCTACTTTGATTTCCAGATCCTCTATTGAAAGTTTTGCTGCTGAAACATTTCTTTCTGAAGTATTTCTGTATTTCAAATAGTGAAAAGTAGTGTTTTGAGGTTTTGGAGTGACCTTTGGAAATTTGTCATTTTCAATAGGACTTGTCTTTTGTTATGTTTTTTGCCTTTTTTTTTTCTTCTTTCTTTCTCTAAAGGCTTATTAAATTATAATTACTTTTCTGAATCAGATTTCATGCATCATTCTACTATCTACCCAAAATCTCTTGTTTAAAGAATAAAATACACCCCAGTTGTTGGGTGTGTATTATCATCAAATACCGTATCACAGAATCTGCTAAGTCATGGGTATTGCTGGAATGACATAAGTGGCAAATAATTAGATTGAAGTACAATAATGCTCGCTAATTGCTTAGCAATGACTATTTTTGTATACAGAAGACAGTTAAAAATAGAAAAAAGAAAAGAGAGCAAACGCTCTCTGAAGGACGACACTTGTATTTGTCCTTCCATGTAACTCCAAACAGAAGAGCAGTGCATTCAGGAGCAACGTCCATGGAGGACCACAGGCTCTGGTGGACAGGAAGAAATCTGGGTCTCTTGTGGAATCTTGACCATCTGCATTAGAGCAGTTGTCTTGCAACCACTTGCTCTTCCATGCAGTGATAAAATTCACCAAAGACCAAACTTCATTCCTGTTTAATATCACTTTTCTTCAATTCCTCTTCTATGCACTACTACTTTTTTGACTGCTTTGAAGTAGCAGATTTTCAGCAGGTATTGCAGTAATTACATTTAAACAACACATACCTTTAAAATCGAGTAGATGGTTTAGGGTTGCTATTTTCAGGATAGCTAATTGCTGCATGCTCAGAATGTTCATTGAAATGCTAGTGTAAAATACTGCAGCAGTCCCTGAACACAAGTATTTCCTATTGCCTACCAGTCAGAACAAATCGTAATTCAAATTAACCTTACTGTGTCTTGAAATTTTTTATATGTCATTATGTTATGTTATATAATATCTATGAATCAATCCTAGCAAGCCATTTGCTTAAACGATAGGAGTTTTTTGTGTGACAGAGTAAAGTTAGAATGCTCCCTGTGATTAATTTTTCAAATAACGGTGAAGTACAAAGTTGAAATCATGTAATTTTGTAAAATGACAGCATTTTGGGCCTTCAAAACAATTCATTATGTTTTAGAACCAATAGAGATGACTCTTCAACGATATACATAATGTAATTTAATTATAAAAAGGAAGTTGATTTTGCCTGACAGCCTTCTGGAGGGAAATGTGCTCAAGTGCCCACAAGCCAGCTGTCACACTTTTTCTCCTTCTCCTGGACCAGACCGAGTAATATGCAATCCTTTCTATAACAAGTGTCATTCGGTATTTCCAGAACCTCAAAGCAATTTGTTTGCAGTTTACCAAGAGCATTTCCATGTTTTCTAGTTCAAAAATATATCTACAGGCTATTTTGATGTTGTAAAGTGCTATATTTCATCAGAAGGTGTTGCTTTAAAAGGTTTCCAACTGATTGTTTTAAATGTTTCAAAATTAATCAGGCATATTACTTCTCTGTCATTTTGCTTTTGCGGCAATTGTGTTATACATACATTTTATTGTCAAAGTAAAGCTTTCAGTAAGATTGTTCCTATGTTTCCAAGCCAATCTTTTTCAAGATGTTGTGGAGGGGAAAAATCTAACAACAACAACAAAAAAAACAAAACAAAAAAGAGGAGAAAATGTAATCTTTTAGGGGAAGCTACTAGTTTCGCAATCATTTGCTTCTTCCCTACTCAGATACTTTCCCCCTTTTTAAGAGCACAATTACAGAAAAGTGAATTGGGCCTGATTCTCCATCACTTTTCTCTATTTTTATGTGGAGTAAGTGTTGCTTTTCATCTCGTTACAAAGTCACAAAACTAAAATAGGGCAGTAATGGTTCTATTAAAACACACATACCAGGTTGTAAAAATGTCTGTAGGGAAAAAGCTTTAAACATATTTAGATAAAAAGACACTTCAACTAACCAATACTCACAGGTTTATGACTATCCCTAATCCATGGCAGAACTCTCATCCTGGCTTTCTGCGCCTTTTTGGGTAGAGACCATGGCTGAACTCCTCTCTTGACCATCCCGTGCCCTTCCGTGTTTGCCTCTCTCCTGGTGGCTCGCACTCCCAAGGGATGCCTTCGATGGGGATGGTGGTGGCCGCTGCTGTGGGCTCTGCACCTGCCTCACCAGCCACCCTTGCTTGAGCTGCCGGATCCCTGCCGCTGCCCCGGCCTCCAAAAAACTCCTCCAAAAAGGAAAAGCCCCTTTTTTGCCTGGCTCCACCGCAGACATGCCAGCACTGGAGCTGTTCATCTCGGCGAGAGTCCCTCTCCATCTCTCCTGTAGGCCTCCTTCAGGGACAGGAAGGCTGCTATAAGGTCTCTTTGGAGCCTTCTCTTCTCCAGGCTGAACAACTCCAACTCTCTCAGCATAGGAGAGGTCCTCCAGCCTTCTGATCACCTTCATGGAGCTCCTCTGGACCCGGTTCCAGCAGGTCCACATCCTTCTTATGTTGAGGCTTCAAAGCTGGACACAGTACTCCAGGTGGGGTCTCACCAGAGTGGAGTAGAGGGGCAGAATCGCCTCCCTCGACCTGCTGGGCACACTTCTGGTGCAGCCCAGGACGTGGTTGGCTTTCCAGGCTGCCAGTGCATATTTCTAGGTCATGTTGAGCTTCTCATCNTTGCCAGTGCATATTTCTAGATCATGTCTCATCCACCAGCACCCCCAAGTCCTTCTCCTCAGGGCTGCTCTCAATCCATTCTCTGCCCAGCCTGTATTTGTGCTAAACAGTTTACTCCTCAGGTTGCTCAGTAATTCCTAGCAGCCAAATTCATTCCTGGTGCAGCTCCATCTGTTCCCAATGAAATTATGTGCAGTGACTTTTGCCCAAAGTGTTTAAAAGCTTGAAGAGCGATTAATTTTTGTAAATTTTAGAGATGCTACCAAGATGGGAAAGAGAGGGGTTAGCGATATAATTTAGAAGGCAATGAATAAGAAAAGGATTTAATTAAGGGTAATGGGGAAGCATTAAGGCAAAGGAAATTTGCCAGTAGGTTGATTTAAAAACATATACATATTCTCAGTGCTCTGATCAATTTAACAGTTCAGTAGTCATCAGAATAATGTTGGAGTCCCACTGTTTGAAGCAATTAAATGCATGTGTTTCAAATAGCAAAAACATATAAACCAGAAATAGAAAATCACTCAGGTCTGTTTCATCACCAGGTGCCCCTAGTTTGAAACTTTTCCCAGTGTCATAGCAATGCCTGGAAAAACAAGATAATGTTGCCAATTAGTCGGGTTATTAATTTATCATCTCTGCTGCTAATTTCTTCGGTTTAAAGTTTGGTTACAACTGATCTGACAATGTGCAGAATGTAACTTCAAGTTCCTTAAATGTAAATCCTTTTTTCCCTTCAATTGCTTGCTTTTCTCCTTCTCTCCAAGCAAACTACAAATTACTAAAATAGTGAAGAAAGTAATAAGTTTTTCAAAATAGCTATATAGATTGGAAGAACAATCATCAATACAAAAAAATGCAGGCTCCCATACTGTATCATTGGATCAAAAGTACTTTAAAATATATAGATGTAAATTTATGGCTGCTTATTTACATCCCTGTCCATGAGTATTTAATACCATTGATTTCCCCATTTGGACAGACAATTAAAGCACCAACCAAAGTACCAACACATGCTTTTGAGAGAAATTATTGAATGGAGTGTTAGAAAGTGAGCAGATTAAAAAAGTCTACTTGCAAGAGACAGGCCTACAGAGTTAATGAAGTGTGTTCCCTACAATCCATCAGTTGTCATATTGCAGCTATCCGGTGATAAAATCAATATAAATGCTGTCAGATACACAACATTACTTCACTGGGAACTCTAACCCCAATATGTAATCATACAAGTATTTAAGCCTTGGGCTGAACTGTATACAAAGCTTAATGTGGTTCTGACTTGTAAACTCTGACAAAGTTTCCTATCCTCCAAGCTCATATTGGAGGTCCTCTTGTCTAGTATGGTTTGGTTAACTGTGGAAATCAAAGCCACCTTCCAACTGATTTCTACGGTCCTCTTCTGGCGTGTTCTGATCTCAGCTGCTACCGTGTCCTCTGCCTACAGGAACTCTGTGTTATGCCCAGTTCCCCACCACTGCTCCCCTCTCAGCAACACCTGCAGTGGCTCTCCTGTCCCTCCTCTTTCCCCTGTACCCTATTGTCTCCACACAGGAGCCTCAATCCATGTCTTTTTCATGTCTTGTCCTTGTCCCAATTCAAGAAGTAGTGAACAACTTGCTACTATATCTGATAAATTTCAAAAATAACATAATTCCACGTGGACATTTCAGAGTATCTATTCGGCCCTGGCAGGTCAACTCATTTTATGAGTCACCTGCCACAATTTATTTGATCTCAGGGAAGCCAGAAGCAATAGATATGGCAGGAACCTGCTTCAAATGTCAGTCTCATTAGACTTTTAAACGAATTACCTTAAAGTACAGTTAAATATTCTTAGGAGAAACCATGCAAATTTTGTATTTGTTGCAAGTCATGCATTAGTATCCACTCGCAACAGCGCAATAAATGAGTAAATGAATGAGGATAATTTTTATTTCTTATTTTGTTAGCACTTGTGTTTGAATTGCGGTGTTCTCTTTTATGGCTATTTTGGGTATGATCTTAGAGGAAAAAGAAAGAAAAAAAGTTACCCAGGCATCTCCCCGCACTTTTTATCCTTTATTTGAACTACAGCACCATCATCATGGCCCATAATTTTACCCGCATGAAGGTGACAATTAGATAACCCTTCATTCCCCCTTGTGTTCTACCTTCTGATTTTCTCATTGCAATGTTGCACTATTGATGGGGACAGTATAAGCTGCTTTGTAATATTTCATTTCACAAAATGTAACTTAATTTTAGTGTCTCGTCCTTCGGGTTGCATTGTACTGTACTGCTCTGGTCTGTCTTGGTCTTGCCAGCCAGGCTAGCTAGATGATGCCCAGAGGAACAACCCCCGAAAAGGTTTGTATTCTCCATATGCCAAGTTAATGAAATACACACAACATAATGTCAATTAAAACAAAGAATCAGAGGCCCAACCTAGATGCAAATGTTGGCTGCAGGCTGATTATCTCAGGGATCCATGAATCTATAAGTAAGAGGGAGGAAATCAGTAAAAAATCCAACTAGACTGAAAGGCGGCTAGAAAAGCAGGATTTTGTGGATGTAAATTGAAGCTTGAAGCTCAGTCATGCTGTCAGATGTTTAACTTCCTAGTGTGAGAGGAAGTCATTTAGCCGGGAGGGAATTAACAAAGAAATGCTTTCATAATTGAAGTTTTAAATTGTTTCTCTTGTCATTGAATTATAATCATGCATGGAACCGACAGAGGGAAATAAGTTCAGAACATGGGGAAGCATAAGCAGGTTGATTAGCATGTTTTCCCTAAGGTATAGATCTAGCAAGAGAAATACAGTGGGTTTTAAAGATCAGAGATAAAATTTTGGGGCATGAAAAGAAAAAAGACTTGAAGCGTGAAAGTTCTTTAAGCCAAATCCATTAGACATCTTTATACTTACATAAGTAGTTTCCCTTTTTCTAAATCTACTTTTTAAAGTATTGTTTGTTTGTCATAAAAGACCCAAAGTTGCCCACAAATGCTTCTTAATTTAGTCGCTTTATGACATCACGCTGCTTATAGACTAAGATTCAGTATCCTTTGCTTTTTTTCTCTCTCTCTTTTTTTTTTTCGGGTCGAAGGGGAGAGGAGGGGAAAGGAAATGTCGCAATGAAGAATTGAAGAATGAAAATCAGCAGAGGTGAGAAAGTCTATGCGCATTTCTGATCACCTAATGTACCAGTATCACTTGTTGCCCTCTACTAATGCCGTTTACAAGCACTGAAAGCATTCTTATTAGGTGAAAGAATAAAGTAGCAATTTCTATTCAACTTCCATACACTCCAGAAAAAAAAGAATACTCTTGTCAATAGCGCTGTCTTTTGTGTATCTGGGTGGATGAGCTGGCCTTATGGGATCAATGATACAAAGATTAAGCCAAATCATCACTGCAAAATTTCCTTCTTTCATCCAGATGAGAGCTTCCCTTAGAAACTTTCTGGAAGGCTGCTGAACAGCAGTTAGTTGAAATTTCTGCAGGTGGGGTATGCATGAAGTCTAGAAAGGATATCCATCGACAACAGGATTCGCATTTATTCTTGGTTTTGGGATTGTGGGTATCAGCTGAAGTACCTCTTGTGGCTTTTCCATCAGTAACTGCTGTGGAAATAAATACTGCCACAGACCTGCCCTGCTATGTGGCTTATGTAGATCATAGCTCTGGCGCTGCTCCCATTGTTTATAAGAAATCTTTACAGAGGAGTATTACAGCAACTTAACACCAGGATAACATTTTGAACAGCTGTGCATTTTCTCATGTTAAAAGCATTTAGACTTACCACCTACTTCTTCCAATGATTAGCTTAAACAGCAGTTTTACTTATTTTTTATTAAACACGATAAAGCTTGTTTTGATGACATAATAATTTTCAGTATGTTCGGCTCTTCCATCTCTTTTTTTTTTTTACCCACAAAGGGGAAGAATGAAGGACTAAGGAGAAATAGAGCAAGAGCCAAGGGCCTCTTTCCCCAGTATTTAAAATAAAATGCATTGATTTTCTTTTCTTTTAAAAATTCAAGACATATTTCAACAAGATATTTCTTCAGTAAAATAAGCATCAAAACCCTAATCCCATTTATGTTTTAAATTATTTGCAGTAAAGGAAAAATTCTCTTAATTGTGTGCTTTATAGAAAGATGGTCAGCTCCAGGCAGCAAGACAGAAAGGACTGCCGTTCAGATTGAAAGGCTGGTGTGTGGTGTGAGTCCTGTGCATGGACTGTACTGGGTGGTACTGGTCTATACTGGGATCCAGGAGGGGTCCTGGGCCAGAGCGGCTGGAGGAGGTGGCTGATCTTAACACCCCTTAATAATATATAGAGAAATAAAAGTGTCAAGAAAAAAAATGCCACTTTGAGTATCCATGTCAACATGCCAAACCCAAATTAGATGTACGTGGAGAAGGATTTGTGGTCTCCATGTAACTTGCTGACATGGTCCTAAAGAGCTTTGCTCTAGCTCAAGAGCCATGAGTTTGAGGTGCTACCTTGGTGCGTGCTGAAGGCTTCTCCCAGTCAATGCAGTCTGGTGACTGCATAAACCCTCTGTGTGTCACCCAATGAACCATTTAATCTAGTGCTAAGCAGTCTGATTACAAGGTAATGATGTTAGCCTAAACCCAGTGGTTGTACTTTTTCCCCAATGAAGAATGTTTTCCTGCTAAATGTTAAATATTATGGCCTCTGTGATTTCTGAACATTTTGTGTGTGACATTCAAAGTAAAGATGCTCCCTTTCTTTTCCCTTTTGGTTCTATACTAATGAATTTTTTTTTTCACCCTTCATGTTTATAGATGCCAAAACTTGGATCTACTGTCCTTTAATTCCATCAGGTCTTGGTTTAAATTACCATTTTAAATGAGTCAGAATAGGCCTTTGGGTTATGTGTTTGAGTAACACTGGTTGCATACTTTTTGAATGTCACCAAGGCAGTCATGGACAGAAACCGTAGCTGCTGCTCTACTATCACATTACATTTCTACTGTGACCTGTAGTGGCTGCATTTTCTTACAGAAACCTTCCCTTTTTATACTAGATTCCAAAAAGAAGCCCTGTTCTTGCTGCAACAACATTTCTTACCTCACATCCATATGCCCAGTTTCTCTTTTCCTCCAGATCTGCTACTGAAGAGGAACATCACAAGTCCTATGGCCACGTGTCCATCTGACTGCAAGGAGAAGGTTACGGATGCATGCTGTAAGTTCCAGCTAAATTTAACTAAACAGAATATTTTTGCCTTTTTACACTAGAAAAGAACTTCAGAGATGTGCAGGCAAATAATAAATAATACAGTTCAAATCTCCTTACAAAATATCAACCACTGGCACCGTAATGTAAAAGCTTTATGTTTTTTATGTACTTTAGTGTGAAACATTCACTGTCACTATTGCAGTTTGCAATTACAGTGAAGTGAGGCAGAAAATAGAAGCTCCAGAACTTAATAGAGTAACAAAGTTTGAACTATTATTTGAAAGGTTGTTATTTTAATAAATATTTAATCTTCCTAGCTGCATGGATTTCTAATTGATCTTTAACTCTTATTGTTCCTGGATATTTCTCATCAACTTCTAATTGCTGTTTTAAGGCAATGGGGAGCCGAGAGGATAATGTGCAGTGGTTGTGGGAGATTGTTATACTACACTGTTCAAGCACACTTAATAAAGTATTTTTAACAGCTCTTTGCCAGAAAGGAAAACCTGAAGTTCCTATCAGCTACTGTGATTTCTTTCCCCGAGATTTCTTTCTCGTATGCCAATAAACCATCACTAGCAATTTAGAGTTTATATCCAGGTAAGATGAATGTAGATTGTTAAAAGCTTTTCATATTAGTTGCATGAAAACACTTCACATTACTGAAATAAAGCTTTCTGGTTGGTTACTGGGAAGTCTCTTCAGGATTCATGGAAACTCATGGGATGTTTAGAAAAGACGATCTTTACCATCCATCTGTATTGTTTTAATAGGTAAGATGTTTATGCCTTGAGTCTGGCTGGGATGGATTTAATTTTCTTTGTAGCAACCCCTACAATGGTGTGCTTTGCATCTGGGGCTAAAACAGCGTTGATGGCACACCAATGTTTTGCTGATTGCTGAGCATACTAACACAGTCAACTTCTTTTTCTTTTGTTTTGCTTTTACCCACTCTGTGAATAGCCCCAGGGTGGGCAAGAGGGTGGGAGTGGACATAGCTGGGCCAGCTGACACCAGCTGACCAAAGGGATATTCCCCACCACATGCAGTCACGCTCAGCAGTAGAAGGTCGGGGAAGGGAGGAGGAAAGGGGGAATACATTGATAGTTATGCCATTTGCCTTCCCAAGTGACTGTTACGCATAACGAAGTCCTGCTCTCCCAGAAACAGCTCATCATCTGCCTGCCCATGGGAAGGGGTGAATGAGTTCCACTTTTAGCTTTGCTTGAGCGCGTGGCTTTGCTTTGCCCATTAAACTGTCTTTATCTCAACCCACAAGGCTTCTCACTTTCGCCATTCTGACATGGAGGGAGATAGCCAGCAATGTGCCCTTGTGGCCAAGAAGGCCAATGGCATCCTGGGGTGCATCAAGAAAAGCGTGGCCAGCAGGTCGAGGGAAGTCATCCTCCCCCTCTGCTCTACCCTGGGGAGGCCCCATCTGGAGCACTGGGTCCAGTTCTGGGCTCCCCAGTTCAAGAAGGACAGGGAACTGCTGGAGA
>VXAK01003182.1:29436-47310 GCA_013399435.1 Arenaria interpres
CCCATATGATTCTATGATAGTGACCTGCTGGGAGGAGCCTTAGCTACCATGGAGGGTCAACCCGCCCTGGTCGCAATAATACGTTAGAACAGGCTGGACAATCTATTTCCTCTTAAGGCTGGAAAAGCAGGTTTATTTTCAGAAAAATGTAGATGTTAAGATGTTAGTGCGTGTTAAGTGGTTGTTGTTGTTATTATTGTTATTAATATTGTTTAAACTGGGCAGACCTAAGAACTGATTATAACTTCCATCCTGTTGAAAACGCAGCAGCTTGTTCAAGGCCTGGTTTCTGCATATTTAGAGATGCTCAGCGTGACCAGGAAGCAGCAAACAAATTTAGGCACCTCCAGCACATCTGAATTTTAAATATTGTGCATCAGAAAACAATAATTTTATTTTCTATTTTGATTTTATTTGCAGTGAAGATAAGTTTGTAGATTACTATTTAAATATATACACTATGGAATTAGAACATGGCATTGAACTTGTTTTTAATAGTGATGCAGGGGTATTTAGTTAGTTTTGGTATTGTATTACACTTATACTCTTCCAATTAGCACTAGACAATTGATCTATTAGTGTATTGTGTTCTACTGGTTTCCACATAACATGATTTATATCATTAATTTTAGTAATTTTCCTTAAGAAATAATGGAATAGTCTTATCACGTTTGTGCCTCAAGCATTGCTACACAATGATTTTTGTTAGAGTATGACACTTATTACCACTTTGGTGACAGCTAAGTATTGAAATACGTTTGAGGATTTTAATCCATAATTAATATTTTGCTAATATATTCTAGGCTTCATGCTTTGGTAGACAGAGATGCTAGCTTTGGAAATAAGCACCGATTGAAGTGCTTTGAGAAACATATTCATTCTGATTTTTATACTGATGCAACAGATATTTCAAATGCAATCCTTGTGAAGAGATTATAAAATTAAGCACTGTTTTCTGACTATAGCTTAGGCAATTGGCCGTCACGTTCCTAGGTCAGGAGCAAACAACTTGCATCAGTTTGCATTTTCATATTTGCTGAAAGATAAGATCTGCTATTTAATTTCTTTCAAATGCTTATCAGTGTCTGAGAGGAAATGTGCATTTGCATGAGATCCTTTGTGACTTTGATCAATATTAGTCAGTATTATAATTGCATGTAGATGACTACAGGCTGATTAGTATACCTCAGCGTTGGCCGTACAATTTGCACATACAAACATGAACGTATTTGAGTTTTGATACCAGATTTCTATACAAAATTAATGAAGGTTGTCTGGAATGAGAGGAGATATAATTTGGGAAGGGAAGGGAAAGAACTCATTAAGACTCCTCAGAGATATTCTATTTCTCCTTCTTCCTTTTCTGTAATGTTCAGTAATCAATGATCTTGCTTTAATATTAGACAAAACATATCAACAAATATAATAATCTGGCGTTTAACACACATTAGAGCCCTCTCTCCTTAAAGGAATTTCTTCTCATCTTGCATTTCTACATTTACTAACAGGATTTCTTAAATCAATTTTGATTTTTATACTGTCTCCCGAGAGTTTGTGGTAGTGTTTTAATTCATAGAGACAGTTTCAAATTCATAGCTACGGTTTCAATGAAGGCCAGCTCAGAGTGCTGTAAGGCTAAACTGACCTGCAGTCGCATCCATCGACCCACTAGATTTTGGTTAAATCCAGTTTGCTTTGGAATTGTTTATGAAATATGGTCAATATCTGTAGCTTAATTTACTCCAACATCATAGTTGTAATGGGGGGTGGTGGTGGTGGTGGTTACTGAGAAAGCTAATTATAAAAACATGATAAATAATTGGCTAATTAAAGTCACTGCACTTTTTGTTGTTTTTCTTAATTGGTCCCAGGGGAAATGGGGAGGATGTTGAATTGCCATGCTGATTAGAAATACAGTAGCTGCTGCAGTTTGGGTATTATTTTGGAGGTAAGGATAGTGCCAGCTGGAGTGTTATGAGAGGATAGGAGCAATGATCCCATCGTATGACCACTTCTAATAAGCAATTGTCAAGGCACATTCATTTTTTTTTTTCCCCGGCATTCAGCAAGCTAATAATGGACTTCCTCTTCAGAAGTCATAATTTTACATCTCTCATGAGTTATTTGGGTGGGCAGAATAAGAGGTACCTGGAAGAAGCTAGACTGAGGTGTGCATTAAAGTAGAGGAAGTAGAAAAGGACATCTGCAGTTGGTAACTTCAAATATTTTCCCAATAAAAAGCAAAACCAGACCCTAGGTATTGAGGGAGTACACTTTTATATTATTTTCCATCTACTGTCACATTACCATGCATCAGAAGGCACCCTAAGGTGCAAAGAAACCTTGTCATTTTCGTAAAAATCGTGCTGTCGGAGATATTGTGCAGTTTTTGTTAGGAAAAAGAGCACATCCTTGTAATTTGCATTGAATGCTGTTATTCTGTGAAACGTCAATTGATCAAGAATAGAAAAAACATGCTTCATTTTGTAGCGGTATGTAAAGCAAAGCTGTCTGGAATAGTAACAGGTATTTGGCAGGAGGAAGAAAGGAATAAGTTTGATTTTCCTGGTCAGATCAGCACTGGAATTGTGTGTGCGCGCGCGTATAATAAGAAAGCATCAAGGGGAGTGACTGAAAGTGCCAACTGAGACTTGTACAGAGCGATATACGTGCTAGTAAGTGAAAAAGGAATCATGAGATGCATCTGGTTTGGAACGTTTAGAAAGTTGTAACCTAAAGGAAAATAAAATCAACACTAAAATCAGTATACTAATTAGGTCTGAGCTTTATTCTGGGATTTTACATATTCTTTACTATATGCAATTTAAAAAAACCCCATGCATTCAGGAGACCTTAGCTCATTCTTGCTACTGTGTACTGGAATAACTATTCTGAGAATAAGCCTATGTTGAAACTGGTGCAAATAAACTGGCAAGGAAATTAATTTAATCTTTTTGTGTATATTTGTGTATGCACCTACTTGTAGATATGTTATCTTAATGAAGTTTTATTGAAGTTAAAATATCCTGGAAAAAAAGCATATATTAATCTGTCAGTTTCTCATTTTTAAAAGAGGTTTATTTATTTGTTATCTATAGAAATGAATATCCATGCTGCCTTTATGAACCAAACTGAGCCACTTCAGGCTGCTGAAGTAGCTACAGCATGTAAAAGTTCATTCAAAATCTTGTGAAAGGATTTATTACCGCACGTGTCATCTAATTTTGTTGTTTCTGCAACTTAATATTCGACCGTATAACTTCTCCGATTTCAGCGTAATGCATTTTTGTAGCTTTTGCTGTAGCTAAACTAGCGAATGTGGAAGCAGCTTGGTCAGAAGATAGAGGGACACAGAGTAGGCTCCCTCTGACCCCGCAATCTCACAGGAATGACCTTAGGTGCTTTAGCTATGTGGACATCTCCCCACAGTATGGACGTAGCCAGTGCCTATTTGGACACCTGGAAAGATGTCTTACTGAACAGGAAAAAAAATAATGTCTTGAGATGATGCTTGAGAGAGCAATACAACAAGTACCAGGTCATGTATCATGTCATGATAAAGGGTAGGGCCCCAATCCACATTTTGTAACTTCCCTCTTAACTGAAATCTTTGCAATATAGGACAGAGCTTTCTAAACACGTCCACTTTGCTTGCTCATTTTAAATTTTTGTCAATAACTATTTCTTCTACAAGCTCCCCTTGCACTCATGTGACGTTTAGCATCCTCACCATGGTTTAAGTGTATGCGGTGTAAAGAACAAACTCCTGTGATCTCCTGGCTTCAAATTATGCTCCCAAGATTTTCACTAAAAGAGAATTGCTGATTCCTATTCCTGCCACTTTGCATTCTATAGAAATTTGCCTTGTCTCAAAAATGGGCTCTCCCATAATGAAGATTCCCTCAAAATGAAGTCTTATCATGTTCTTCTGTGGTAGCTGCACTCATGGCCAGCACACTGGAGAGTAAACTGGAAAATTCAGGACTAAGCAAGTCAGATGCCTCCTCACTAAACCTACTTATCATTCTTATGTGGGCCAGGTAGAGAGCATTTAAAACATGTCTTCCTCATGAGTTCAATGTATATTATGAAAGAGGTATTTCTTGTGGAATAGCCCACAAAGTGTTAATTTAGGGCTTGCTGAAAGTTATTTTTAATTTGAATCAGTTAAATTATAGCTTTAGGGATTGATGTTAAGGAGTCCCAGCATTTCTGATCAGTAGCTAATGGAAGGATGATAGAATTGAGTTATTGGATCATCAGCTCCTTTTTTTTCCTTAGCAGGCAAACAATATTCAACTTTCTGGGCACAGAAAATCCAACAGTAATGAAAAGCCTCCAGAGTTCCTAGGACACTTATGAATTTTATTTTTTTTAAGACTGTATTTCAGAAAAGTGGACTGGAAATGTTTTGATTTAATTTTGAACTAATTGCAAAAGCTTATTTTCTTAGATGAAAAAATCCAAAACATAGCCTTAATCGAACGCATATTTGCTCAGAACTGTACTTTCTAAAATGAGCAACTAAGATCAGAATACAGACACAATGGCTAGATTTGCAATTTAGTATAAGACCTTTAGGAATCCTGACAGTTTGCTCCAGGGAATAAAATAACAGCAGCCACTTTAAGAGATAATTTTTTTCTACTATTATCATCACAACATTTATGCAGCTGTGACTAAAAATGTCAGAATAAATCTTTACTGAAATAAATGGCATGGTCAACAACCTTCCAAGAGCTGATAAAAGCTTCATGTCAAGTGATTTCAATGACCAAGCAGAAGGTAACATGGCAACCTGCAATAAATAAAGGACCCCCATGCAATACATCAAATGAGTATCAATGGACTTTCTTCTCCTCCAAAAGTTCCTTCAGCATAATTTAATGAAGAAAAAGATACTGCCTTCCAGATGTTTAACCAGCACAAAACATGCTGCTCTAAATGCCTGATGCGTATTGATTATTATGTCAAATATAGGCATTTGTCTGATGGTGGGAATAATGGAGCTATCTATAAAGCAGTTTTCCATTACATTATCTTACATTACCATTCATTTTCAGACCCTACTGTTGTGGTAATTGCCCTACAGTTTTTTACAGTGAGCGGCCTGTAAGAAAGACAATGATGGATGGAGAAAGAAGGAAAGGTGTACTAGAAAAAAACATAACGTAGCCATGGGAATAGCAGTACTAGAAGGTAGAAAGAAAACACATTTCTTTGGGGGTCATCAGTGAAGTTGCAACACAGAAGTGTGAACGAAGCTGCATTAGTCATTAATGCTACTACTACTAAAAATAATCATAAATTGACTTAAAATTGAGTAGATATTGTGGTAAAAGCAGAATTCTGAAACACTGAGTGATCTGACCCTGCTTTTGCAGGACAACTATCATTCCACACTTCACTCTTACAATGACAGTTAACATTTACAGGGGTAGGGGTGCAGAATCATTATGAAACCCAGAGTTAGGGTGGATTTAAAACATATACGTACCATCAAGAGTGAGACAATTCCTCCTTAGGAATTAGGGACTTATAATGTTGAATTATTTGTAGGCATTGCATTATTAGAAAGCAGGTTTGTTAGTAAATCCTATCTCCAGTTTAGTGATGAAATAGAGCAATAAATTGCATAAACTTCAGCAAGAAGAACTCTGATTCAAGTTACAGAAGATATTGCAATAGCTGGTAGATGCCAAAGGACAAGATCCAGTAAACTGAGATGATGCATCCCAGAAGCACAATTTACTTAGGCATCATGTCTCATTGGTTTAGTGACCCTTTTTTAAGAGAAATGTACCTATCAGCAGGACCCTCTGCATAAAGCAGCCACATTTCTTCAGCAGTAAGACCAGACAAAAGAAAATAAATTGTTATCTACCCTCCATCGCTTCAGGGTGAGAAAGACCCAAATGTTCTCTTTTCAGAAAGGGTGCGGCAATGTCAGCAGCAATGGTAAATTATTTCAATATTAAGCCGTAATTTTTTTTCATGTCCTATAGAGAGGGCTTCCTTTTCTCTTTTTTCCTCCACAATTTTTGCATGCTTTATTAAATGTTGCAAATTGGAGTTTGCCTTGTTGTTTTAAGATTGTTTGCGAATGTATTTCTTCTCTCGGCGACTCGCTCTGGCAGGGGCAATTTTCTGCCTATATTACAATTCCCACACTCCCATAGGGAGCAAGGAACTGTTTGTCAGAAGCCTGCAAAAGGAGACAAATGATCTGTGCTCTAGTCTAATAACCTTCCTGAAGAAGACAAATGTGTGAATTGCAAAAGTTTCACCTGCAAAATCCCCACTGATACACTAATTAAGAACTAGATCTCTTCAACCACTGGAAAAAAAAAAAAGAAAAAAAAAGAAAAAAAAATAAACCCAGTCCACTGAGAAAGACTGGGGAAAAAAGAAAATAATGGATGAGAATTGGCTCAAAGTTGTCTCAGAATCCTCTGCTGAGGTAGGATTACACACAAGCACAGTGCATTTTAAACTGGACTCTTAAGGATTTATTGATATTTGGAGGATCTGTAAACTACATATAGTTTTCCATATATAATGTCTCTGCCCTATTTTCCTGCCTTACAGCTCTTATTTTGAAAACAAGACTCTCCCACAATTTTTTTTTCTTTCTTTTTGCTGACCTCCCCTGTCTCGAAGTATTTCTTTCGAGATAGGAAGGGTTGTGTGTAAAAAGTTATTCATAGCTAGTACATTTCGAACTGCTAAAATTATCCCGTAGTAGCTGCCATTTTTTATCCTGTGTACCTCACCCCAAACCAGTGAGGTAACAGTAGTAATCTGAGATTTGTGTGGCTGATCATTAACAGCCCAGTTCAAAATATGAAAAAATAACAGATGATACCGGTAAATCAATTTTTCTATTTTACCACATAGCTCACTCTACACCACACTTTTAGAGAAAAATCCTCACATTAGCATCAATTGTGTTTAAAAAAAATAAATTATAAACAAACTGCTGCCTACCAGAAGTCTCCATCATATTTTGCCCAGCTGCTGAGTTTTATTCTAACTCTGATAATTCTGAAACACTTCAAAGTAACCCATTAATTTCCTTAATGCTTTTGAAAATTACTTCTTTATCAGCAGTAAACTCTTCATGAAAATGCTACATGTGATATGTGAACATCACAGCCTTAGAATAGAGTCAAAGAATCATAGAATTGTCTATGTTGGAAGGAACCTTTCAGATCATCTAGTCCAACCATCAACCTAACGCTGACCTAACTGTCTTGGTAAATGAGACTCAATAATCTTTACCTTGAGCAACACTACTTTCTGATTTTGAAAGACTTAATGGTGTCATTTTTATTTTGTTTAATTGTTTAATTTGTTTAATTCTAAGTAGCTCATCCTGCCTTTTCCTTATCTGTAAAATGTGTCGGATATCAATGCATTTCAAAGGTTTGTGGGGAGAATAATTTCAAGACTATAAGTTGTTCAAATCCTACAGCAATGCAGACCTTACCGTGACCAAGCATAATAGATCAAATAAGCAACTGTTTTTCCATAATAATTCCACATTTATTTTAATTATTAAGTTGTTTATTGAGTCTTCTTATAGAGAGAAAAGAAATGGACACAAAAAATTCGTCCACAAGTACAATCTATTTATTCTAATAGGGAGCTCTCTGGAAATTTTGATATTGAGAGATTACCTGAGTGGAATAAATACCCAAGGAGCTTAATACAGCCTTGAACAAGACAGCACTCACTTTGACTCCAAGCAGGCAAAATGTTATTCATAGTGATAGTAGTAAATTCTTATAGTACATTAGCTCCCAGAAGGTTTTTGCAGTATCGAGACTTCTCCTTGTCTGTACAAACACACTACCATTCACCTCGGATGCTTATGGTAACAGCTGAAAAACATCACCATTACACGAAGTGCTTTCCCCTTATGTGATACAACTATTCTTTTTTATTCCTATTATGAGTATGATAAAAGGCCTCAGTCAGGATGCATTAGCGCGGTAGAAAGGCATGATATTATAGCTCATGCAGTTGCAGTTTTTCTCAGGCGTATAAGCAAAATTGTGTTTTATTGTAGCAGCGTAGTTAGTTCTACGGCTTGGGGAGAAAAAAAAAGGTGCAGGAGTCTGTGAGTGAGTCGTTACCACTCCTTACCATCTGTCTATTAGCAGTAACAGCAGAAAAGACTGAGCAAGTAAGAAAAAGAAATATATTATTTGTGTTGGAACAGTTAATTCCCAGACTTCCCTGGTTTATAAAAAGGAGGCAGTTTGCTCTTTCCCACTCCACTGACAGTCTGCTTAAGATTTAGGCAGCTATCTAATGAGCTTAAGCCTTGAGCTGACATACTTGATCTCAGAGCAAGAGCAAGCAGTGTGCTCTTGTGGCCAGGAGGGCCAACGGAATCCTGGGCTGCATAGAGAAGAGTCTGGCCAGCAGGTCAAGGGAAGTCGTTCTCCCCCTCTACTCTGCACTGGTGAGGCCACAACTGGAATACTGCATCCAGTTCTGGGCTCCCCAGTTCAAGAGGGACAAGGAGCTACTGGAAAGAGTCCAGTGAAGGGCAATGAAGATGATTCAAGGTTTGGAGCATCTCCCTTATGAAGAAAGGCTGAGAGAGCTGGGACTCTTTAGTCTGGAGAAGAGAAGGCTGAGGGGAGACCTTATTAATGCCTATAAGTATCTCAAGGGTGGGTTGAAGGAGGAGGGAGCCAGACTCTTTTCAGCGGTTGCCAGTGAGAGGACGAGGGGTAATGGGCATAAGTTGGAACATAAGAGGTTCCACTCAAATATGAGAAAAAACTTCTTCGCAGTGAGGGTGCCAGAGCCCTGGAACAGGCTGCCCAGGGAGGACGTGGAGTCCCCTTCTTTGGAGATTTTCAAGACCTGCCTGGATGCCGTCCTGAGTAACATGCTCTGACAAGCTCTAGGCAATCCTGCTTTCAGCAGGGGAGTTGGACTAGATGATCTCTATGGTCCCTTCCAACTCTAAAAATTCAGTGAAATTCAGTGAAATTCAGAGGACCTCTTGGCCTCAGTTAAGACAATAAGTGCAACAAGTGATAGTACAGGAGGGCATCAAAGGCATCAAATCAAAATGTGCTGGTAGCAATAGAAGTCTGACACCAGTGTGGCACAATGGCTGGCTAAAACCAACAGACAACAGAAATTCATGAAGTGCTACAAAGTCACGTTTCTGTACATGATAAATTGCACATTGAAGTAAAGAAGCAGCAGAATGCTCCTTTAACCATTAGAGTAACCAATGCTGTTGGGCATTTTCTGTCCAGACTCATGGCATAAATAGATTTACTTTGGGTCTGTAATAGTGTGAATTTTTCTTTCTTTCTAATAAAATCTGAGATGCCGTAGGACACAGCCACAGGTTCACAGTACCTGGCCTCTTCTTGCTGTTTCAGATCCACTCGACAACTTGAATGCAATTCAGAGGGAGCTTAAATGCAAGGAGCTGGAGCCTTACCATGCAAACAGTCCAGTTTTAAGCTAGAATAATTAGTCTGAATTAAACGTCTACCATGTGGAAACTAATATGCGGGAAAGATACTATTTTAAGGATATCAGGAAAAAAAGAGTACTCACCATTTTAAGTCTAGTTAACTAAGTTTTCCATGTGGTATCCCCATATAACAGTCACAACAGTAGATAAAATTTCTTGGTCTCTTCCCACTTGCTCCTGGCTTCATTGCCTCTTGGTTGTACCTGAGGACCAAAATGGGTACATGTGTAGGTTACATACTCACACAGAGTGTATCTGGCTGGATAGAGTAGTTATTTGCTGCAGCAGGAGTCAGCCTGCATGACATACCTGCTTCAGGGCACTCTCAGAGACTGCTGAAAGTTCATTGCTACCTGCTGTTGGTGGGACACCCCAGTCAGGATGCCTGCCCTTGGAGAAGCCGTGGAGCCCGTGTGTCATTACTCCTGGAAGCCTGCTGGAAGCATCAGCCCATTTACTTACTGCACCAGTGCTTCCTATAAATATATTTATAACCCTGGCATGCCTGCTTTACCGTAATCTCAAGGGTTTGTCTGGTTCAGAGAAAGCCATAATGGGAACTGTAAACTTTTATGCTTGCCCTCTCTAGAAATTGTGTTGAAACTTTTATAGCAGAGATTTTTTTTACCTTTTGCTTGTTTCTCCTGAAATCTTATTCACAAAGCAATTCTATAAAGAATTTTAAACAGTGAAGTGAACCCAACCAGGTTTATTGTCTGCACCTGCTATGGCTTGCTGTCTAGACGCTTCACTTTAAGAGCTCTGTTGTCACAGTCTGAGTGCTATGTTCATTATAATAACATTGATGAATATTTTGTGCTTATCCTAATTACATTTACGTTGAAGACAGTAGAATACTGCTTAAGAAAATCCTTTCTTTATGGAAGGATGTCATACTTTCTTTATAAAAGTTTCAAAGAAGGGAGAACGGGAGAGACAAAACAGAGGTACAGAGGTGTTGATGTTATTCATATTTTGTCAAGCTTGCTCCTGGTTTTAGTAACTGGAGCAATTATTATTGTCATGCAAAACTTCTCTGGTTGACTTGCCAAAACTACTGCTGAAAACTTGAAGTATTTCATGAACATTGAAAAAGCACATGCAAAGTGTGCTTCACACTATGTGAGAAAAGCTGAGATGCACAGTTAATAGAGAGCTTGAACAACCTTCTGTGACCTTACTGAGGAAGATACCAATTACCTTGAGAAATGTTCATAATTGTCCATTTGTCAAGAGTTATCAAGTGATATCTGACTATAGTCTTCCGCATACACAGCAGATGCACTTGTGTAATCATTTTTGGTGAGGAACACTGTTTAAGAATGCCACAAGGGCTATTTCACCTTTGCAGCAGTTCTCAAGGGAATGCATCATTAATGTTTATAAAGTCTACGCAAATCCTTACTTGACAATCAAGGCCATTTACACAGATATAATATCAGTTTCCTTTTCTATTGCAGGACCATATCTCCTACATCCCTAATTAAATTCTGGAAGCTGGCTTCTCTTCTACTGCCTTTTGCTCCCTGAAGACCCCTGAGCAAACCAAAGTTGCTGGGAATTGTTCAGGCACTCTTTGCAGTTACAGAGGGTATGTCATCTGAGTAGTGAGACACATGCCCGTGTGACTCTAGTGACCATAACCAACTGTCATGCATAACTCACAGGATGAAATGTGTTCACACACGCAGTTGATGAATATACCTGTCACTGTAATAAATAGTCCAGCTAAGACCTAGGGGGAACGCAGGAGGAAATATATGGTCTTTATTCCAACCCCCAAATAGAATTATTTGCTCTTTAAATCCAACAATTTAGCCAAGCAGTAAACCGAAGAGAAAAATAAAATGTACAGCCTTATTAAATGCTACTTAAAGCTACCCAATACTAAACTAAATGTGAAAATGGTGCCTACTGTGGTTTTTCCTCTCACATGAATGGGAAACATTTCCTTATCTTGCATGCACCCATGCGAAGGCAATCAGAACAACAGACTCTCGGAGATGGGATCGCTCAGATTCTGATAGCTCAGGAAAGAAAAGGAGTGATGTGGGAAGCCAAAGCTTGTACCATGGCTTGCCCCTTTCTGCCTTGGTTCAGTGGAGACAGGAACGTGAACCATCATTATAAATGGGTCAGAGCATCTATTAACCAAAGCAGGAGAGATGAGTCTTTAGGGATTTTTTATCTTTTTCTCCCCCCTCCTCAACATACCTCTTCTCTCTGTTAAATCACAGTCCGGCACAGAGAGTTAGAGTCTCTGTGACATGCTCCATTTGGGCTTTCTCCCCTGCCAAGGCATATAACAAGAGAATGAAATGTTCCTTTTCTGCCCTGCTGAAATCATGCTCTCCGGCCTGTTATGAATTAGATTCACAGTCTGAGTATCTCCCTCTGTGATCAGCTTTCATTACTAATAACCAGCTCATTCTGCCTTGCAAGTCAGAAGCAAAAGCTTCTGACTCGGTTCAGACATTTCAAACAGAGAAGCACACAAAGACTTCTAATTAGTGCCTAAATATTCTACCTTGCACTACCTACAAATTAGTGTGAATGCAGGCTGCAGAGGCTGTTAAAAACCCAATCAAAGAAACTGACTGATCTGTGTCAGTGACCGGGTGTTTTTTTGCTGCCACAATGCAGGTGTGGGTGCAATTTGTAGCTTTTCCCTGTTTTAGCACATGATGTTGCCTAAGATTCAGGTTTCTTAAAATTGTGCTTCAGACCAGGTTATGCTGTTTGTCAGTTCATGGGCTGTTGTGTTTGTTTTTTTTTTTCTGTTGCTCCCTGACCTTACCTTTGCCTTCTGTATCAATGATGTCAGTGTCCTTGCCCTGCAGTTCCCTGTGCCTTTTTCTGAGATGCCCTTCATTTTGAGGCATATTTTTCCAGAATCAATTTGTCATACTGTTTCTCAGTCCTTACCTCTGCTAAGGAATTTTAAATACTCTTCCTCCTCTACTCCTGCACCCCCAAATTATTTTCAAAGCAGGAAAATCTGGGGAGAGATGATATATTTCAAATGGAACAAGTATCAGATGCTTATATATAGGTAAAAAATAATACTCATGTATTTGCTTTTATGCATTGTTGATCATTTCAGAGCAAAGGTTGCTCAACAAGGAAAATGAAAGCTTCTCTGTCTGCAGTATGCCATTGACTAGCTTGTGTATCTTCCTCATAAGCACTTTCATGCACAACTTCCCTAAATTAAATAGGTCATATTGTGTAGTGATTTATAACCTGGAGAAACATTTGATTTCAAAGGGACAGCACAGGGTATAAATCAAAGAATGAATTTGACCCAACAATCTCCCCAAAAAGACAGACTTTCAGAGCTCCTATTCTTTATTTCTGATACATTCCTTTCAGGATGGAGTGATAAAATTGAGCACATGGTTCAAGGTGAGCTCACACACTGATTTACTGAATGGCCTTACAGAGTTTTCAGAAGTATTCTCTATTCTCTCATTGTATTGTAACATCTTGTTTGGTTTTTAATCATTACTGAACACCGGGCAAAGATTTTCACTGAGCTGTTCACAATGATAGCCACGACGTTTTTCCCTGAGTACTTACAGTTAATTTAGACCCCATCAATGTATCAATTGTTCCTTCCAGTATGCCTTACCTTGCAGCTGTCACAATGAATTTCATTCCCTATTGTGCTGCTGAGATACAATGCTTTGTTAAGATCTTCTGTCCTTTGTAGATTAACCTACTCTCGATAGTTTTCAGAAAATAGTTTGATGGAAAATTTGCCAGTTCACAACTCTCATCTTTCCAGAGCAGTTACTAATGTTCAAAAAAACCCTGCAATCTCCAGAACAGAATGGAGCACTGAAGCTGACAATGTCACAAACATACATACCTCATTGGTCAATACAGCTTTACTTAATAATACATCCCTGAGACCCAGGAAAAAAGCGGCATACTTCTAATGAATTCCTCTGTACAGCGATAACAGGTTAACGTTTGGCTTCCTCATTAGATTAGAAATAATAGCATGTCGGCTTTACCCTGAGAGTCCAGGGAGGAGCCAGAAAAACCGTGGAGAGCTGCTTTCTGAACTGTGGCTCTGGGCAGAATGAGAGCAAAATGGTACTCAGCTGAAATGGCATTTTCTTGGATCAGAGATAAAACTCCTGGCAGAGAAGGATCTGACTGACCAGTGCAGAATTTTGCTGAATTGCCCTGCCTTTTTATTATACATTATTAGTACTTTGGATAGCATTCTGTTTGGAAACAACCAGGCTATAGCAACAGTGAACGCACAGCTTCCTTGCTCATTCATCTCTCCACCACTCCATAAGCCTTTTCCAGGGTTTAAGGCGACCTTGCAACTTATGAAGGAAAATAAAGGATTGGAGTTAAACATGTTATAAATCATTGACCTACCTGGATGGCAGCTGGTAAGGTCTGAATGACAGACTCCATGAAGTAGAGATAACTCATATTCTAACAGCAGCATTTTCAGCAGAATGGGATGACAAATAAGGGGATTGTCCTGCAGTTAGAGGAATGGCATGTTACAAACAGGAAAAAAGAACAATTATTGCAGCATTAAGCTGATAAGACCAGTATTTTAGAATGATGTAGTGAGTCCAAGAGTAACTTGCTCTTTGCTCTACTTACCCAGGTAGAGTGGATGTAATGTAAGAGGCCAGCCAGAATCATAGCAGTCTGTGTTGGCAGAGGAATCCTAATTTAGGGAAAGGAATTAAAAGGAACAGAGATGTCAAAGAAGAGCTGATTAGATGAAACATTTCTTCTGCCGGGATATGAGGACACTTTGAAGACAAGCTTATCCTGAGGAATGGTAAAAAGAAACTAATTCTTTTCATGCACTCATGCTGCAGAAGATAATGGAATTGCTTCAGGTTAAAATTAGAGCTGATTGAGACTTTAAACCAAGAGCCCTTAAAAACACATTTAAATTTTACTTTTTTTAAGAGAGTAATAAAGCTGGCAGTGTAAAATATTTCCTGGGTCCAATATATGTTACATATACAGGGACCTGTAGTTCAAATCTTTGGTCTGAACTGGCCTCACCTATCCCACTTAGGTGACCTAATTGCTGAGCTATTGGATGATTCATTACGAATTAGGGGTTCTTCCACTTATTTTTCTTCAAAAGGTTTTAAAAGTGATTTTTTTCTACTCAGGAACTTAAACCACACTTACAAAACCTCAAAATAACTTTGTGGGAGAGAAAATTGATATGCTACTCAGCATAGACACTTGGCTAGTCAAAGGATATTCAAGACCACTATGTAATTTCCTTTGTCATCATTCAATACTGCTTGGGATTTTTTGTACTTCAAACAGCTTTGTCTTTTACTTTCTTTCATTTCACATCATCTTCCACAGTACTTCTTATGCCTGCACCAATATTTTTGTGATGGAAACTGTCATTGCTCAAAAACTGTATCCTGCATGACAAACAGGCAAAAAGATGGCGCAAACCATGACAGAGTCTTAAAGATACTCTGAGACTATAGCAATGGGGAAAGACTAAAAGTTCATAACTGTTACACTTCTCCATCTAGCATATCTCTTTGAAGATTTATCCCTTACACCAGAAATACTCACGTGGGTGACCTTATACTACGTCACTGTAGTTTTAGGCAATTATTTTTTCCTCTCAGAAACCTTTCCAACAGCGAATCTTTTTCAAATACAAATACAATTTCCATTATGTACTACATTGAGCATTTATCTGATAATTATTCAATCAATTCACAAACCGAGGGAAATAGTACTATGCTTATTGCCTATTACAACTATTGCTATTATGCCTTTCTTTCATTTTTATTTTTTATGGGTATTTTTAGCAGCCACACACTGGACCTTTTTTCTTTAAATCTTTTATGTTTCTCCCCTCCATTCCAAAATAAAAACCTGTTGAATAGCGTGCTAGATAAAGCTTACATGTTTTAAAAAATAAAACAGGCAAATAATATATATAATTATATCTTTAATCTGCAGAAACAAAACTACACAACTGCCATATGCTTCTTTGAAACTGGAAACATTATAATTACTGCATTTTTAATAGGTACGTGAATGTTTAAAGAACTGTAATAAGTATACTGCAAACAGTAGAGTAGGAAAACACATAGAAACAACTACTTGCAATTCCAAATATTCGGAGCACACATCCAAGCTTTATGACATGTATTGGTGCCAGGGAGATATTCAAGGTCAGGCTTGATGAGGCTCTGAGCAATCTGATCTAGCTAAAGACATCCCTGCTTACTGCAGGGGGGTTGGACTAGATGACCTTTAAAAGTGCCTTCCAACCCAACACATTCTATGATTCTATGTCACTGCAACCTGTTACTAAACCACCTCATCTGTTCAATCAGGTTGCAAGATACGTTTTTCTTTGGTAGGAAGGTATTTCATTATTTTCTGATGGCTGTGCATCTGGATGGAGGGGATGAAGGCTTTAAATAATGCGATCCCCTTGCATAATTGTTTACAATAGGTGCCACTTCTCCCAGCTGTTATTTCTTGGCCCCAGCTGCAGGGGAGACAGGTTTCTGGTGCAGCTGCGAATGTATTGCGCTTTTGTGCAAGAAACCAAACATTAAGAGAAAATACTCCGAGGCTCAAGGCCTTAAGCTGGCAGAAGCAATGTACATCATTCAGGTAAACTGCTCAATGCCTACAGGGAGGATGTTGGCTGCAATGTACTTACCTCGGTCCTTGCCAACAAATTATAAGAGTGACTGTGATAAAAAAAGGAAAAAGCAGCAAAAGCCGTTGTACTCCAACTGCTGGAAACATTCTTTGGGCTTTATAGGACTAATTCTCATATTGTTTACTTATCCATCAGCTTAGAATACGATTCAAAATTATTGAAGTATGTCTAACACCATAACAAAAAGAGCAATGAACCTACTCTTTCAGGTCCCGGTTGCTGGGTCATACTAATAAGTATTTAGCGGGTTTTATTTAAGAAATACCTCTTCCAGTTTAGCCATCCTCTCCAGCAAAGCTGTTCAGGAGCAGAGCATTTGCTGAGAAATAGGTCAAAGAAAACAAATACAGTTAGAAAAGGAGCAATACCTGCTTCCGAACTCTTTCCTGTGCAATCCTTATTAAATTTTTTTTCGGTTTTTATTTTATCAATCTTCTATTCAATTTTAATTTTAATTAAATAATGAATGGAAACACATCCTATTTAGAATGACATTATACTTCAAAGCCAGAATTTGACAGGCAAATCTCTGGCCATTTCTTCATTGATATGGTAAATTAATGTATTTTTAGAAGTTTTTAAGGTAATTTTATATTCTATGGACTCATAGACCTACCTGAATTAGTCTGCTCAATAAGACACAATTCTATGCTTCCTTAAACACCAGGATTTCATCGATGTTAAGGAAAACTTCTACAAGTTTGGGGCACTTTTTTTCATGTTAGTCCAGGCTTTCTTCTCAGATGCTGCAGCAGTGTCTACTCTGCAAGTTCTGCTCCTGCCAATTTCCCAGAAATGTGGATTGCTGCCTCTCCTCAGAGGCAACTTCTTATGCTCAAAGAGACTGTCAAGCAAAACCCCATCTCTAGTGACCAAGGCCTAATTCTTTTTCTCCTGCTTCTCCCAATATTCTAGTTTGAATAATAGTTTTTTTCCAAAACAGCCTTAAATCGCTGAAAAGTTGTTTCATATACATATGGAAGTTTGACTTCCCTGCCCCAAAGTCTAAACCAACATTCATTCTCTATACTAACCACCATTCTCACGAGAATCCCCATAATTTTTCTCATGTTGGGCTTTTGTTTCTCTCTAAAGGCATCTTCTTGCTGTTCTCAGATGGAAGGAAAAAAAAAAGGCAAAAATCTCCTAAAGAACTTAAAATGTTTTGTTATTGTCGGGAAGTAGGCACTGAAGGCTGTCTTTATAAAGGCCTAGGTTGCAGAATACATTTCCTGCTTTTGGAGTTCACAAGCTACATATAATCAAGAGCCACTTTACTGTATGATTACTGATGACACCTACTAATTAAATTTCACACAGGTGAAACAAGATGTGTCTTTAGAGGTCAGCTATTGCACAGGAACTTTTCTAACTGCACCATGACAAGCCACAGAAAACAGCTCATTAAAAGGCTTTATTCGATTTAATATAAGACTTTATGACTCTCTCCTTCTTCCCTTCACGGAAAGTTATGTGCAATGTTTAGTCATGTCTGTGGTATTACTCCATGGACATTGAAAGTCATAACACATACATTATATAAGGGGAAGTTAGGAATGGGACTGCACTTGTCTAGCTCCTCAGTGCTTTTCATAGAATCATAGAATCATTCAAGTTGGAAAAGACCCTTGGGATCATCGAGTCCAACCATCAACCC
>VXAK01003182.1:47327-65392 GCA_013399435.1 Arenaria interpres
CTCAGCCTCCTCTTCCTCAAACTAAACAGTCCCAGCTCCTTCAATCGCTCTTCGTAAGATTTATTCTCCATAATTGGAGAATTACCAATTCTCCCTCCTCATCTGAGGGTGGGAGTGCAAAGCATTTCTCTTGAAGGCACCCACAGGTTTTACATGACCTGAGACAGTTAGACTACTGTGAGGAAGAAAGGAGAAACAGACTGAAGATGCTAATACGTCAATTATTTGACAATAGACTTGTCAGGGTTATCATATACATTTGTCAGGGTTATAAACAACAAAAGTTCTGCAGATAGAAGTTCTCATATCCAATGCCAGGTTTGAGGACTTCTTCCACCTTTGTACTTACCATGTCTGTCTTTGTGGAAAGTGAATGTAAGTAATAAGCAGTTTCACGTTTATGAAGTAGATATTTGAAATTTGAGAATTGGGCAGCAACAGCTGCAATTACTTGGTCAGGAACAGCAATCAGATCATTTTTCTAGATTGGAAGTTCAGGATTTGTTGTTTCTCATATTTATAAAAGTCTTCTGCAGTTTGTAGTTCCCTAAGAATTTTAACACACACACACAAAAAAATATCCATTTTGCTCATTTATGCTAATTTATTCAATCACTTTTCATTCCTTCAGATATAAGCGTTTTTTCCTTAAAAAAACTCAGGCATTTGCTTTCTTTTATAATATCCAAATGGTGGGTTTAATTATAATTATTGCCTCAGAGTTTGTTTATTATTACTTGCCAAGACTCCATGTGCTATATCAAATAATGAAAGTATATTTGTTTTGTCTTTGTTATTTAAATTTATTTCAAGAGATTTTTACCACCAAGCAGAAAAGGGAAAAGCTTCAGGACATTCCCCTTATTGTCATCCAGTTCCATCAGATACTAAATAAAGCAAGATAACAATTCACCTTAACATATTAATACTAACAAAATTAAATTTGTTTATAACTAGCTCCTCTTTTATAAAAAAATTATTTTTAGATGGGATTTTTTCTGAAGGTGTACATCTTTATCTGGTGATTTGTCTACTTATATGTGGCAGGAAAAAACAGCTTTCAAAGTATATCATAAATAGAAGCTACAGTAATTTGTGCATATGTTTCTGTGACAATTTCAAACCAAAACCAGACTACAAAATGCTAGAGCAGATTTTCAGTACTAGCATCTGGTGAATGCTGGATGCTAAAAAAAGGGACTGAAGTGGCATAGGATTTGTTTAAGAATAAACTATCTGTTTTCCTACCAGCAGATATATATATATATCCCAGATCTTGCCTTAAAGTTTCCTGCTGGAATACTAAAAGTTGTCCCAAGAGAAATATCAATGTTTTCCCATTTCATTTTAAACAATGCCATTAGCATCTAACCGCATTTGTCACTTTGAAGCAGTTGGCTTGCCTGATACCGGACCTGCAAGACCTCTGTTTCCTTGGTTTGCTGTTCCTTCATCTGAAAGATGCTTTGAGCTATAGCTGTGAGATATTTTTTTTCTGGAGATATTTTCCTGCTACACATGCAACACAGATCTGAACACTGGGCAATTTTAGGCTTCTGTTCTCAAGAATGTTTTTGTCTGAAAACCTGATATTACTTTCTTTTTTTTTTTTAATTCTGTCGGGGTTTCATTATCCTTTTTTATTTCCCACCCTCTCTCGGACAATATTTTTCAGTATATCACCTCACATTGCATGTTTATAGAACACCTAGAAAATTACTTCACAAATATAAGCCATTGGGCAAATATAGTACTTAAACTCGGAGTAAAACCTATTTTATTGACGCTGGCACTTCAAATGTATTGATACTCAGGAAACTTGGATTCAGAGGATTCAGGAGACACTGATTTTAATAGGTCTCCAAATCAAAATGTTCCTTTAGTGTATAGTTGTCTTTAAGAACCATGGCGGGGGATTGAAACTAGATGATCTTTAAGGTCCCTTCCAACCTGAACCATTCTATGATTCTATGGTTTATTGAGGATGAACAGGACATATGAACTATGTATACGAGTGGGAGGACATAGGAGACTATGTATCCAACATTTTCAAGGTTAGTTCTCTTAAAACATATTCATATTATTTTTATCTTTTTTTTATAAGATGGGAGGGGGAGAGCTTAAGAAAGACAGTAGTATAAAGTGTGCCACTTGGCTGCTTTTTTTACCTCCTGCAGAAAAGTTATGCCGCTGAAGCAAAATAAACATTTGGATACAGTTTAGCAGACCTTGTAAGGCTGTCATATTTCTTTTGAAACGTGATTTGTGGTATTGATTTTTTTTTTTTTACCTTGCAGAAGATCAGCTACAGAAATAGACATAATTTTTTTGAATAAGCTACACCAATTATCTGGCTGCCCACAGATGACAAGTTATTTATTTTTTCTCAGTGCAGCATGAGGGTCAGTATAATAAAAAACTGACTGGGACTATAATCAAAGGATATTTCTGCAAATCACTCAATGACAATCTGGGGCAATTTTCAATTACTCTCAGGGTAGATTTTTCCAATTGACTAGACAGGAAGTGGTAAGAATGATTTAAGAAATGCCTTGTAAGTGCTGATCTGAGAACTTAGTAACAAATATCATCAATCTGTATCCTTCTGAGACCAGAAGATTTACAAAATAGGGTATTGAATTTACATAAGCATTCAGTTATATAATTATATATATGATGGTTCAGTATCTGGGGCTTTTTAGTATTAAAAGGGAATAGCTATAGACTCACACTTTGACTGTTTGCAATTATCAAATGCTGCATTAGATTAATGACTGTCTGAACGCTGACACACTTTCTTTCTGAAGGTACTCACTAAGGTGTTTCACTGTATTACCAGCAGTAACTCGTGTATTTACACAGGTTTGATTTGAAAAGAACTCAACTGATAGCCTTGGCACAGCAAAAACTAAAATATAACTAATGGCCTAATAAATATCTTCCAGAAATTGTAAATTAAAACCTTCCTAGAGCTAGATATAGATATGCTACAACAGGATACATATTTTTCAGGTTATTTACTGGTCTTCATACAATTTTAAGTTTGCAGAAACTGAATGGCAGCATACCTAAAAATAAGCTGCAACGTGAGAAATACTGTTGTATTTGTATTACAGCTAACAAAGCTGTAGCAGAAACAAAGCCTCGTTACAGTTCCAAGTCCGGCGTCTTGGACTTTGCCACCACAGTAGCACAGGCACTGCATTGCTACCTTCACCATTATGTTGTCTCCCTCCTGGCACAGTCATCAGCATTTCACATATCTCAAGAGACACACTCTTTTTTAATTTTTTTTTGTTATTAATGTGATAGCAAAAATTCTTCAACACAGTGAAAATCTGTCCTGGTTTGAGGTGAAGTAGAACCAACTTCCTGTTCAGTAATTTTACTTCTTAGCTGGGCCTCTTTTAACTCGCTGAAATCAACAGTGTATAGTGCAGAAACTGTTCTCAGAGTGAAAAGACCTGTGCTTACAGTTGATGCCAAAAAATGGTAGGTAGAGAGGCTCTTGCCTGTGCTTATCGCTGTAACAATCAAGATCAGCTTATTTTGTTATTTGCCCCATTGGAGGGTCGGAAATGGAAAAGCACAGAGGGGTCCCACCTGCAGGGAGGGTTGGAGAGGAGAGAGGACCCAAAACTGACCAGCTGGGGTCTTCCATCCCATCTGCCCCATGCTTACTATAAAAGCTGAGGGATCAAATGGTCAGCTTCCTTTCAATGTCTGGTGTCTGAAGAGGACCCTGTCTGTTCATCTGCCTTTGATCCTGATCCCTGTGTTCCTGACTCTAGATCTGGAATCCAGTTCCCGTTCATTGCTGAGTCCAGTCTGGACTTCCCCAGTGCCTGCCAGTGACATCATCCTGGGAGATTGATATGGTTTTGTATATATTGTACCTATTTCAATATTTCCTTTTTATTTTATTATTCTTATTTTCACTGAAGTAGTTTAGTTCCTTCTAAACTCACAAATCTCCTTTTCTCTCCTCCTCCTCTCCTTGGAGGAGAGCGTATGTCACCTGTAATTAGCCTATTTGGCCTAAACCACTACACAGTCATATTATATGGTATGTTTTTGCACCACTGACTACTGCACCACTCCTCACTAACACACCTTCTTGAGAAGCTGTCTGTTAAAATATTCACATGCAGGCCCCCACCTACAACCCAGAATGGGAATTGTCAACCTAAACATCAGAAAAAATTTTCTTCCATAACATTATCTGTATTTCTGAAGATGATAAACAGTGCCAGATTTAAGCAACATGGAGTTTGGAGATGATTGTTTAGGGGAAGTCTGTCTACAGAATTAGCAATTAATTTCTCTTAGGTACTTGGACTTTGCTTTAAAGATACACATACCAGCAAAGTTCAGCATCTGAGATCCTGTAATGTCACAGCTCATCCCAATTAGCATGTTTCCTTGTGAGAGAGAAAAAGAAAATACAGTTTTAAAAATTAAACAGGAATATCTCAGTGCTCAAGTAAATTGTTCTTTCTTAATTTCCTTTGGGAGCAGCCCTAGTACAGTCAGATTATTGTGAACATTTTCTTTAGAGAAAGCATTTTAATAAGAAAGCTGTAGTTTGCTCCTATGGCCGAATTAAAAAACAATTAGTAAATATGTATTAAGATTCTGCACACATGGGCAGTTAGCTCAGTGCAATGAAGCAAACAAGTGAACAACTGTTAGCACACTGATATGGAGACCAAATTTGCTGGAACCATCTTCTTTATATAGTGCCATTTATCCTGAATGATTCATACACTTACCAAAACACCAAACGTGAACATTTTGATGTGTAAAGTGCTATATCTACATTAATTTCTGTGCTGAAATGCTAATTAAACTGGTAATTTTCATTCATATCTCTTGCTATTATATTTGTGTTCAAAATTACAATAGATGCAATCTGTGTGTATTTTTTTTTTGAATTCAAGTAGTTCAGAATTAATTTGAAGCCGTACAACAGCAATCATACTCTAATTAGTGAGATAATCAATTAATAAGCTTCTAACTAAGGGTTCTCATGTTGTAGATAGAGATTATTTCAGCTGGGATGAAGTGCAATCTTTGTAATAAAAAAAAATTGTAAAAAAGCATCAGTCTATCCTACAGCCAGGAGATCAAGATACATTTGTTTGTTTAAAAGGTATCACTGCGCTGTGACTGTGATTCATGTGGCTATAACCACAAGACTTCCATTAAAATAACAGCTTTCTGTGGCCAAAACAGCATGCCATTCTTAAAGTGTTCACACTTACTCTCTTCAGTTAATACATGCAAAGTGACTCCATAAAGCCATTAAAGCAAATATAATAAGTGAGTTCAAAACAACTGGTTATTTGTACGTGGAATTAATTGAAGGATGCAGAGAAGAATTAGGGGGGAGGCTGAGATTAATAAACTTTAAAGTGCTTCTTGTGCCAAATGGCCTTTTCCCCTGTAACTGTAAACAAATTTATATTTTGAACAATTTTAGACCCCAATGTCCTGCATTAGCAATGGCATCAGGTTCCTCCCAGAACTGCTTGCATTGCTTTCCAGCCAGAAAATCCATGACACTAACCTGAGAATTTGTGATCCACAGAATAAACTGGGCAAGATTATTTTTTCTTTGCCAACTTGACGAGCTACTTACAGGAATACCTTTGGAGTCCTTTTGTCATGGTAGTTTTAGCATCAAATTAAGGTTACCATGAGGTGTGCCACTACTGACAGATGTATTCATCTGTGCATCTCTAACAATAAATTTCTGCAGAATGTGCTGAACAACCATTAATGTGGAATAAGACATAATCCCTAGACTGTGGTGCACAAGGGAATTTAAATTCTCTACTCTCATTAGACTGCCATTGCTGCATTATGGTGAGATACATGGACCTGACAAAACCTACAGGACAAAGGTTCAAAACCTTTATAATAAATTTAAACCGCAAGCAGATTACGAAACGGTACCACATGAAGAATTAACACAGCTAATCCTGTGCTTTAATAACGAGTATATGCTTTAATATGACCTGATTAGAAATGTGTTGGAGTGATTTTCCTGTGTTGGGTGTTTTGGGTGGTTGGGGTGGGGTTTTTTTAACAAGTCATTATGAATTCCTATCAGGAAAAACAAGATGAAATACTTATTTTTTAGACTGAAGTAAAATATTCTATTTTACTTATTTTCTATCTCACTGAACTGAAAGAGGAGCTTACCAATGAGATACAACTATACAGAAATTTATCTTTTAGCTATTTTTTGGATTTCAGCTAAAAATTTCAAGGACTTCTATAAACATTGTGAATTCTAACACCAAATTCATTGCAAGGATTACATTGTAAGTTATAAACCTGGGATGCAAAAAACAGGCGTCAAAGCTACTATTCTCTGTAAAATATAATAAAAAAAATACCCCCAAAACAAAAAAAAGTATAAATCAAAAATCAGAACTTTTAAAATGATCTTAAAGATATAAATATGAGGAAGAAACATATTTATCTCTCCATTCTTATTGCTATTTCATAGAAGAATTCAATATTTCTACTTAATATTCCTACTTTTTGTTTCTTTTGAAAAGAAAAATTGGCGCAATAAAAAGAATTATGCTTTTATGTAATTTTATGCAGAATCAAAGCTCTTGTTAGCATCTGCACACCTTTTGGGTATGTTTACTTGCTAGATGAAGTTATTGAAAACCATAAAATTAAATAGGACTATTGAGAATATACCTTCACTTTTTCTAGTACAACAGCCAAAATAATTTGTGTCTGCATTAATTTCTCCTTCTGACACTTAAGTAACTTGTTTTCAGGTGATATAAAAATGGCTAACCTTCTTTTTACATTGATTATTAAAATAATGAAAACAAGATTTTCACTCAGTATTAGTAAGCACTGGCATTATTTTTTTGTTTTATTTCTAGTAACACTTCTGCAATGGAAAAACCCCATAGAAATAAAGTTATTAAATATTCTATTGTAGACTTATCTAATTAGTTAAATCAAAATTGATTGCAACAAAATTTGTGTTACAACATAAGTTTGAAATCAGGGAAGCATTCTTGCTGATAGTCTAGAAGGTTAGGTTAAGCCTGAGATAAAATTATCTAGTAACCCAAGATGCATGCTCTTTGAAATGCCAACACAACTTTTCCTTTTTTCTCCCTCTCCCCCCCCCAATTCATTATCTCAGTACTTTGAAGATTATCTTGATAAATATCCTGAGTGTAACTATACCACCATAAAAAATAATATTTTCAATAAATATTACTGGAATAATTTTTACTTATTAATTCATAAGTAGACAGATAAAAGAATAAAATTGTTTGTGGGAGCTGCTCTCTCTCCCACTATAGTCTTCTCATCAAAATATGCTGCATTTTTCTCAGAATATTTCATGCTGTGGACAAACAGGTGATTGCAATGATGGCCAAACTATGATTATTCATCCAGAATATCTGACTACTCATTTTTCTAAATCCTAAAAAGCTTTCTTTTCTAAAAAGCTATTCAAAAGACTCACTTCTACATTTTCCAATTCCCTTCCTTTTCATAAAATTCCAATACTAAACATTATACTTACACATCATTTCATTTAAAATGTAAATAAGATATTTTAATCAGTATTGCTATGATTGATATAGAAGCTTGCTTTGATATCTGCTGAATAAAAGAAAACACTGCTACTTAATAATTCTTTACCTCTTTCACATAGTTATGTTTCCCAGTGGAGTCTCTGCAGTTTCGTAAGTTACTGGGATAATACATGTGTTATCTCATCAAGCCCTGACCTTCTACATTCAGCATAGAAATGGAAGAAAACATACAACTTTTATTTGAAAACAAATACCAAGGAGAGATCTTCTGGTCTGCTGATATTAGAATTAAATATCTTTCTTTTGTAACGTACATTATATGTCAGAGAAAACTATTAATTATAAGGCTACAGAAGTGTACAAGAGTGTACGTTTCAAATTAATATCCTCTTAATAGAATTTCCTGTGAATCCAGTGAATGAATAAAACAATTTTCTTAGAGCTCCAACAAAAGATCATTGAAGGCTATCAGAAATTTTTGCACAATTTCTTAAGCACTGGCTCAGATTCTGCTGCTGTGATTGGTGAATGAATCAATCCATTTTCTAAAAGGCTACCCCCATGTCTCTAGCAACGAACAGCAAAATTCCAGGTTTATCACAATACATCTTCCAGTAATATTTATTCACCAGCAAGAACACCATCAGTTACACTTATAAATAGTAATAAAGTGCATGATGAGAGTTTGTGCAAAACTCCTTAGTGGAATCCTGGCTGTCAATGACATTGTTCAGAAAAGAATCTAAGAAACAATCAGGGTGTTTTATAGAACACAGTAGTTGAAACAGCAGGAGCCTCCACAAAACATACAGCTGCCTGACAATTCATGAATCTTACCCGAGCCTTTTCCATGAAGAGTGATAGACGGATGCAAGATCTGGCCCCCTGATTGCTGAAGAAATATGGATCCGTGCATCTGAAAGAAAGAGCAGGCACCCTGTTGGGAGTACAAGAGGAAGTAAATGAGCTCCAGGAACATCACTGTAGTAGAAAAGTAAATAAGAGACAAAGTAAAGGAACCTTTTTTTTTTTTTATTAAAGCACTCACGAAAAAGGGACTTTTGGCAAAGGAAGTGTCATGAGACAGGATTCTGAACATTCTTTGTCATACAAATTGTTTCTCAGTTTTGGAGGTCAAGTCAAGGCAAAATTCAGTAGTGAGGACTAAGCTCTGGGTGAATTCCACAGTACAAAGAGGTATAGAGTCACCCCCAGCCCCAAACAGTTTGCAGTCTAAATAGACAAGAGAGCAAGTGAATGGTTCTAAGAAGTAAAAAGCACAGGAGGATGAAATGACTTGCTCAGTAACAGCATTAAGTGTAAAACCTAGTTCTTGTGTGCTCTCTTTCAACATTTTCTCTGCCTGGCCACAAAGCTTTCTCTTTCAAATGAATATACTTTTTCCAAGAAAATAAAGTCACAAGACATGTATGATATATTTTAGGGAATATAAGCAGACATTCTTGATAAATTCAGGGTGTAATTAATTTCATTGTAATTTTACCTTTATTAAGGGATTTACTGCTGTTAATGGTAAATACTTAGTTTGTCCAAAGCATACACATTTTCCAACTAAGCAGATTATCTAATCCCTAGTAGTATAATAAAATAACAGCAATTGAAAACAGAATATATTCACAGTGTAACAGTATTGCCAATGCCAGATCCTCTGCTAATCCATTTAGGAGGAAACTGTATCACTTAGTGTTGAATCTGTCAAACAGAATGGTCAAAGTTTAGAAGTAGTTTTCATCATCTGTGTTTCCTCTGAACTGTATCAGATAATAGCTTTTAATCAAAACCAGCATTTTTAGCCTACTAGAAGTGACAGCTGGGATGCCAATAGAATAGTATCTGGCAGTGTATTTGTGATATAGGCTACAGTATATTATAGTTGATTCTGCTTTGTGGTTGCTGGTTTACATACTTTTAAAGAATTTTGAATATTCAATATGATTGCAAAAAAAATTTTACCTCAGTCCTTCTCCAAAATTTTGCTACAGCCATACTACTGTGAATCTCTTCTGTTCTGAGCCTGCAAATATTTTCACACTTGCTTAATAATTTCTTAGCAATTTCACAGTAATATGCAAAACCATGTGTGTAGGAGCGATCAACATGAGCATATCTTTTCTGATTATCAAAATACTATTTTTTAAAAAATATTTGGGGAACTTCTGATAAAATTGAATTGTTTGATAACCAGAAGATTATAATATTTGTACTCATAACTCCTGAATTATTCTGGGAAGCTTTGAATGACCAAACCTTAGCAAATAACCAACAGCATATTTTTGTTGAGAATGCAGTTATTTGAAAAGTTCTTCCAAGGTAATGAAATTGTAAGTCTCTATTCTCCCAGATCCATGCCTTATTCTATTTTTAACTTATTGCTGCGTTTATGCCCCCTGCAATTTCAGGGAGAGCTGGTAGAGAGTGAAATCAAGAAAACTATCTCAGAAGCATCTCCTTCAATGACCGTAGACCTACATGCACGTGCATACACATGTACTTTGAAAAATCTCAGCTAGCACTACTCCCCAGTTGTTTTCAAGATAAATTTTAGTTCTACCAGAAAAGGCAAAGTACAGGCAATCCTTTTGGGGTCTGCCAGCCAGCATATCTTAGTTCATATGCTCTACTATCCCTATTCCTGTTGTCCCCAGAATACTTTGTAATTTACAAAAATCACAGTCATCTTGAGATTCTGCAAATCACTTACCTCCAGATCTTCATTTTCACATTCATGGCCTGTATCACTAGTGTTGAAGGGGAATTTAAGTCCGTTCAGCAAAGTTTGGTTATATTTGTATTTTACAAAAGACTTCCTTCCTAAAAAATAAAAATATATTCCTCGAAATATTTGAAAGAAAAATGGGCAGTGTATCTTAAAAATGAGAAAGTCTACATGGCTTATAGGAGCAGCTCCAAAAAAATGGTTAAGGTATTAACTAAGGCCTAGTTCTTTAGGATATATAGCATATGGTGCAGTTCCAATGATTTCAGTGTAAAGTATGCTGAAATGTTGTGCATAACAATTACTTAGTGCAGTGTATTTATTTATAATTGCTGTATAGCTGCTTAGACTTGAAATAGTAAAATATTTGGAGATTTTGCAGAACTCTTTGCTCCAGTGCTTAAAACATTGTAATAGTGATTTTTTTACCTGCTCTCTAATTTTTTAACACACAAAAACATTTTATGTAGCATTTAAAGTTTGTGTTCGCTTTTCCCTCTTCCAACACCTAGTGTTTCAGTAGAATCATAGAATAATATGTTTGGGTTGAAAGGGACCTTTAAAGGTCACCCAGTCCAACCTCCCTGCAATGAACAGCGACATCTTCAACTACATCATGTTGCTCAGAAAAAAAAAATCACCAAAGTGACTAGAAATAAAGGAACTATGGTATTTTCTTCTCAAACACTTTTGTCCTTTTTGTTTATTCAAAGCAATCCAGCATCAGGTATTCTCAACACCAACTGACATTTCACATTTTTAACTTAATTCAGCTTTACTGCTTTCCCATCCATTCTTCTCTGACAAGGAAAATATACAACTTGCTGTTATAAATACTTTATGATGACCCTGTCTCCCATACTCTTCATTCTAATCATAGCTATGCCACTACCATTCATGTCAGTTTAGATATATGGAAGAACCATAAAAGTAAAACCTTCTCTCCCTGCTCTCTCTGAATTATTTTTCAGAGGGCCATCAAAACAAAACTGAAATGAATTCATGTGGAATTTCAGAGCACTAACAATTACTTTTTCCCTCCTCATAGAGGAAAGTGAGGTAAGTGCAATGATGTCTTCAAATTTCTGATTGAAAAATAAGCAGCTTCCATGTCCGCTTTGTAAATTTATTTGATGCTAGAATTTCACCAGCCCAAGGAGGTGCACATACGTCTTAGTTTTCTGTTCCTGTACGCTCTTCAAACAAACAAAATAGGTAGGAAAGGGCAATGTTTTACTCCATACTGCTTTGGATGGCAGCTGAGGAAACAGTTGCTGAAGATGTACAACTGTGAGGACACTTAGTCATAACTGCAGCAGACCAATGTGAAGTAACTTCACTCACCCTCTAAGTAAAGGTCAAAAATCCTACTGCAGCCAGAAGAAAGGATGTTAGCACATCAAAAGGGACCATACTACAAGGACTAAAATACTCCCTGATACAAAAGCAGGAGTTCAGTGAGCAGGGAGAGAGAAAAGTAATACTTACTCACTAGAAAATAAAGGTTTTCCAACCCTGTCCACTGGTTAACAGATTAAACTACCAAAATTACTACAGGGGAATGGCCTTTTTAATTGTTTATGAAGGATAAATTGCTGAATGTTTTTCCCAAGTTGAATATGTTATGCTTATTCTTAATTCTCTTTGAAACTTTCATACACATACTGTGCTTACAAGAAGGAAATTGACCACTGCACCTTTGTTGTACCTGACAGAGCCATCCCAAGAGTTCTTTGGGTCTCAATGTTTTCTTAAAGGAGTGCATACCCATCAGGTGCAAACCCTCTCTGCCCTTGCCCTGGGCAATATTTAGGATGGGTACCAACTCATTTGCATGTTGTCTTCCATGCCTGGTATCCTCTCCTCATAAGCAGGTGGCGAAGCAGTAAATGCAGATAGCTAAGGGTGACATTGTGGTGGGTGTTTTCTACAGGCTGCCTGAAGAGGACAAACAAGCAGTTGAAGCCCTTTAGAAATAGATAGGCTAGGCCTGGTCCTGGTGGGGGACTTCCTCAACCCCGATATCTGCTGAAGGGATAACTCAGACGGACCTAAGCAATCCCGGAAGTTCCTGGAGAGCACCAAAGACAATTTCTTGACCCAACTGACAGGAAACCGTAAGTAAAGGTGCTCAGTAAGACCTCATACTCACCAACAAGGAGGAGTGAGTGATGAATTCATTGGGAATGTGGATGTCAAAGGAAGCCTCGGATGGAGTGCACACAAGATGGAGTTCAGGATCTGGAGGGGATGAACAAAAATAAATAAGAGATTACATCCCTGGACTTTGGCCTCTTCAAATATCTGCTTGGAAGAGTCCTAGTGAAATGAGAAATGTCTGATCTCACAGTCCAAGTTCCAGGACTTATTTCTTACTTGCAAAACTACTAGGTTGTCATCCCAACAGTAATAAAAAAGTTCATCACTGTGTATCTATTTCTAGTTATTCAGAATAACAGTAAAGTGTTCAACTTTTTTTTTGGACTAAGTACCTTCTAAATCAGCATGCTCATAATATGAGCAAAGAATTTTGCTCTGGATAATGCTTCTTTAAAACATCAGTTGGGGAAAAATATTTCCTGTTAATGTTCTAGTAAACATTTACATGGTTTTAGCATATAATTCAATTTTCTCAGTCATTTACCATTTAAGTTAAAATAAGTTTCCTCGAGCTATTTTAGTGTAATATATATGATTTATACTCTGACTTCTCCAACCATATGGCTCCTGTCCATGCTTCCCTGTGGTGTTTCTTACTGTACCTCTTGCAGAAGTGAAAACTATGACTCTCTCACTTGGTAACCTCTGTCAAAACCTTCCTCCCTGCAGGAGGGATGCAAAGCCAAGGACACAAAGCCCTGCTCTGGTACAGCGTGTTACTTAACCTTGGCTCAGGCCTCAGAGAAAATTGCTGAGCTGTGAGAGAGCTATGAAAATTCTGCAGAAGGATGAGAGAGGTGAAATTGCAGAGAGAGGTCAGACAACTGAGATGGGGAGCACGAGTAGTCCAAGAATTCAAGGGGAAAATAAGAAAATTGCCAACATGAAAAGGTATTAAATGCTTATGGGGAAGAATGGGGATCCTATTGGGGGGCTAGCTCAAGTCCTTGGGGCTGCCCACTCTGATGGAGCTAGTGGAGGATGGGAGCTCAGCAACATCAAGGACCTGCTCAGGAGCTGCAGGATTGCAAACTGTCCCTTCCTGAATGGTGTCTGCCTGGCCAGCAAAAGGCTCTGAGTCTTTGACCTGAGCAGTGTGCTCAGCCTAAAAGCTTCCTAAATCCCAGGTATCTTTTGTGTGTGTCAGGCAATAAACTGTTGTTTTGAAGTCACGCATATCTTGCTTGCAAAGCTTCTGTGTACCAGGTTAATGGTGCCTGAACAAGCTAACCCCAAAGAGGGGTGTTAACAAATGGCAGTCCTTCTTATATATGCCAGCTGAAATTAGCTAAGAATTAGGGAACAGCTTGAATACAAAAGCTGTTTGGGTTAGAGGCTGGATAACACTGAATTATTTCTGTCACCTGAAATATATTTATACTTTGAGTCAAGAACATGTAGGCTGAATGTCTCTTGAGAGCTTCCTTTATCAACTTGTTTCAGCTGCAACTCCAGTGAAAATAAGAATTTTTTTTCCTTCAAACTAAAACATGTTGACAATGTAATAAAAAGTCTATCGTAATGGAGAAACCAGTCGGTGCTTACTCTCAGTCCTTAACAGAAAAAGTTTCTGTAAGCAGTGCTACAAATTGTGTTACTTTTTACCAAATAGCTCCTCAACAGAAGTACCATTCTGGACGGTGACATGTTCTGTAACGCAAGCAGAGTCAGAAAAAAGACACAGTTTGCAGCTGCTTTTGCACCTCACGTCCTAAATTAATTCTTCAGATCTGGACCACACGATTCATGAGAGTCTTGAATTCTATGCTTATATTTGCAGGTGAAGATAGACTTGTGATTACTCTGCAGAGAGGACTTGCCAACTGTGAAGGCAAATACCTTGCGAAAGTAGTCATCTGAGATCTCCTGTGTCTAAGCATACCTAAAAGTTAGTGACTATCAGGTGTCTGGAGACACATCTGGGATACTGGGACATTTCCAAGGATACTGGGAGTGGTCTGTAGGCCTATCATGGAACTTTTAGGGCAGGAGGTAAATTGCTAAGCTGCTGACTGTGACCTGGCCCACAGCTGAGATAGGTAGGATGTGGGAAACTACTGGACAGAGCACAGGAAACTGCTGAACGCAGCAAAGAAGCATGACAAGGCAACAAAAACGTCCAACAGAGCTAACTATGAGAGGTTATTGGTTTTTCACAGCCACATAAGGGACAGTTACATGACAGATGGCTTCATAGAAAACTGTAAAAGACAATTAAGGGCATTTTGGCAAGTGCAGTCTTGCAAGGCCAACAGCACCTAGAGGACTGCCTCAGTTACACCAGGTAAGGCCATGATTGTCTTAGTGTTGATACCAGCAAATCCAAATTTTTGTACAGACCTAGCAAAACAGGGAGCAAAGGGAAACAAGTAATTAGGGGATGGGAAAGGGGACGTACAAGAGTACAATCTATTCCATTCCCATCAGCTTATCCCAAAAGCTTCTCTTAACATGCTCTCTATCCTTTCTGGAAGACCAGAAGTGGAAAACATTTTGACTGCTTCGGGATAGCGAACAGTGGGTCAGGACAGAGAAACGTCTTTGTGCTTCCTGGCCTTCTTCTGTGGTTGACTGGAAGGTTCAAGAAAAGAAGTATATGTGAGAACGGATTAACTGGAGCAAGGAATACACTAGATGGAATAAAAAAACCAAAACTTCTAACATCCCTGTCAATTAGCTGAAAAACATGCACTTAAGGTGCTCACAGAAGCCAGTGCATTGTATATACAACTTTCAAGAACATTACTGCTGGAAAACCTCAGCATTCCAGGTAAAATATCTGCCTATTCATGCTGCTGCTTGACAAGCCACTAGTCTGCAAGCGACAGAGTTACAGGGCAAAAAATATGCCAACCCCAATGTTTTCATGGCTTTTTTGAAAGGTTTACAGTTTGGCAGGTATAGAAAATGTGGTACAGCTTAATGATTAATTTTAAGATAAGTGAATAGAGACTGTAAAAATAGTAGTATTTCATGATGTTTTCCTGAGAAGAGGCATCTTAATTGTAAAATGGGAGGCAAGGAGATTGGATTGAATGCTTTTGAAGGAAAAAAGCATTGAGAAAAATCTTTCTGAATTTAAGGGCTGCAAAAATAGCTCAGGTAATTGCATCTTTCTTACGTTTCTCAGAGATGAATATTTTGCCCCTTTGCACTCATGCATGACTCACACGAGGCCTCTTTACTTAAGCATGTGCACAACTTGTCATGCTGGTTACTGAAGACAGACTCATCATAGCACATGTTTCAGAAAAAGTGAACTCATAGCTGCTTCTGGTCCAGCTCCACACAGCAGTTTGTCTGCACCTTACCAGGCATATGTCATCTCTTGACATCGCTACAGAAGATGCTCTATTCAAACCCTGTCCTCATTAGTAATGCAAAATTGCCAAATGATACTTCAGCAAAGACCCTATGCAAAGCTGAGCAGAAGCAAACCTCAGGAAAGGTCGGCTGAGCAAACTCAGTCTGGAAGAAGAAATGGGATCATGTCTTTATCTAAATTCTGAAATTCCTCAGTGCATTCAGGTAGTTTTCACAAAGTACTTCACCTTCACTGGTGAGCGTGTGGCAGGCAATAAAGAACTGTAATTGCTCTTAGCGCTTCCTTATTCCTCATTTCTATGTGCACTGCAGACTTGCTCCAGGACTACTGCTTGTAGCTGTGCATATGAGCTGATGCTCATAGCTGAGCTCATTTCTGCTCATCCTTGCTGAATATGGCACTCAGGACTATAGATTTCTGCTCTTGTCCCTAGGAAGCAGGTGAGAAACGCGTGCCACTGATTACAGGAAAGCAAATAATTCAGGACCCCTTGTTCTTGCTATTTTGTGGGCAGAATCATAATACGTAAAACAAGATATCTAAGCTTTTCCATTATTTCTTTTTCTCTTTTTTCTTTTCTGCTACAACTCTGGTTTGGTGATGAATATTTACAATCCTTTGTTCATTCTCTGCTGGAAAAATTTTAGATCTGTTTAAAACCCATGCTTTTAACTAATCTAACCTAAATGTCACATTCCTTGTCCACCAATACATTCTACTATCATGGTGAGAGGGGTCCTCACGTTTTCTGTCAGTGTCTTGTGCATTCACTGTACTTGATACTGTAATCATGCAGAAGAAACCTTTAGCTATGTACGCATTCTAAAAAACACCCCAAGTTCTTCTTTTCTCGGAGAAAAGGTAATATGTGATCCAAAACTTTTATTTTGCCAGAAGGAAAGGTCATTCATCAAATGCAATTTGTTTCCTCCTTCACCTTTCCTCCCCTAAGCTCTGTTCTCTCCTGTAACATGTTTCCCTAGTTTCCAGCTGCGAAAGATTACTAATGGCTGAGTGAGAATTCAACACTGTACGTCACACCTCACTGCCGATCTGCCAATTCCTTGAATGTCTGGAAGGGAGGGGAGGAAGGGAAATGGTAGATATAATTTGTCTGGACTTTCAAAAAGACTTCAGCAAAGTCTTTCACAGAAGGCTATTATGAGAACTAAGTAGTCCTGAGGTGAAAGGTAAAGGTCTGCCATGTATTAGAAACTAGATAAAAGAGGTAAAAAACTAAAAGCAGAAATAAACAGTCAATTTTCAGGCTGGCAAAAGGTTAACACTGAGGTTCAGTAAGTCTTGGAGAGACTTCAAGGACAACAGTTACTGAACATGTAATTTACCAACAAACTCAAATAAACAGGAGATTCTAATGTAGGTGGCATTTGGTGAGTAGCCCTTTCCATACAGACTTGGACTTACAGGTCAAGACCTCAATTTCCCTCCTCTCTGCTCCAAGGTTTGTAGGCAACAGACATATCATTTCAAGCTCCCAAGTGATCTATTGTGATTTGAGCTTTTGGGAATACTTGAGGAAAGAGCAAAGACATAGCAAGTTTCCAGCCTCTTGAGCAGCAAACTTTAAATGAAGTCCAGAGGGCTCTCATCTTTTATCACATAGAATTCATTCAGCTGTACTCACAGTATATGACCCTTAAGTAAGCAAGCCCTCTGAAGCTGATATAATAGGACTTCTGAAAGAAGGAGAAATGAGAAAAAATACCTGGAAAAAAATAACGTCTCTCAGCAACACATTGTAGAGAATGATCAGGGACCAGACTTGTACAGGCATTTTCTTAATCCTAAATTACAAACACCAACACCTCTCTTTCCCCAAAAACATTTTCATTCTTTGCAATATGGTGATAGAAGATTTAATTTATGATGGTAGATAGTTTAGTCCAATGCATCTACATTTGAGATAGATAGGTGCAAATTAAAATGTAACTAATGAATAGTAGTGTTTTTGTGGAACGCATTCAGTGACAAGTGTTGAAAGCTTATGGGCAGGAATTAGAGACCAGGGCAACAAGGGGAACCTTGTGATTGGTGTCTACTACCGGCTGCCTGATCAAGGGGAGCCTACTGATGAAGCCCTCTTACTCCAGCTGCAGGAGGCATCATGCTCAAAGGATCTTGTCCTGCTGGGAGACTTCAGCCACCCTGACATCATTCCTGGAGTGCCTCAACGATAACTTCCGAAGACAGGAAATAGAAATCCCCTACCAGAAGGGATGCGATACTGGACCTGATA
>VXAK01003183.1:575-15441 GCA_013399435.1 Arenaria interpres
ACAGAGAATGGAGCTTCCCCCCCTCCGGGAACCGGCTGATTATCGCCTAGAGTCTGAAATGTTTGAAGTAGCGGGGCGGGGGTGCCCCGAGGGGGGGTGGCAGCGGCAGCAGAGACCCCTGCCCTTCAGCAGCCCCGGTGGGTGACGCGCAGCCGGACGCCGAGGTTGCAGCCCGGCCTAGAAAAGTCGCTGGGATTTGGGTCCCGCGTCACCCCGAGGGCACGCGGGTTGGGAGCGCTCCCGACAACCGGGAATAGGGCAGGGAAACGGAGGGAGAGAGCCCAGGAAGGAGATAGGAAGGTGAAGACGGGCTTCTCGCCTCCCTTCCTCCCAATCTCGCCTTAATTGTTTTTCTCGTTTTTTCCCTGCCTCTTCTCTCCAAACTTTGCAAGTTTTCCATTAGTAAAATTTTCTTGCAGCAGTTGTTTCTGCTGTAGAGCACAAACCCTTTCTGGTGGAGCCAGCTCTGCTCTGGGAGCGGGGCTGACTCAGCAGGGCGAGGAAGCCGGGGGGCTACCAGCAGCCATGGCTACTGGAGGGGCTGGAGCCTCCCCGTCTGTCCTTGGCGTGAGGAGGGCCATGGCTACTGGAGGGGCTGAAGCTTCTGGACTGGAGCTCCAAAGTGGAGGATCCACGTCCCAACTTCTCCCCCTCTTAGCACTTACTTGTCCCTATGGAGAAGTGGGGTGCGAGGGGAGGAGAAAGCCTGGAGAGGTGGAGATTCATCTGGCCGTTCGCCTGCTCATGCTGATTTCAGGTAGAAATGAGTTATTGGTAAAGCTGTTACTTTTGCTCTGCACACACGTGCAGCAAAGGGCCGTTGTGACTATCGAAGTGACTGAAGCATGAAAGACTAATTTCCAGCCCTAGTGGGGATCATGGATTCACAGAAAAGTCTTCAGCTGTTCTTTGAAGAGGCCAACCTGCTTTTCCGATAACTTGATCGGTATTTTTCATTAGAACTGTCGAAAATAATTTTTTTTTTTTTTTTTTTCCTCCAAAATGCTATTTGTTCAGAGTAGAATCGCCAAAGACCAGTTTGCTCTGCTCTTTGTGGAAAGAAACGCTTACCACGGTCTCCCACCGAGGCAGCCTCCACAGTAGTACTGGAGGCAGACACAGCATTTGTCAGGAGTTGAATTGATAAATACAGCAAGTGAACTTGCTTCTTGTATGCAAAATAAAATGCAAAGTAAGACACTCAAAACTCATTAATGTATCTGCAGACAGTAAAAGCTTATTAAGCATTTCACAGAAAAGATAGCTGAAGTGGAGCAGCAGCAGTTAGTACAAGCAGGATCTGTCTGAAAGACATCTTTTTTAGGTAGAAATCCCCGGGTTGATGGGACCCGTGGAACACTGCTAAAGAGGCGTGAGTTTTAAGTGTGATTATGTTCCATCTATTCTTTTAGGGATTACGAGAAAGCGCCTGGGTTCCCAAATGGCAAAGTTGTATCTTGTGGCTGAAGTAAACTTAGCTTATCTAACCGAGGAACTGCAGCGTGTGAAGGGGCTGGCTGCTGTTTTGTCTGGTTAATTTTAAGGATTTATTTTTAGTTTTTAGTGGATACCAGTAACAAGATCATGAACTTGACCTGCCCGTCAGAACCTTGGCTGCTAGTTGTGCTTTCCCATAGATGACATGGAGAAAATCAAGCCTACTAGAAACTCTCTTCCCCAGAAACCATAAACTAGACAGAAAAAAGACAGTAAACCCTCAGAAATGCCTTCAGGTTGGCACTGGGCTTCCCAGACCGTGTTACTGGTCGGTGTGTTTTGTGTGTCGCTGGTACTCAGCCTTTAGGGGTGGGAAGGAGTGCTGTGTGTCTGAGGGGTTGTTCCTGTCACCCTCAACAGGCCTCTACGCTTCGTCACACTCTGAAAATTAACAAGAAGAGGTAAACTTAGAAGCTAAGCATACTCATGGAGTCGATAATATATTCAATCTCTGTCTGTGTGTAAGACACAGGTTGTAAAAGCAGATCCAGCTTGTTCAGATTTGCTCAGTTAGAAAATTAAGTGACATCAACCCTAACTAACCTTTTTAAATATGAAAATTACCAAAATAGCATTCTTATTACTTGCTAACATCTTACCTCAGACTGTCCATTTTTATAAGCTAAGCAGCACATGGTTAATTCTTGCCTGGGAAAGTGCCAAAGGAGATTTAAATATGAAAGGAAATGTTGCTCGTTCCTTCAGTAGGATTCCCTTACTAATTTATTATTAGCAGTACATAACTATCTCATCACACTTTGGAAGAGCCTTAGGATGGCCTCCATTTTAGACTGTCTCAAGTCTTGGTGTTTTCTGGCCAGTTGATACGCTGCAGAGCAGCATTTGTGAGTTTTTAGTTATTTGTTTAGTTATTAGTTTCGACATCTGGTCCGAATTCTGATGGGGGTTCAGGGAGACATCTCTGGTGTTAGATGCCCAGTAGAGTACAGGCATGTTTGCCTGTCTGGTCCTGAAAATCTGCCTCTTCTTATTTTTTCCTACATGTCTAACTTGGGTGTTTTGTCAGTTTTAGCTTCATTATACTGCATGAAAACTGGGCGTGAAATGATGCTATTTCAAAAGTGGTTTGGTGTGGCTAATAATGCCATGAGTGAGCAAACAGCTCACAGTCATCTTTTCAAAGTAAGACAAGTCCAGTGAAAAGCCTCAGATGCGTATTTTCCGTCTAAAATTAATTAGGTCAGTGTAATGTAAGAAACAAGGACCCAGAAGTCATGCAGTGATTTGTGCTCAATCTTAACTCTGCCCTCCATCTCCCTCTGCAAAGATTCTCTTGGAAGCCACTTCTTTCTCGCTGGCACTTCTCTCTCTTACTCTCTCCCCTGTTTAATTCCCTCCCTCTCTCCTAGGTTTTTGCTGTGTTGTGTTTAGGCATTAAGGAATTTTGTCCTGCTGTTGGAGTTTATCTTGTTATTAGAGTTTATATGTCAGTATCAACCTCTTTCACGCCATGTGCCCAACATATATGTACCCTCTTTCATGTGTTCCAGTGCACGACATGCATGTTCCTTATCGCGTAACTGTGTACTCACCACGCACCCAGGAGTGCTTGCTCATCTCCCGTGGGCTGGTGGTGGGGAATCAGCTGAGTATTACTGGAAAAATCAACATTCTTTGGGGCCCATTTGCTGCACGCTTTTGAGATTCCCTGGAGAAAAGCACTAGAAATCGTTTTGCTGAGCTGGACCAGTGCCCCAGTAGGTCATATACTGCCCATGAGAATAATACTGGACTCTAAGGTATTTTTAAAAAAGCACAACCTTAAAGACCTGAAGTTGTTTAGAAACTCTAGTGTTTCTGGCTTGTTCTTTCCCCTCTCCTGGTTACGTATAACCCACTTTTAAAACCTGACATCTTAGTTCTCTTACCAGTATATCTGATTTCTACTTACAAGCACAAAAATCCCCTCTGCTTTTTCCTACCACAAACCTTTTTTGCAATAATCTCTTGTAAAAGATGATCGTAATACCATTTAACTTTTCCTTAGGTAAATGGAACGTACTGAGACTTGCTCTGTGCACCTCAGCCCCTCTTCCAATAAGGGAGAGTGCTTGACCAGCTGCAAGGTCAACCCTGGAGTTTTCTGCAGTTGATTCTATAGCTCTGCTCGCGTCACCGTGTGGTGACTGTACAGCTTTTATGGCACTTGAACAATTAGGCTGCATTTTTACTCTGACCGGCTCCTAAACTATTCGAAATATCACAAGCTAAGCACGACAAAATTACAGACCATATTTCAAGGCATACACACAAGGCGGCAGAAAGTTCAATTTTAATTTTATGAGTTCCGATTCTGAGTGTACCAGCCATTACTGTTTGCACGAATGTCCTTTTGATTTATGAAAGAAATGATAAACTGGCTCTTCCAGATTATGTCGCTTAGTCTGGAAGTTTGCCTGCAGAGTTTGGTTCAGAGGTAATCCGTCTGAATACCTAACTTTAACCAAGTCTTTCACTCCAATGAGCCTCTCGTAAATGTACTTCCTTTGCATTACTCTTCTTAGTTTCTGTGAATTCTCTCTCTCTATCTTGTTTTGGTAAGCAATATCAGGGAATGTTAGCAGGAAAAAAAAGAAGTGTCCTTTTGTGTAAACCCTGTGGGAAAGGAGTAGGTCTGTCTTTGTGTCCTGTAAAATAGAAAGTGCTGTTAATGTAAGGTATCAAGCAACTCCGATATAAAAGCGTGGGATAAATTAGCAAGGAATATTTTGCTTCTTTGGGGAAAGAGGAATGATGGACTTACAAAGGAAAGAGCATGCTGTTTAAAGAGGTGGTCACAGATTTTTTTGGGGATCACGATGTGGCAAGGCTTACCGTGTGGTGGGGCCGTGTGTGCTGGCACTCGGGGCTGTGGGGCGGGTGGTGCCTTCTGGCACGGTGGGAGGAAGGGGAATGAAATCATGGAATCATAGAACCGTTATGGTTGGAAAAGACCTTTAAGATCATCGAGTCCAACCAGCAACCCAACCCACCACTAACCCATGTCTCTCAGCACTGACAAAGCCACCACTAACCCATGTCTCTCAACACTGACAAAGCCACCACTAACCCATGTCCCTCAGCACCACGTCTGCCTGGCTTGTAAATACCTCCAGGGATGGCAACTCCACCACTGCCCTGGGCAGCCTTTTCCAAGGCTTGATAACCCTTTTTGTGAAGAAATTGTTCCCAATATCCATCCTAAACCTCCCCTGGTGCAACTTGAGGCCATTTCCTCTTGTCCCATTGCCTGTTCCTTGGGAGAAAAGACTGACCCTCTCCGGCTACACCCTCCTTTCAGGGAGTTGGATAGAGCGAGAAGGTCTCCCCTCAGCCTCCTTTTCTCCAGGCTGAACACCCCCAGCTCCCTCAGCCTCTCCTCACCAGACTTGTGCTCCAGACCCCTCACCAGCTCCGTTGCCCTTCTCTGGACCCGCTCCAGCCCCTCAGCGTCTTCCGTGTCGTGAGGGGCCCAAAACTGGTGGCAGCCCTTGAGGTGGGGCCTCACCAGTGCTGGGTATGGGGGGACAGTCACTCCCCCAGTCCTGCTGGCCGCACTGCCCCTGACACAGGCCAGGCCGCCTGGGCACACAGGTGGCTCGTATCCATATTTTATGAAGACTGAAGGGTAAGTTCAGTATCAAATGCAGCTTCCGTGTGATGTGTAGAGGGGCTGCGAGCCTCTCCATAAGCCCTTGGACACAAGAGACAAGGCATGGAGGCTTCTGCCGAGCGGCGATGAACGTCTGTGTCGTTGTCTTCTCCTGCACTGTGGCGATGGGTGACCGCTTATCGGTTAAGGCAGGGAGAGAGAGGAACTCAAACATATAGATTTACTCCCGTTATGAGGTCAGGCAAACACGATTTCTAATTGCGTTAAATTTCCTGAGGGTACGTGGACTATAAATCTACCTTGAGCTACTTAAGCTTCCCGGTTATGGTGATCACAGGGGTTTGCATGACCAGTTATAAGAACAAACAATCTCGAAAGAAGATTGTTTAAAATTCAATTTATGATGGTTCATATTGAGAATGGGGCTTAAGAACAGCTTTGGAATACTTCTGCGACTCTTCTTTCTACTCAAATTAATCTTCCAGATTGAAACCAAACAAGGAAATTTCAATCCGGAAAGAATTTTGCTGTGAAAGTGGTAAGTAATTTTAAAAAGGGGACTAAATTGAACTTATAACTCTAATTTAGCAATAAATATAATTAAATTCTGAGTACAGCTGTAATTGTTCCTCTGTTAATTAAACTAGGTATTTTATAAATGCTGCAGAAAATAATTTCTTAGTACTTAGGCTGAGATTCAAGCCAAATCAGAGCTGGAATGAAGGACACCTTTCATTAAAACATAATATTTTAAGTTGTAGGATGAACTGTGACTGAAGGAGAAAAATATATCAATATATCAAAAATATATCGAATACTTAATGTCAATAGCAGATAAGTGCTGGAAGAAAATACTTCACATTAGATAAAGAGGAACAGCACAGGCTTATCGGCAGGGACAGAAAAACCTCAAACATCAGATTAGAAAGCTGAACACTAAAAGAAGAAAGTAAACAAATAACCCCCCTCCCCCTCCCCCCCCAAAAAAATTACAACTTCATGAATTCTCTGAAAGCAAAGTAAAATATCAAATGCTGAAATATCCCTTTCAATGTTTCATCACCAATTCTTGTGAATCTTACATGGTTTCATTGCAATATGCTTCTTTTCCAAGTTTATAAGGCAATAAAATATCATATACAACATAAAATACCAGCATTTCTATATAAAAAAACCCGAACACATCAGAGTGTATTTGAAGGCCTACTGGATAAAAACTTAATAAGCAAACTTTCTCATATAAAAGCATTGGAGGGGTTTGTGTGTGGTTTTTTAAAAAACATTACTTAAAGGATACTTAAAGGATACATACTTACCTAAGGTGCCAGAGTTAAATTCACCCACTGTTTTCCATTTTAATATGTTGTATTCCATTTTGATTTCCATTCTAATATTTTTCTATGCTTTATTTGGTTGGAGTCAATTTTTCTGTGCTTACCACATTCTTCAGTCTGAATCACATTGCTGAATTTCAGCAAACACTGCTTTTCAGAATAATATTATGATAAAACACTAAAATAGGATACTATTCTTTTCTTTTTCAAACATCTATGGAAACAGAAATAAGGAAAAAGTCAGAAGAAGCAACTGTGATAAAAGATGAGATTCTCAGAAAAATGTATTTCTTTTGCCACAGGTGTTTTAAATTAGACACCTAAATTGATGAAAACTAAGGGATTTTATCATTAATTTAATGTTCTCACTTCCCATCTGTAATTAGCATGTTGCTTAATAGGACGCTACAAACAGAAACTCACTTAGATGGCATAGTAATATATTTTTATGTTAGAAAAATAATTCTGCCTTCAAAAAGGAGTTGAAATAGTAAAAAAGATAAAAAACAGGGAAACAGCCTGCAAAATCAGTATCAAATGGTATTTCCAATATGTATTCTGCCCATTACATCTGCATCCAATGGGTGAATTTGCAAATAATTTAAAAATAGGCATACCATAATGCATATGATCAAAGAGAAGAATTTGTTGCATGGGTAATCCTAATTATAGCATTTAATAACTTCTGAATGCTTGAAAATGGCCTATCCTTTTAGGCAGCACACATCTTCATACCTCCTAGCCCTTATCTGTTCCCATTTGACATCTTGCATCCCTATAAATGGTTTAAACCAGCTGATATTCAAAGTAAGGTGTACAGATCAGTCAGGAAGCGCTTATGGGACTGAAAATGAAGATTATGACAGAGACTTAATCCGTTATTGCCATTGATAATGGCTTTTTGTTTGTGTGTTTGGATGGTTTAGTGAATCCATGTCATCAACAAAACTCGGAGGAAAAAAAACCCTATTTACTTACTGCATATGAATTGCAACAACATACAAATCATGAAGGCTTGAGTTACCCATCCTTTCTGTTATACACATCTGATCGGTTTTAATAATGATGCAGACCCTTTCTCTTGCTTTTCCCAATTGTACAGCGTCCCTGGGACAGCTACACTCTCTGCTGTCACGATTAACGTACATAAATATAGCATTTTTTTCTTTAATGTATGGAAGCAGCTAGAAATGGGCAATGTTAATTCAGGCAGTCATTAACCAAAACGGGTCACTAGCAAATAATTATAGGTTGCTACTGAGAACCACTCATCTCAAGTCCACTTCCAAACTCTGTCATAACAGAGAACAACTTTCCACCTTTGTATCGGCAAAATGATAGAACGGTTTGGGTTGGAAGGGACCTTAAAGTCCATCGAGTTCCAACCCCCCTGCCCTGGGCAGGGACACCTCCCACCAGACCAGGTTGCTCCAAGCCCCCTCCAACCTGGCCTTGAACGCAGGGGAGGAAAAAAGAGTCTCTCAAATCTGGACCTATAGCAAACACGAGGTATAGGTTTTCATCCTTAAATATTGATGGGGGCAATTTTGCCTGAAAGGTGGAGGTATATAATTTACCTTGACTACAGTATGTGTATTTACAGTGTACATTTCTCTTTGTCCCCACCCTGAATGAAAGGTGACCTAGAGATTGGTGAAGGAACATGGAAAAAGGTGAAAATGAGAAACTATATCTGCCTGTCACTTATTTTTATGCTGTGAGAACATTAGTAAGTTTTTGATCTGTGGTCATTAAGATATTTTTGTGCAAATGCAATTAGAAGAGTTTGTTTGCTCTGACTCACCATATTTTCACTCTTATTGGTCTGCAGTTGTTTAGATTTTTGTACTATTTACTTTTTTTTCCAGGGAGAAATCGGTAATATATTGCTGTCCAAGACAGTGTGTATTATATATATGTGAAGAGAAGGAGAAATAAACTTTCATTTGTAAACAAGGAGTAAAAATCATACCCCAGCTTTATCACTGACAACAGGAAGGAGGAAATTTAAATTCTTACATTTTATTTGCAGCAATACGTAAAACTAGACTTGCAAATGCAGACTGGAAACTCTTCTATCCTTTTTCTAAAGAAAAAGCAGACACATCACAATATGGACAAATCAATTTCAATTGCTTCTTGTCCAAATAAACAGTGCTAAACCTCAAGATCTTGGGTAAAGATTCAAAATCAGGAAATGAAAAAACGAGCAATAAAATGCAAAGGTCAGACGGGATCAACCTCTTCTTATCCCTTCTCTTTCATACTGCTGAGAAGTGCACAGGAGGGGATGAAATGTGTTGATGCCGGACTGTATCATTACTAACAGTCTGTTATTTACAATTTCAGCCTAGAAGCCTTGGAAAGTACTTTATCACTTGATCTTCAAACTGGTATTTGTGGCTCCTCAGCCTCTCTCCATTTTATGAGCATTTGTACCGCAACTGCATCAAGAAGCCCTAGAGCAATGTAGTTAAGCTCTATTGAACTCTATGGAGGTTTAAAGATAAGGGAGTTATTTCTGTCAAAGCTAACATGAAAAAATGTATTTGCTGCTTCATAATTGCCAGAGACTGGCAAAAAGGCATTATTTTTCATTATTTCCTTTTTTGTACTCTTGCCGTCGGAACCTAGTCTTGCACCAGCAAGGGCTACGAAACACTGTGAACACTGGGGTGACTCTGGTCTCAGGGGTATGTTGCCCTTATGGAGTGGCTTTTGTTGCACGTTTCCTGTTACTATTAAAAACTCCCAGTTGAAATGCCTCTCATCAACATGGTGCATCCCCAGCCTCTTAGTAGTTGGCCACACAAACAAGGCTGTCTGCATGCTGGTGAGCATGAACGTTCAGAGCGAAGGCTTCACTTGGATCAGTACTCCTGAAAAGCATTGATCCTGCTCTCTTTTTAGAGATCTGAGAAAAATGCAGTAATTTCTGGAAGCTTTCCCAGCTAGGTTCTTTCCAGTTGAATTTTTTTTATTTTTTTTTTTTTGAAAAAAAAAGAAATATACTTGCTTTTGGAAGGGATTTTTTTTTTTTTTAAATAACTGAACCATCTCTCAAGAGGAGTCTCTATCACAGACTGAAAATCTGTCATATGGAATGACAAAATATTGTGGCAGCAAAATGTTCCATGAACACTTACGTGGGGGGGATTACAGACTGGCAGAGGGAACAGTTTTTCTAAGACAGAGTAACTTCCAGAACTGACCCTGTCAATGAGTATCTGAAGGCAAAAGTAACTTGATTCGCTTTAAAGATGAATTGGAATTCTACTCAAAAGGAAAAGTGAAAAAGGAATGTGCTGCTTCTATAAAGAAGAGATGGAGATGTAAGTCTGGAAATGCAATACAAAAAGAACTAGCTATGTTTTTTTCATAAGTCTGTGTTGTGCATATTACTTTGTCAAAATTAAAATGGGTCATCTATCCAGAGGAGAAGAATAATCTGAATCATCTCTGAGATCTCTAACAACGTGTTAATCAGATGTTTGGAGGTTTCCCCTTGGCCAGGCTCTTAGAACACAAGGAGAAACACGGTATCAAAATAAGTTCTTAGTACAAATGACAAATTTCGTTTATTCCCAGTCCCTCAAAATGAATTGAGACTTTTAAAAACACAGAACTCTTCTGCAACAGGCATAGGAATGAATTAAATTTTCTTTGTAAGTGTTTTGATCCTCAACATCTTCAGGAGGCAGATTATGTATTTCTGCCTGTGGAAATGCTGTACTTTCTTAGTAGAGAAGGTGCACTTTAAATTACATGATAAATCTGATCCATTTCCCACATGGAGAAGCTAATCCCAATCTCTCTATAAAGCTTTTATTGTACTGAGTTTTATCTTTCATAGCCTTATGTAATCAAGAACTATCCTCTGTATCTTGAATTAATTCACGTGAGTAGCTCTTTACTGAAGCGCAAAAGTGGCACTAATCAAATACCTTGGGGTGAGTGATCCTGAAACCTGTCTTTGAGGAACACAACGACAGGGCTGTTAGTGATGAACTTTGTTTTGCCTGTCAGCGACCCAGGCATTTAAAACCCTTTTACTACATTTAGTTGCTGAATTACTACAGGAAAAAAAGATGCATTATTAATATTTGGGTCTACCTTCCACCTGAAAAAGATATTTTCTGAAAAGCAATGTGAAGAAAGTAACTCTTAGCTGTGTTTGTATTAATCAGATCTGCCGAGGAACATAGTTCTCCCATTACTTTAATGTACGGCCTGGGAAGACTCTGCCTTTCTCTTTCACATTGCAAAAAATTCACTTTCCAGCCAAGGTTTTTCAAAAACTGGTTGTCAAAAAGTCATTGTGGTGTCATTTCTTTGTTTGATGCTAGATATAAATTGACATTTAAAATGGATCTCCAGGAATTTCTGATGTAGAATGTAATAAATTCAGTCCTTGAGAGCAAAAAAGGGTTTTCAAAAAGGTGTAGCTGCAACTGTGAGCAGGTTTCAACCCGTTCCTTTTCTGGCTTCTGTTCTGTTATTGTCTGATTGGTTTTATTCTCATTTAAACCCCCAGAATCTCGGCCACTACACCTGCCGTACATGCTAGCAGGGCAAGTGTGGAGCATTTACCTAAGGTAAACATTCTCCTTGAAGCTAGGTCCCACCCAAGGCAAAAGCACAACTGATGGAATCGTACAGACCTTTGCCTTGTTACTCATTGTCATTTCAGAGAATGCCTGACCAAAAGGGATTTATCTCTACAATATTCGACCTCAAAAAGGGCAGTAGACAAAGCCCCTCTTCTACTTTCTGCAACCACAGCTGTAATCAGCTAAGGGACTTTTTTTCTTCTTTTTTTTTCTCCTTTTTCCTTCTTTTTTTCCCTCTTCCCCTCCTTCCTCTTCCCTTCCTCTTCCTCTTCCCCTTTTTTTCGTTTCTCATCTTCCTTTCTATTTTTCATCAGAGAGGTGCTGATGCAGCAGGTTCTGGGGCCCCCAACATAAGGAGGACATGGACGTGTTGAAGCAGGTCCAGAGGAGGCCACAGAGATGCTGGGAGGGCTGGAGCCCCTCTGCTGGGAGGACAGGCTGAGAGAGTTGGGGGGGTTCAGCCTGGAGAAGAGAAGGCTCCGGGGAGACCTTAGAGCCCCTTCCAGTCCCTCAAGGGGCTCCAGGAGGGGAGGGACTCTGGATCAGGGAGGGGAGCCATAGGATGAGGGGGAAGGGTTTGACACTGAAAGGGGGAAGATTTAGATGAGATCTCAGGAAGAAATTCTCTGCTGTGAGGGTGGTGAGAGCCTGGCCCAGGCTGCCCAGAGAAGCTGTGGCTGCCCCATCCCTGGAGGGGTTCAAGGCCAGGTTGGAGGGGGCTTGGAGCAACCTGGGCTGGTGGGAGGTGTCCCTGCCCGGGGCAGGGGGTGGAACTAGATGGTCTTTAAGGTCCCATCCAGCTCTGATCATTCTATGATTCTATGATGATTCATCAACCAGATTCCACTTCAGAGCAGTTACAGCATCACATTGTGAACTCAAGGTCAGAAAACTGTAATTCAGACAGTCTGCTCCTCCCCTTACACTGTTTCAGTGCAAAATTATGAGGAATTCTTGACAAGGTCTACACATACACATCATTCCTTCGAAAAAGAAGACAGTAAATATGCTGCTTGATGAAACACTGCGTATCAGTTCTTACAGAATCCAACTGGCAAAGCAAGCAGTCCCTTGTTATGCAAAATTCCTGTTTGTAAACAATGTTCTGCCTTTAAATTGATTTTAATGCTTCGCCTTAGAGAGCTTATACACTTATTTTCTCAACATAAAGCCACTACAAGTGCCATCTGGTGGCAGAAGTAAATTAAATCTGCACAAAATGTTGTACGAAATTATTAAGGGGTAAATTTCCAGCAGAACGCAAAGGGGTTTAAACTGTGCAGTTTTCATGAGGAGATTTGTGCACTTGAGCCTGCGTTATAACACATGGATCACTCTAGGTTTGAAAGATTCCCACACAGACAGGACAACTTGGAGTGAAAACATAACCTGGTCCATGACTGACTGTCATAGCAATATAAATGTCATTTTAGTACAGATATTAGAGTGTAATAATTCCCAATTTCATCTCAGAAAAAGGTTAAAATTGTTTCACTTCCTGCCCATCTATATAAGCCACCCCTATTCAGGAATTTGCACTAATGGGCTACTCAATGCCTTCTTACAGAGAGAAGCATTTTTTCCTTGCTAAAGGGAAAGTACAGAGTACTGCATTGCTACTGTTCAATTCTGTATATGGTCTATTTTGGTATACGTGACTTATTACAGATACCCCAAACCTTTAGGTTTTGTAGCCAAGACTTTAATAGATTTCATGCTTGAGCTATTATTACCATGACTTTTATGAAAAGGCGAAAAATCCTTCGGGAGAACCGTTTGAGATTCATCCTCTCAAGGTAAATCTAGGGACTTCTTTTTGTGGGAAGGTTTTCTTGCGGTATTTTGGCCTCTGCCATAAGTATATGCATATCTGGAAATACAGTTTTCTACAGTGATCTATATTTTGGCCAGTTATCACCCATATGGATCTAAAACACAGGTTCCATGTTCTTTTCTTAGTAGGCAAGGCAGCGTTCAGACTTGAGAAGACATATGCTGTGTGGCAGTGCCACAGCTGCTATGAAATCCTGTTGAGAAGAGAGAACTGAATAATAAGGTGGATTTGCTTTCTCTCCTTGTCTCTGGATGTCAGTTCTGGAAGCAGAGTTGCTGACTAAGAAACGGTGTTTGGTGTTGGGTTACAGTTCTCAGAAGGAGCTGCTTGAATGCCTGTGAAAAGCTCGGTTGATATATAAACACCCATAGAAATAATCCCTACAAAGTATGGATTTTTCAAACTTCAGGTCACTAATTAATGCCCCACTAAGAAGATGATAACCTGATTTTTGGATTGAAAAATTCCTGTTCTAGCTGGAAACGCTTCACTCTTAAGAATCGCCATTAAGCGTATTTCAGCACGCAGATTTTTTTCAGGCAAAGTGGCTGCTGGTGGTCACACCTGGCTGTGGGCATCTACCGTGATTCTGCCCCTGCAGGGAATATGGGTGGAAGCCAAGTGGTTGGTCCTCCTAAACCACTTAAACCAGTGCTGACTCAGCATGTGCAACTTCTGCTGTTGTGCCGCAACAGAGAGAATCATCCCACCCCATCGATTCCTCAATGCCGTCCACCTCTCTCTGGATGTTGACTACTTAAGACAAGGTGCAGCTTGTATACACCGTCTTTCAGTTGTGTGGCTGACCCCATTCCTAGGTGATACCTCCTGGCTTTCCACAGCGTGATACAAAGCTCTCTGCAGAACAGTACACTGATGTCTGGCCCAAGGACATCGAAGGGTATAAGAGAAAAGTGACCTCCAGCACGTGGTGCAAAACTGAAGGTGCCAAACTGTTTCTTACTCTCATGCTTTTAAGGATTCAAAACAACCAAAGAAAGGATTGATCGTGAACAACTATAAAGGATAAAAAAAAAATAAAAATCAATCTATGTGAAGGGTCAGAAACCCATCCTAGATAAAGCTGCTTTCTGTTGCAGAAACAACAGCAAGGGATGAAGTCATCGCTGGATGCCAGCAACAATTGCCTGTTATGCTGCTCTGTGAATCACCCTTCTGAACACAGCTCACACAAACCTGTAATTTTCATATGCGGAATGTCCAATTTCAATGCAGTGATAAGTGAGAGGGAGGAGAGCGCGTTTAGTTGAATCATTCACATGCGTAAGTGTCAACAGGTACTGTCAAGCAACAAGAACATGACTCAACTGTACAGCAGTGTTGTTTTTGAGGAAGGTCTTTCTCGTAGAATACCCAATACAGAAAACACCCAGCAGCCCTCCCCGGGTCAACTCACCACCACTTGGCACCGGTGACTCGATCAAACAGGGCAAAACGGTAGAGGGCAGCCAGGATGGCCACAGATCTGCTCAGAAGCCACCGTCTCACTGCTAAAAACGCCATCTGAGTCAGGGAGGGTGCAGAGAGGTGACATGTGGCTCTGGGATCCATCACACTAACTGCGGTGCCTGATGAAGCTTTACCAGTCTTGGTGCCAGGATGCACCTTCACCAACTCAGACCATCATTTCTGTAGCCGTGTGGCTTTACCATGTGCAATCACTCATGTGACTGAAGAGTTGAGGGGTTGAGGTGGAGGAGAATGTTGTGGGAGCAGGTTTGGGCATGCTAACGTTGGCTGTGTGCCACTGTAGTTCCGAAACTGTGACCCAGGAGCCACCAATGGCCCACGGAGTCTTTTCCGCTTGGCCACTCAACAGAATGGGTCAAGAAAGAATTTCACTGAGTTTCACTGAATTTTTAGAGTTGGAAGGGACCATAGAGATCATCTAGTCCAACTCCCCTGCCAAAGCAGGATTGCCCAGAGCTAGAGCATGTTACTCAGGACGGCATCCAGG
>VXAK01003183.1:15562-36242 GCA_013399435.1 Arenaria interpres
CTCTTGAACTGGGGAGCCCAGAACTGGATGCAGGATTCCAGTTGTGGCCTCACCAGTGCAGAGTAGAGGGGCAGAATGACTTCCCTCGACCTACTGGCCACACTCTTCCCTATGCAGCCCAGGATTCCGTTGGCCTTCCTGGCCACAAGAGCACACTGCTTGCTCATTATCATTTTGCTGTCCACCAGGACCCCCAGATCTTTCTCTTCGGAACTTGTCTCCAGCAAGTCCACGCCTAACCTGTATTGTTGCCTGACATTCTTCTTCCCCAGGTGCAGGACCCTACACTTTTCCCTGTTGAACCTCATGAGGTTCTTCCTTGCCCAGCTCTCCAGCCTGTCCAGATCTCACTGGATGGCAGCATGGGCCTCCGGGGTGTCAGCCACCCCGCCCAGTTTGGTATCATCAGCAAACTTGCTGAGGATACACTCTGTCCCCTCACCCAGGTCACTGATGAAGTGGTGAGGATTTGAAAGGGAAGCACTAACAAGGTGGAAAAGCCCTGTTGCCCTGTTCCCTTTGGTAGGATGAGGCAACAGCCACAAAGGCTCCCACTGCTGTCTGTATTTCTGTGAGATGGACCTGAGAAAAAAGGTCTGTTGCGCTGCGACAGGAAAACAGCATCGTGAAGAGGAAGGTGACGGGGAGCTGTTGATGGCGCAGCTGCGAAAATGCCTCCCTGGCAATCAGAGTAACAAACATCTTTTTCATGCAGGGTACCAATAAAATAGAACTACAGCCAGTAGCACTTAGCAAAATACTTTACAAAATGAACCCAAGTTCAGATTCTAAAATTAGACAAAGAATAAAGGAAAAAAGCAGGGGCGGGGGGGAAGGAAAAAAATACAAAACCACTGGAGGGAACAATTAATTCATGTAGTTCTCCCATTTCTCCAACATTTTGTTTTTTCTAGTTTAGTAAAGTAATAGTTTATTTGCAATATTCTGCTGGTTTTCTAGGCATCACAGCTAAGAAAGTCCAAAAGCTGCAGTACAAACAGGAAACACAGTACTTGTGCTGGGCTGATGAGAATCCCTACGAACAAAAAGCAACAGCAATAATTGAGGGATAGAGAGCAGCAGGGGGTGAAATCCCTGTGCCAGAGAAAAGAATAAGATGCAAGTATTAGAACAACACAAGGAAATTTCAGCATAGTCCACTGAGGATTTGAAAGTTTCGGAAGTTTTCCCCAGAGAAGAATCCGGAGCTTCAGATCTGAAGTCCCACCAGATTGCTGAGGTACGAACCTGCCCTTCTAGAAAGAGAGCTCGCTGGTTGCACCAGCTCAGTTCGTTTCCCATCCAGACACAAGCACACAATGGGGATTCTTTATGTCTATACGTTGTGCTCTGGAGCTTCTTATGGAGAAGTAGTTGCTCCATTTCTCTAGCAGGGCTCGGAGGGGTCCCTGGTGAGCACACCAGGAGCCCAAGGCTACCTGCACCACAGAGCCTGGCTTAGAACTCCAGCAAACCTGGCGTGGAGACACCGGCGACCTAAACCCGTTCCTGATGCTCCAGAGCAGGGAAGAAAGGAACCGCCTCCTTCCAGCACCTGAATAAAGAGCTCACATTTGCTGTTGTTTTCCAGTTCTCCTCTAGCATTAGGAGGGACACCGCATCAATTAACTCTGAAGTAGTTCCCTGGGAGTGTTTTAACTACTGAGCAGAACTGTTGATACAGAGAGCTTAACAACCACATCTGCTTAGGTACCTCCAGAGCACATTTAAGACTGATTAAAGTCTAAGGATCTAAGTTACTTTCCCTTCTGCGGCCCCTGTTTATCCTCAGTATCTTCAAATCTTCAAACCCTCACAAAACAACGTTTATCTTTACTGTAATAAAACTGAGCTTATTTTTAATACAACGTTGTGGTCTTGTAACTTCAGACCCCAGAGCTGTTGATCCCCAAAAGAGTCGGTGATCTTGTCATGGGGTAGTTGCTTCAAGACATAAATGCCTGTATAGCAGCATTAAAATAGGACACTATCAGTCTTTTTGTTGACTTTAGGCTGCAGCTGCCTTTATAAGCTGCCTTTCAACTAACAGGCCAGGGTATAATTTCTCAGTTCTGCCATAAATAGTTTAAAATTTGACCTTACTCTCCATCCTCAATACGCGCTGTACGGGTGAATTGCTAAGTCCACAGCAATTGAAAGTGTATTTAAATTAACTCTTAATTCTTATCTTAAAATCATTTCCATAAAAGCTTTACGCCTTTTCAAAAGCATGAAACCTTGACTTTCTGCAGAGCAGTTCCTCTACCTGCTGTGAGCAGTGATTGTCTTAGGGTGGGAATATGTGCCGTTCATGTGTGTCAGAAGGGAAAAAACGGAAGGTTCTGAAGTTCGTTACATTTTGTATGTATGATATGTATGAGTAATCAGATCTATCTCACCACTGACATATACAATCACAGCAAAAAATGTTGTTGCATTGCGCAGTTTGATACAGTAAGGTAAAAAATATTTTCACCCAAACAAGCTTTCTTAGAATTTCAACAAAGCAGTAAATCTTAAGCAAGCTATGTTTTTTCAGTTGATGTTTTCAAGGGCTCCTTTGGGACAGGAAATGCTAATTTTATGAATGGATACACACCAACACGACTCGTGTAATATGCCTTTTAAAATGTAATTTAACATAATGGAAATTTCCTAGGAAGGCAGATATTCATTTTGAAAAAAATTCTGATCATCCATTTAAATTAAATGCGCCCAGGTTCATTCATCAATGCAGAATGCAAACTTCTGTGTAGGAGACAGATGCCATAATTTCTACATCGCAAAGTTACTCGGCTGACGTACCACCTCTGTTCCAGGCAGCGGTAGTACTGTCTTCGTTAAGGAAATGCCAGCAGATTAAAATGTTCTCATGGTTCATAAAATAGTTTAGCGCATGGTTCGACAGCATTGTTACAAATGTGGGGAAGGCTGGTGCATTTGAAGCTTATGCTCTGCATTTAAATTAAAAAAAAACCCAAAAAAACGTTGCTTTCAACCACAGGAAAAGATGGGAATGTCATGTTCATCTGTTGATATATGCAGTTATAGCCATTATATAGTAGTTACGTAGTGCTTTCCTGTATGGCCATATTTCAGTGTAATCATTGAAGTTGCGGCAGGGACGGTATCTGTTCCACCCACTAAACCAATTTATCTCCAGGTAAGTACGACGATAAGAAGATACTTAAAAGGAGGTGAGAGAGGGCTGTGTGAAAGACACAAAAACTTCCCCTCTCTTTTAGTTCGGCTGTGAAAACAGCACAAAGGGTCTTAATCTTTTATAGATGAGTGCACCTGACCTGATTATAAATAACATATATTAATATGTGCCAAACTAATTTCATTTATGGCCACAGCTGGTAGCCAAAAATCTACATAACTATATAAGGGCTATTCAAATCAGTGCTTTAGTTTGGTGTCAGCAGATCAATTAATTATACATTGACTTTTGCCATGTGTCTTTGCTGAAATAGTGCGCAACTGTGAATTTGGCCCCCAATTTCTGCCAGCATCTGCTGAATATTTACATCCAGCTTCTGAAGACAAGCTCATTTGGGTGTTTTTGGCTTGAAGCGTGGGCAGAGGAGTTCACATCTGTTTGCAAAAGGCCAGGCCATCATATTGTACCCTGCAAAGTACATTCGGTTACGGAGTGGCCTAAGGGAGAGAAGGTGCCTGGGTGCAATTAGACAAGAATCATTATAGATGCATGTATTAATTCTGTGGAACAAAATAAAGAGAAGGGAGATATGTGTCTTTTCATAAATGGATACTGTATTTTGCTGACTAAAGCAGAAAGTGGAGATAAGTTTTCCTTCCTATTTCTGATTTTTACCGGAAAATCTGTATGTTTACTTACCCATACATAAACTCAAACACAGCGAGAGGAGCTGTTATATGAATATTAAGCCTGTAAGAAAGAGAGTCCCCCTTTCGCACTGAATATGTCAAGTCTCATTGATTTTAACCGTTCCTGAGGATGTGCAGCTCCTTGCTAGGCACAGAATAATTTCTGTAAAAATCTGTATAAAGCATGTGATTTGAATGTGAGCGTAAAGTTGCTGCAATGAGTACCTTAGAAGTTGCTGAAGGTAAGGGAAGCAAATAAAAGTATTAAATTAATGGGAACATATTTTGGAAAGTGATGATCGAAGAGGAATAAAATAGAGGATGTGAAACCAATGTGATGTTTTAAAATGAGATTTTCTAGTCAGGGTACAAATATCTATTACATGGAGCTTTAATAAAATTTATGCCCTCGCAGTGCTATATAAATCTAGAGCAGAAGACAGATTTAATCCCATTAAATATTTGTCGGGGATTTAATGTAGTAGATAATATAAGAAGCACTATTGGACCTGGCATTACAATTATCCATTTTTACTAAACACCGATGGCTGTGGCTTCAAAAAGAATTTTGCTCAGTGATTGGCCTTTATATTTCTTTTAATTTATCACAGTGTGATGTTAGTGCTGCTATTGTTTTCTCAGCTCTTTCAATCTATTAAACGTGAAGCAGGCTTACTTTCCTTATTACAGAGGTGTCCAGCAGAAAGCCTCTAATGGGAGTATTTCTATAATCTTCCTTTTAACAGAAACGTGGCAATTCGACCTACTGATTCTGTATGTTTTTTCCTGTTCAAGAGCAGAACATCACGAGCAGCCTCCGCATGGTTAAAAGGCTGCTGCCAAAACCAACTCCCTTTGCTAAGGTAGCCACATACACTGATTCTGCAGCCCATTTCGGCCAAAAACTGGCTTCCAGCTTGCCCGTATGTGTTATTTTCTTGTGTCATCCCAACGTTTATGCTTGGCTGAAAAAAAGAAGTACAATAAATAAAAAAGTTTCAGCTCTGCAAGTGTGGGGAAAGTTTTCCGTTACGCCCAAGAACTCGGGATGGATGAGGCATTACTTACTTTCTTCTCATTAGAAAGTCATTTATTCATATTCACTTACATTGTTTGGTTGTTTTTTTTCCTGAGGACGTTTTTCCGCAGTTCTGCAGCAACTGCCACCACACAGCAAATGGGAAGTGGCTTTTAAGAATACTCTACTGTGCTGACCTCAGAAGTTTAAAGCCTCTGGGTCACCCTAAATCATCCCTATGGCAACTAAAATGTTGAGAATTCAGATACTCGGTTGTTTGGGGGTTTTAAAATAAAGAGGTGTTCTCCTAATTAAGTAAAACTTGAATTAATTAATTCTTCAACTTTGATTATTCTCTTGTTTAAAACTCTTCAGCTCTCAAAGCAAGAAACTGAAAGAACACTTGGTGATTCCTGATCCTAAACACCACTGATAAATGTGCACTTTGTGGCTGAAGCGAACAGCTCATAGTTTGTGGTTGCGCTGCAATTCATTGACTATATGTAAAATAAGTATTTCCAACCTGTGGCCACTCATAACACTTTTTAAATTTTTTTTCCACTTGTGCATAGTGAAAGTCATTTTTGAGAACTTCTACTGCTGTGCTGTGTAACCACTCATGGGGTGATGTTTTCTATATAACAATGGAAGGAAGTAGACTAAAAAAAATATGTGTTATCATAGACTAGAAGTGTTTTGGAAATTCATGCCAGGTTCCACACAAAGATAAATCATATCCAGACTGTCAAAGCATACATTTTCAACCGACAAGTTATCAGCAACCCATGAAATAGTGAAACCACTCATATCTGTTAAAAGTCAAACCACATGTTTATCAGTTCTTTCTCTGTGGATTTAGGCCATCCTTTCTAGGATTTCTAGTTGTAATATGAAGAGGCAAAGTAAAACCAACACAGAAAAGCTAATTCACTCCCCAGCAAGAAAAGAAAGACACAGTAGGACATAGGGAAACCCACTTTTCCTGTTTTTTAAAGAAGAAGATGGAATTTTGCTTCCTTCCATGTCTTTGGCACCACGTTTGAACTACAGTATCTGGAGAGGAAGGATGTGCTAAAGCTCGGGGTGCCTGGGTTCAAGTCCCCACAGCTTCCTGAGTGATGAGTAAATGAACAAAACTGTTATTTCCTCTCTGGAGTGAGGCACTTGGAGACACGAAAGTCATAGCTAAATAGAGATCCTCTGGTAGGGTCAAGTCTTCATGGTGTCTCCATGGCTGCTTTAATGCCAAACTGTGTCATGCTCCCTAATGCACAAGAGTGAAGATCCTGGATATTTGTCTCGGGGGGGTTTCCACATAAGAGTTTTTCATAAAAACTATTTGGACAAAGACATGATTAGAAATTCTGAAAACATACCAGATCTATGCTGCTGTACTTGCTGTCCTGTTCACTGGTTGCTGGTCTTGGCTTTCAGGTCACAAAGGTCACAAACTTTTTACTTAAGCAATTCGTACCTGAATTTCACCTTGAGCTGATGGAAGACACACACACAAACACAAACACAAACATGTCCCAGGCTCCACAGCCATTGCTTTTCCCCTGATCCGAAACATTTTCCTTCTTTGCAACAGGATGAAGCTGAGACTTGAATATTTTTCGTGGTGAACGGGGTGGGAGAGGGAAAGGGGTTTTTCCCAAGGTATGTCATGGAATTTGGGTCATTCTTTTTAAAGAAAAAAGATTCAACTTTAATGAACAGTCCGAGTTGAATCAGGATCTTGCACGTGGCCCTGAGTATAGCGTGTTTCTGTCTAAATGTAGCCCCTCTGCTCCACTGAAAACCATGGATATTCCATTACGCAATGAAAGTTTATCTAAATTCTCATAGTGAAAGACAGATACTCGCTTGAGCACGGTGTGTATGACGTTAGCGCTTGTATGGATGGGAACACACTGGGTTTACGTCTCTGGTGTGAATTCACAGATAACGCGTTAGGTCTTTTCTATCACAGATCATTGCAGATTAAAGTCTCCATATTCTGGTTCTGAAGGACATCTTGTCAGCCAGGAATTTAACTGATGATTCCTTATAGGGTACCAATTTTTTCCTAAATGCTTGCTTCTCCCAAGAGGTATAAATGAAGGTGCTCAGCCCTCCTGAATTCAGGACAGAGTATTTTCAAAGCCTGTTGGTTGTGAGAACCAACAGTCTGAAATGCCTCAGACAGTACCTACCACCGTTTTCCAGCTGTAGCTCAAAGAGAAGGTGGGCAGTGAGAGATACCCGAATTGAAGAAGGATGGGGAACACAAAGGGGGAAAAAAGGAATAATTACAGTAATGCTATTTTAAAGTCTGACTTCTCTTTAGCTGTGAATATAAATAAAGACTGCATAACGTTGCTCTTGTCAGATTAATATTAGTGCTGCAGGTGGTATTCTTTCCCACTACCAGGAGTTTCTGAGATACTGAATTTAAAGCTCTCACACATTCTTCACAATCCAGCAGATTTCATTTGACATATTTAGTTTTGGAACAAACAAATCCAAAACTTCCTGCTAGCAATATTTTCACTCCCTTGCTATCATTTATTTTCAATGAAGATGATATTTGCTACTCTATCGTGTAGAACACCCAAATAACAGCGGGATCTCTGAAATCATGCTACTAGTGTGAAAAATAATAAGAAAATATCGTAACAGGTGTAACACATTGTTCTCAGATCAACATTGGTACATGGCACAAGATTTCTGATTTGATCCTTTAAGTCCATTCAAAAGGACAGAAAAGATGACAAGCAGGGATACTGCCTTGAAAAATACACTTCTTTCCTACAGCAGTATGAAAAGTTGTTTTCATCCATAAAAGCTTTTTAATTAGAAGCATTTGTGTTCATTTTCATGGATCTAAAACTAGCAGAATATTGAGGGTAAGGGAGTATTATGCACTCAGACATCCCCACCGTATAAATGTTATTTGTTGCCAAAAGTTTAAACTTACATTTGCCAGGAATGGGAGCAGAAACTCAAATATTCACAAGACCAACACTTGCAACAAAAGAAGCAGCCAGTACCTATACATATTGCATAAGTCAAGGTGCCTCATTATGCCTAGAATGTGTGTATAATAAATAAACGTGCCTGTCACCCAAACCCTACCTCATTGTTCAGCACTTAGATATATAATTCTAAAATTATTTAATTCAGAATCAGAAACTTTAACAAGATCATGGATTCTACCCCTTTCCTATTGTTTTCAGTATTTCAATATTTTGATATTTCACTTTTCCGTAATTTTTGGTTTTACTTCCTTTCTGGGCAGTATTTGAGAAGATCCCTGCTCTGCTGAAGACCGAGTTAGAAAATTGTATTCAGTAAAATCCCGATCTCGCTCTTTGGTCTCTGGGAAGCATAATCCTGATTCTTTAATCTTTGCTTCCGTAGCATCCTCTAAGTGTAGTAGACTTACAGGAGTCACTGGTGCCCCTTGAGACCATCTTCTGCTGAGGTCTCTGAAAGGGAACACTTGAATCTGAATGAACAGTTTAAAAAAATCTCACAACTCTTCCCAAAAATGAAAGCCCAGAAAGCAAGAGAATTTCACCGTTGAGACCGAAATGCTTGTTCATTCTTTCAGTAGGAAAACATGAGATTTACTAGAAGAAGAAAAATTCTACTTGGAATAAATACAGTCAGTTTGCAGAACAATGTTGAATACACTCAAACCAGAGCCTGCAAGAACAAAATGTTACTGGTCTGATTGTCAAAGTTGAACTGGAGAAGTATTTGCTCAGCTGTAACACGCTTTTCTAAAAGTAAAATGTAAATAATAACCAAGACAGAGAGCACGTTGGCTGCTGTGGAAATGGAGATATATCATAGCGTTTTGACTATATAGCTTCACTCATGTAGAGAAACAGGCTGGGATAAGAGGAATTTTTAATGGATATGAGCATTGTTTATAGTAATCAACTGAAAAGAAAGAGCATTGGAGTTACAGTGGGACAGTGTTTCCTGTAGCCTGTTTCCATAGTGTCTCCTATGGGAGAACAGGCAGATAAGAGCCGTGATCTGTAATTCCTATGAGACACGATGACAGCATTTCACAACTGAGATGTCAACCAAAATTTAATGTTTTTAATGACTCCAATAAAAATTAAATTCCTATGAAGAAAGAAACTTTTCCAGCTTTCAATAAACTGCATGGTATAAACGAGACAGACTCTTTGTAATATCTATTTCCCAATCTATGAAATGCCTAAGTACTGAAAAAGCACAATTAAGAAACACAATTAATACTTGCAGGGGCTATAAAAGGCATGGAAGTAATTTGAATTTCAATCTCACATTTCAGCAAGTGCTCTCAGAAAGCTTGGATAGCTACAAAGCAAAAACTCTTGGACAAAAGGTGACAAGTTCATGATAAGTATCATCATTAAAACCAAACGTGTCAAATCGGCAAGACAGGAAAATCCATGAAAACTCAAGTGAAAGGCAAATAGTTTTTTCTAGCTAGTTTAATAGTTTAATAACAAGCTGTCTATCATGACCGTTCCTTTATTTAAAAAAAAAAAAAAAAAAATCTCAAAAATATGAAGATTCCAAAAAAAGCTGGGAATAGCTTATCGGAAAACCCCGGCGCGCTCATGTGCCTGAAGTGGACTATTGGGAGCACTGCTTAGCGGGGTATTTCACAGCTACAACAGCCTCGCTGTTGCGGAGAGCAGTGGGAGGCTCGGGACCGGACAGACTGGCATTGTTGGTTAGAGTTATAACTTGCCATTGTTGCTAAAAAACAGTGAAACAATTTAAGGCTAGAGATGAAAATGGCATTTTGCCTACCAAGAAAGACACTGTGTCTAAGGAGTCAGGAAGGAGCAAAGGGAAGACAAAACCGTATGCATGGTTGTAAGAAGTCCTGAAAGCACAAATTATACAAGATGCATATAAGTTAATAATATTAGTTAGATAAGACATTCTTTAATAGTGGAGGAAACACGATTAGTGTAATTACTGACCATCTGGTCAGGTACTGGGAAAGAATGAAATACATCACATTTCTAGATAAAGCCAAAGTGAGTATTAATTTCAAGTTCTTTCCAATTAAAGAACTGTCTGGTGACTCACTATAAGTGGGTCTAACGCGGCAGCTACACCCTGGTGTCAGTGCTATGTTCTAAACACCAATAATCAGGCAACTCTTCTACTGGCTGCGCGGCAGAGTCAAGAAAATCACAGCATTGCCCTTGCCAGTGCTGGACTTCAGCTTTGAGAAGTTTCTTCCTAGGACTTTAAATAACCTTGCTGACCAAAGCACCAAAAAGTGGTGCTGCTGCAGTTTTTCATCCCATTATGCACATTATTTTCCTTCCTCTGTATCAGAGGCTCCTTCTTCCGCAACAAGCAATTAAAGGCAACCCCTTACTGAAATGTTATGAAAACGCAGTATAATCATATTCGGTAGCAACACACATGCAAATGCATGTAGACTGCAACAACAATGGCAGCTCTCAAGCTGGTTGGATAGATGGCAATGGGCAAAGGCTAATTAGGCTCCTGCCATCTGTAGGGAGGATCAGCAAGGACAAAGGGAAATAGGGATCGATGCTCCCAACGCCGCCTTCTGAAAGACTTTCCTTGTGACACCTTTACTGCTTTATTCCCACTCCCCCTAAGCCTGAGCCCTCTCTATCCTGTTTGATGAGATACCCCTTGGGGTCATGACCAACCCCTCCCAGTGCTCTCTGTTCCCATCGCAACTGTTACAGAACAATTACAACTAAAAGAGAATTAGCACCTGAGAACAAAAAATAGCATCCACTGCATGTTGTCTACACAACACAACGCATATTCAACATATTTATAGATTTACATTTTTGTTATTAATGCTACGGGACAAGAATTTGGAAGTGCTACCTTAATCCTGGTGTGGGTCTCCCAGCACTCTTCCAGAACCCGAGCTTCATTTTCATGAGCAAGTGTTTTGTGAAATAAAGAGTTTTGTCCTAACAGCACGCTATCAACAGAGCTGTTTCTCTGCATTTAGCCGTTCCCATCCCCTGAGTTAACTGTGCTCTTCAGGAATACAAGTCTCAATGAAAAATGTCATTTCATAAGCTTCCTTCCTACGAACATTTTATCTGGTAATCCATTGCTCTTCACTTTACGCGAAGATAGCATAGCTCTGATGACATCCAACGTGGTACTGAGAAGCCCTGTGAGATATTTACACAAAACACAGCAAGGGCGATACCCCTGAGCCGTTCGTCCCTGGTCCATTCTGGTTCAGCCTCTCTTGTGCCCTGCGTTAGAATAAGGCCTGGAATGAATAATTTTTTATTGTTGCTCTTTTTAATACGTTGCTTTCAGTCGTTATGAATTAGGTGGGGTTTAGGTGTCTATCTTGATAGCTTTGGTTCATATGGGGTGGGCCACAGCCGTTGTGTTTCATTCTCCTCATAACTTGTCACTGATAAACTGCCCACGTTAGTAATAACCTACAGTCCCTGCCTCTGCTGGCAGATTTTCTGTTGCTCTCTGTATTATTTGCTATCAAAGAAAACTGCAAATTTTTCCAGGTGACAAAGCTTGTAGAACAAATCTGTCTTTTCCATTCTGGAGCAAAGGTACTTCTCCCCCCTGCCCTGTTCTGCCTCAGATGCAGTTGTGGGGGGGAACAGCACGGTGTGCAGGAGGTGGGGTGACACCGAGGAGGGGTGGGAGATGATTTCTGCTGGTGGAGATTCCTCACAGGTGTTCAGTGTTCCCCCTCTTTGTACTCGCAACAAGCCTCCGTTAAACCTGTCATCCCAGTATGTCTTCTTCCTCGCCTGAAAGCCTTGAAATAACCTCCCAATGATCCGTTTGCAAGCACGAGCAGCCTTTCAAAGACATCCTCCTACTTGTATGTGCTACTGGCTTCATGCCCTGTGTCACCTCTTTGCTGAGCACGCGTCCTTGGGTCTTACCTAAGGATACCTAAGGATAATGGCAAAGAGACGGGCCAGTGGCAACTGTATTTATCTAGTTCACACAACTTTATTCCCGCTTATTCTCCTTATTCCCATCACCAACCCTCCTTGCAGACCAGATGCCGCGGTGCTGTACAAACGGGACAAAAGGAAGACTTTCTCTCGTGGAGAACCACAATAAGCTCAAATAAAACTGAAGAGAGAGAGTGATGCCTGTCTAGAAACAAACCTGGCAGAGAACATTATTGCAACATCAAAACCCCCCAATGAAAGAGTATGCAAAGCTCGGAGGGGAGTAGGGAAGTAATCTCAAAACCTTTCTTTTGGGTCAAATAGCTGCAGACACTGGGGGTGCTTTACTCCAGTAAGAAAAACAATCCTCTTTCTACTTCTCTCACTGTCACCTTGTGAAAACACTTAACACGCTGTGGTTTGTACCTGTCTCTTTCTACTTCATACACAACATCATGAGAAACCAACAACTGATTTTTTTTTTAATGCAGAGAAAGACTGAGAAGGCGTTCAATCATCACTGCATCAGAAACTAATTTGGAAAGGCTTTCAAAAGTACAAACACACAAGCCTTTATTTTGAGCTATCTCCCAAAACACGTGTCTCCAGCATGTAACCACTCACCAGCCTTCAGATGTTCTCCCAGGCAGATGAAAGGATTACCAGTAGGCACTTCAGAAATCCAAGGATACTTTGAAGAGCTGGAACACCTTGAAGAAGTAGCAAAGAAGGATCAGTTTCATTCCTGGTTTATAAAAGATTAACAAAATACACTTGAATAGTCAAATGTAGTAGTTAAAAGATCATTTCAACAACTTGCCAATGTATTTATAATCATCTGCAGTCCTACTCTCATCCATTACATGCTAATAGATGCTTCCAACTTGTCACGCAATGATTGAGAATTCTGACACGCTTCATTTCCCTGACTCCATTTCTTCTGGGAAATTGTAAATTCTTTGACAGAAAGTGCCTTACAAAAGCTAACTATTACTTCATGTAAGTACCCTTAGTTCCCACCGCTTTCTGAATAGAGTTTGGAAACTTTATGTTCTTACAACATACAGCAGATGTCTTCATATCTTTACATTTATTATATTCTTTAATTAATTATAGGAGAAAAGCAAGAAACAGCTGGCTCAGAATCAGTTTTGGCCACCAGTAACGTATGTTACTCAGTCTCCACTCATGTGAGTATGGCAATATAGAAATTAACACAGTCAAATAAATCCTTCTTTTACCACGTAGGCTAATGTCCCTGCTTTTGCAGTCAGGTAGAACGTCCTCAAGAACACGGTGATTTTAAAAAAAAAAGCAAAGTGTTGAATTATCCAGTGTGTTTAGCCTGCTGTTACCAATTGTCTTCTTTTTTTTTTTTAATTCAGGATTCCTGACCACCTGTGGTATGAGCCCACTATAGTTTGCTTCTGGTATTTTGGTTTTTAATTCCTCTCTGGAAAAATACAGTGAATAACCAAATTAAGGCTTGAAAATAAGCAATACTGGAAGAAGTAGAAATAGATTTTATTACCAATGCATTGCAACGGGATGAGGAGAGGGACAGGGAACTGCTGAAGAGGGTACAGCAGAGGGCTGCAAAGATGGTGAGGGGACTAGAACATCTCTCTGCTGAGGAAAGGCTGAGGGACTTGGGTGTTTTTAGTCTAGAGGAGAGAAGACTGAGGGGGGATCTGATCAACACCTATAAATACTTAAAGGGTGGGTGTCAGGAGGATGGGGCCAATCTTTCTTCAGTGATGCCCAGTGACAGGACAAGAGGAAATGGGCACAAACTTGAACGTAAGAAGTTCCACCTAAACATGAGGAGGAACTTCTTTCCTGTGAGGGTGGCAGAGCCCTGGAAGAGGCTGCCCAAAGAGGTGGTGGAGTCTCCTTCTCTGGAGACATTCAAAACTTGCCTGGACAAGTTCCTGTGCAACCTGCTCTGGGTGGACCTGCTTTGGTAGGACTAGATGATCTCCAGAGGTCCCTTCCAAGCCCATATCATTCTGTGATTCTGTCAGAGCGTGGTGTAAAACCTACTATTATTGTTATACACCGGTTACAGTTTGTCATCAAACTGGATGCAGAGCAAAAAAACCAACCCACTCAAACTGGGATCAGGAAGCGTGGAGCAAGTTCGTATTTTGAGGTTTACAGGGGTGACATGATTCAACAGACCTCTCTTTCTGAAGTTTTTTATTATGGATTATGACATTAAGATGTGTGATCCTTACTAAAGGAAACAGTAGCGCATCAGCCAATGTCCTTTGGTAAAAATACCCGGTGTCACCATCTGCAACTTTCAGGACTGAAACTTTAATTCTCTGTTCCTTGTGCCCCAAACAATCACAGAGGGTTTGTCAGGAGCTCTGCATACGCAAGAACGGCGTAATATTTTTATCACAAAGGGTAATAAAGAACAAAGAGAGTAACCTTGGCAGATCACAGTAAAAGTGATGATGCCCCATAGAGGCCAGGAAACAGACTGGGAGAGGACTTGCTTTAATCAGGATGTGAAGACCTGTGTTTCTCATGCCATTAACCTCCGCACTTTTTATGGTCTCTGGTGGCAAAAGCCTGTTAAATTAATTTCTCATTTAAATTTTAAATTCCTTTATATACCTGAAGTTATTAAATGCATTTCAGTTTAGCACAAAGCACTTGACTAGAAAGTCTGTGTAAAACGAAATCTGTGTTTATGCTATCGTCCTCCCACCTCGTAAAATAAAAACTCTAAAGAGAGGAGGGAACTTTCCTTTTCCTCTATTTAACAACATCCTGAATTTTAAAATAGTTCAGCTATCCTCCATTTCCTATATAATCACTGATACTAAATGAATTTATGCTTATACATCCTGAACATAAACATATTCCTTAAACTCTTTTTACAATAAAGATTTTGAAGGTATTTTGCTATGGAATTGCAACCACTATGGCTTCTTGTTGTGTACAAGTTGATGAAATGCTGATAGGACTTAGAAGGGTTCTCTGTTCTGTTTCACAGTTGCATAGTTAAGAACTGTGGAGCAGTTACCAGAGAGAAGAAGAGGCAGAGAGCTTCACACATTAGCATGAGGACTGTATTAAAGCTGGGTAGGAATGGAAATTCACTGATTAGAATTGAAGATGAACAAGAAGCCATAAGGCCACACGACAAGGTGGGTTGTTTTTAATTCATAATATATTGTCTTAGACAACGCAAGCAGAGCTGCCGTCCAACCAACAGTCAGGGTGGGAAAGGAGAAGAGATATCAGTGCTCAAAAGTCAACACTGGAAAACATTGGGAAATCCAACATAAGTGTCAGGCAAGGCTTGTTGTTCTCTCATTTCCATCCTGCCATCTCTCTTTTTCCATAATGAGGCAAAACACAAGAGAACAGAGTTTCTGCCTATATTCTCTTTATACAGCTTAACCTTCTCTAGGTTCCACAAGGTCACACACAATTACACAGCTCCTCTAGACCCAGGCTCCTCATCGTTATTTCTTGTCAAGGTTCTGCTTTTTCCCATCCCAGGGAAAAGTCCAAGGGGATGACAGCCTCAGGAATTAACTTTGGCTCTAGACCAAAAATGCCTTTGGTCTAGACCAAAAAAAAACCCCAGTGAATTTAGGCTTAATTTAAATGCACAATTCCAAGAATATGATCCTCAAACTTCATCTCACCCAGGCGACTATTCTTTCGCTTTTTGACAGTAACATTCTGTCAAAATTCTGCCTCCACTGCAGACCCAGAAATATCCTAATTTGACAGTGCTGTACAACTCAGACCTCTATGGCACAACTCACAAAAACTGAACGTTGCATTATATTCAACAGCTGTTTAATCAGCCCTTGAGGCAGGGACCAGAATCCAAGTCACTGGCCTGTTCCCTACAACAGTGATTCAACATCATCCCCTTCTTCAGCCCATTGAACTCAAATTCCTTTATGGAAGAGTGGAATTTCTATGAACAGATGATAGAGCATTTTTTTTTCTTTAATTGACCATTTTTTCCTTTCCTTGGTCAGTGCCCACCAATAAGCGTAGCCAAAACCTGCCTGTCAGGAGCTGTCAGTGATTCATTAAAATATTTGTAAGTACAAACAATAAAATTCCAATTCTGTAAACTCATTACCATTTTGTTGACTTGATAAGTGTTTAATGGACAAGAGAAGTGCAGTAGATGTCACTTCCCGTGACTTTATCAAGGCTTCAAATGCTGTCACCCACAACAGTCTTTGTTTCCTAACTGGGACCATGAGGACTGGATGGGCAGATAACTAGATGAATAAAACCTGTTTGGATGATGAGGGGAAGGTAGTGGTTAACAGGTCACATTCTCTCAGGAGTCTGTGTTAACATCCATCCTGTTTAATATCTTTATCAAGGTACGAGAGAGGTGATGGGGTTTGCTCTTGTTTGAGTGTTGCAGATGACGCCAAATGGGGGAAAACCTGCTGATCTGCTCAAGGGCAGGATTATCATTCATGGGAATCCTGATAGGCTGAAAGAATGAACTTGAAGAACCTTACAAAGTTCATGAATTAAAAACGTGAAGTCCTGCATCAGGGAAGGAAGACCCACCTGAAACATAGAGGCCGGGGACCACCTGGCCAGGCAGTTGGACAGCAAGACGAAGAGGGGCCAGCAGGATGCCTTGGCAGCAGAGGAGGACACCATCCCGGGCTCTACTGAGAGGAGCAAAGCCAGTGGATTGAAGGGAGTGATTCTTCCCCTCAACTCACCATTCATTAGACCACACCTAGAGTAATGCCTTCAGTCTGGGACTCAGCAGAACAGGAAAGATGTTCAACGTGGAAATGAGGGGGCCAGCTAAGATGGTCCAGAGCTGGAGCACTTGCCCGTGTAATGAGAAGATGAGGGAGTTGGACTTGGCCAGCCTGAAGGAGAAAGGATTTGAGGAACTTAAGAGCAACTTTCTGATACCTGTGAGGAGGTTATTGAGAAGATGGCGCCAGACTCTTCACAGCACTCCAGGGTGGGAAGACAAGAGGCAACAGGCATAAGCTAGAGCAGGAGACCTTACAGCAGCCTTCCAGTATCTGGAGGGCACCTACAAGAAGCTGGAGAGGGACTTCTTACAAGGGTATGTAGTGGTAGGATGAGGGGTAATGGTTTCAAACTGGAAGATGAAAGTCTTAGATGAGATCCCAGGAAGAAATTTTTCACTGTGAGGGTGGTGAGAGCCTGGCCCAGGTTGCCCAGAGGAGCTGTGGCTGCCCCATCCCTGGAGGGGTCCAAGGCCAGGTTGGAGGTGGCTTGGAGCAACCTGGGCTGGTGGGAGGTGTCCCTGCCCAGGGCAGGGGGTGGCACTGGATGGGCTTTAAGGTCTCTTCCAACCCAAACCATTCTGTGATTCTATCAGTTTTTTCTTACATCCAGTCTGAGCCTCTCTTTCTCACCACAAGGACAGTTAAGGATTGGATGAAGTGTTCAAGAAAGGTTATGTGTTCTCTGTCTGACAAGATGTCCTGCTGAGGCCCCTTCCAGCCTGAGTTCCCCTATCTATTTCCTCTCTGTCTTGCGTTGTAATTAGGCCTTTTTCTTTTTGAAAGGGGAAGGCCTGTAAGACCTTGACGGACACAGAAAATGTTGGCAGTATCTCCTAGTGATAGGCAGGATTTGACATCATTGCCATGTCCTGCTGTTTAGCTGAGACATCTCCCACTCCTCACGCTATTTACCGTGGGGCACAGCTGTCCCCATACCAGAAACAGAACCGCTGACGTTTGGGTTTGTGGAGCCAAATAAGAATTTGAGAGTGCAACACCGAGTATCACAAAGCCCGGGTCCATTTGTAGCTCCAGTTGTTATTTACAGTATTTTTAAGAAAAGAGTTCTCCCCTGACAGCCCTCTACCAGAGCTATCGATCACGCCAGCACGAAGCGGGGCGGTTGCAGGCCTCGTAGCCTCCGCAAAAACCCGGTTTGAAGGATGAAGCGACGTTGTTTGAAATCCCCTTTTCATACCTTCCACTTCCGCAGTCCCCCGGTGGAGCACTACATCAGAAGTACGAACACTTCCACAAAATTCTTCGGGCGGTAGTGGTTGGAGAAGTAATTCTCAATAAAACTCTGAAAAACTATTCCTGCAGCGTGACCCCCAGAAGGCTAACGCTCTGCCTCCCTTGGTCCCAGGGAGGGCCGGTACACAGCACACACACTCACAGAATGTATATTTTCCTCAACAGTACTTCAATATTTACCTCAAATCTGAACTAGTATCAGCCGTTTTAGATCAGACCAGTGATATTTTCAGAGAAGCAGCATAAAAAAAAAAGAGGGAAAACCATCTGAAAATGAGTTTTCTCCTTGGCCCACAACAATAGGAAGGTACTGAATCACCCTGTGCTTGGAAGCCTCACTCGGAAGCAGGCCAAGGAGCGTAAAGACGGCACATTTAAAATAAAATTTCATTTTCTCATGGGGTTCAGGCGCATCCTACATGAATGTATGTTTGTTCCCTTTCAAACAGAAACCTCAACCCAGCTGAATCTCCTTTCTCTGTCACCCCAGCGGTCTCGTGAACCATCCCGCCGGCTTCTCGCCGCACGGCAGGTCCCTTCGGTCAGGCCTGAGGGAAGGGGTTCCCCCGAGGGAGCACAGAGCCAGGCTCGGGGGGAACGGAGCAGAGCAGGTCCCACACTGGATGTTCCATGAGGGAAGGGGTTCCCCCGAGGGAGCACAGAGCCAGGCTCCAGGAACGGAGCAGAGCAGGTCCCACACTGGATGCTCCAAGAGGGGAAGGGTTCCCCNGTTCCATGAGAGAAGGGGTTCCCCCGAGGGAGCACAGAGCCAGGCTCGGCAGGAACGGAGCAGAGCAGGTCCCACACTGGATGTTCCATGAGGGAAGGGGTTCCCCCGAGGGAGCACAGAGCCAGGCTCCAGGAACGGAGCAGAGCAGGTCCCACACTGGACGCTCACCCCGTTGAGGATTTGGGGCCCAGCTCCCCAGTTTGTAAACTTCTTTGGGTCTTTCCTACGCAAGCCATGACCAGACTAAAATCTGGTGCTCAGAGGCGGGTGCTTACAATAACCTCCCGAACGCCAGCGTATTTCTAACACAATGCAAAAGATAGCCTAAAATGAGCTTAGCACAGCACTCGCAGGAAGGTGGGGGGGGGGGAATAAACCAACAGAAAACAAAAACTGGCATAATTTCAGCTTTCTGCCTCGGCTCTTAGGGGGAGGCAGCGGCGGGGCCAGCTGCCAGCTCGCAGCAGAGAACAACATCGGAAAAATCTCTGAACTCTTCCTCGTTACGGGCAGACTCCTCTCACCACAGCAAAGCTCCCGAACTGCAACGCGGGGGTCACAGTCACACAAAAAATAAAATCCCCGGAGACATCCGGGGTTGTTAAAATTTATCTCCCTGCTTTGTCCTCATTTTTACAGCTTGTTCCTACCCCATTCGAGATGTTTTCTGGCAAGTGGCTGATGTTTCCTATTTTCTGAAGCAACTGGCAAATGAGCAGCCTGAGACGGGAACTATAGTTTTTGGATACTCGGTGAGGCAGGTAGGATATTTATAGCATAGACCATCATTTTCAAGTACCCTCGGAGCGTCTGATGTCAGCTGCAGGCCTGCAGAGCGGGTCGGAGAGGCTGTGTGCCCTGTTTCCCTGCAACACAGCCCTTGCCTTTGTAACGGGAGGCTTTTCTTCCTTTGGCTCTTGAAGACTCCGTGCCCGAAGAAGAACTCGAGTGTCTCGTGGTAAACTTGTTTTATTAAAACTTCCACCAAAACTCCCATTGGACGGCAGAACAATTTAATGCCTTTCTTAGTTATTCTATTTCTGCTTCCAGTGCTGTGAAAGGATCCTGCTCGCTGCCTTGATTTCACCCTCCTGACCCTGCGCTCCCCGAGCCTTGATCTCTGGGTTCGGATAGTTCTGATACCAGTAAGTCCTTTGAAAAAACCCGACTTTTGGCTCCATATCCTGTTTGGTGCTTTTGGAAAGCCTATCTTATATTCTCCCACACTACATTAAAAGCCTCGCTGAATTTAGGAAGGACGTAAAGGAAATATAATGGACATCTCCTAGCACAGTTTGTTAATTAGCATGAGTATTAAGCTCAGTCTTCAACTTAAGTTAGTCTGTTGTGAAAGGAAACAGATTACCAGCTACCAAGAGGCACGGCTTTGTGGAGGAGTTTTAACAAACTACAAGTTTGTTACAGCTGTGGCTTTTGGCCCTTGCTTTTGAAAAACTACCAGACCATCTCCTTACCTTTTCTTCAATGTATGACCCACTCTCGTTTGAGATCCAATACTCAAAATGACCCTCTTTTTTGGGGGGTTGCCCTACCTCTTCACTTCCGTTGCTAAAGAAAACTGAGAATCATGGAATCAAATGAAAAAGCAGTATGTAAAAGTCTCTGTGGAGTGTTTGTGTGGAAGCTTAAACCCAAAATAAATTAAATGGCCAAAGAACACAGAAGTTCCCTTCTGGCGTCCAGCACTGATTTCCTACCAGAGGGGAAGAGAAGAGAAAAATAATGTGTACTTACTTGGGTGGCTTCCCCAGCAGTGGAGCGGGGGTCACGGAATCACGGAATTGTCAGAGTTGGAAGGGACCTCTAGAGATCACCTGGTCCAACTCCCCTGCTAAAGCAGGAACGCCTAGAGCACATTACTCAGGACTGCATCCAGGCGGGTCTTGAAGATCTCCAGAGAAGGGGACTCCACGACCTCCTTGGGCAGCCTCTTCCAGGGCTCCGTCACCCTCACCGTAAAGAGGTTTTTCCTCGTATTTGAATGGAACTTCCCATGTTCCAGCTTGTGCCCGTTGCCCCTCGTCCTGTCACTGGGAACCACTGAAAAGAGTCTGGCTCCAACATCCTTCAACCCGCCCTTTAGATA